>OU015748.1:84197561-84223840 GCA_907169655.1 Acomys percivali | reverse complement strand
AGAGAGAGAGAGAGAGAGAGAGAGAGAGAGAGAGAGAGAGAGAGAGATTCTCAGAAGGGTAAGCTAAAAGGCCTATTAGCCATTTAGCTGGGCTTGAGGTATAACTTGAGGTATAGCTTGGTGGTAGCATGCATGAAGTCCTGGGTTCAATCTCCAGCACTAAAACAAAACAGATGAAATAAAAGGTATTTAATAGGGGGACTCAGGGAAAACAGCACCTGCCCTTAGTATGACCCTGCCCTGCCTACGGAGGAAAACCATCTGCCCATCTCTAGTCTGAGAAACACATCTTGGAAATAGCTGGACTGTCAGCTAGGCCCAGAATAGACCCCAAGGGGTTTCCTCACTCTGCTCCATTTCTTAGAGAAAACAAAACCAGGATTCAATGAGAGTTGCTGTAGCAATTTTATTTTTAACAAACAAGTTTCAAAGAAAAAGCATTTCCACCTGTGATGCCTGGCTCGGGAGGGATCACAGATAAAGAAACAGATTGTGGTATATGCTGTGTAAGCAGCTCAGACAAGCTGCCTGGCTTCCGTATGTCCAGGGAGACCACAAGCCTGCAGTTTCCCTATCTCAGCAGAGAGGCAGGAACCTGTTAACCTGCCTTAGAAGCTAATAAAAAGATCACAATGAGATCATGTCTCTTAAAACCTTTTGAGTTCCTGGAGCTCCCGGCTGTATGAACAGTATCCTCATTGCTTACTCAGCAAAATTATCACCCAGCTAAGAACTGCTTTCACTCTGCTTCCGGTCCCTGGTTTCCTTAAGCACTGCAGTTGATGCTTCCTTTGCATTTTGAAAGGATGCCTTTGAAAAAAAATTAAGAGCTTAATTATTTTAGACATTCTGTCTTAGAGTGAAGTGACTTACCATAGAGCCTTGCTTTGTGCTGCGTCCTTTGTCTGTCTTAAAGACTGTGCCCTTCTGATGGCAGACAGGTCACTGAAGCTTAAGGGGAGGAGTCCAGGGAGGTCAGATGGCTATGAGAAATCAGTTATATTTGCAGCCAGATCATGCCTTTCAGTAATCACACTTGCATTTTCTAGATTATTCTTTTTTTAAAATTTTTTTTATTAATTTATTCTTGTTACATCTCAATGGTTATCCCATCCCTTGTATCCTCCCATTCTTCCCTCCCTCCCATTTTCCCCTTATTCCCCTCCCCTATGACTGTTCCTGAGGGGGATTACCTCCCCCTGTATATGCTCATAGGGTATCAAGTCTCTTCTTGGTAACCTGCTATATCCTTCCTCTGAGTGCCACCAGGTCTGTCCAGTGAGGAAGGTATGCCTGTATTTCCTCTGCGAGCAAACGGAGGGGAGGTCTGCCTGGAATTTGGCCTTGAATGGATATTAAGAGATGCCACTGTTTTTGTTGGTTGGTTGGTTTTTTTAAATTTTTTTTGTTTGTTTTGTTTTACTTGTTCTTGAGAGTCCTTGCACAGACCCAGTGGGAGGCCCCCACACCATAGAGGGGTCTTTCCTGGGCATGACAGCCTCCACTGCCCTGTTTGAATGCAATGGAAGATCAGGTGGACTTGTGAACAGGACCCAATCCCGAATCTTCTGTTGTACCTTTGGAAACCTAGCTCTGCACTTAGCTGCCTGTGGAGATGGATGGAGGAAAAGATGAGGAGGGCCAGTGCTTACTGTGCAGGTCAAGTGGCCAACTGTTCTGGAAGCTGGTCTAGTACTGGCTGGAGGCGCTGTCAGCAGCTCAGACCACACTTCTCGCAAACTCTCTCCTCTCCTTTTCCAATGAGAAAAGTGAAGCTCCAACTCACAGCTGCAGACCTGGGACTGAAACACAGCTCACCGCCTGCGCCTCCCATCCCCCCCCCACCAGCCCCTGCCTTTGTCTGATTAAAAAACAATAATTCTGGGCACACATCTTTAATCTGAACACTTAGGAGGCAAAGGCAGGTCGATCACTGTGAGTTCGAAGCCAACTTGGACTACATGAAGTCTAGAGCAGTCAGGGCTACATAGTGAGACCCCTTCTCAAAAAGAAGAAATCAATTACATGGTTAATGAATAGAAGTTCCATTATAAAGCAATTTCTAGATACCCTTCCTCTTCTGTGCATCGAGTGGGACTTATACTCAGGTGACATGGGTCAAAAGCTGCTGGCCACATCTCCTCTTCTTCTAAGCACAGTTCTGGCAGTTGAAAATGCACATAGGAAATGGCTAACCCTGTCAAGCAGGTTGCCTGCAGGCCTGTGGAGAAAATACAATGCCTGAAACAATCGTAGTCTTGAATACTCTCAGGGCCTGGAAGTAAGACCAGTGATGCGTGCAGCACGAAAGCCACACAGAAAACAGGGCATTCACCAGTGCTTGGCAAGGACCAATGACTTGTCCGTAGGGTCACACTAACCCTCTGCTGTTCATAGCTCTCCATGTGGGCTTTAGAGTAGTCTCAGAGAATCGTTTCTGGAAGAAAGAGGAGCTTGGTCATGGCCGATCTGAATTACCCCAAGGTTTTGCTGTTACAGTATACAGTTGTGTATGGTGCTAGCTCAGACTTACCCCTCCTCATCCTCTTCTTCCTCCTCCTCTTCATTTTTCTTTTCTTTTTTTCTTTTTCATTTGTTTCTCATTCATTCATTCATTCATTCATTCATTCATGGAGACAGGGTCTCTTTATGTAGTCCCAACTGCCCTGGAGTTTGCTATGCAGACCAGGCTGGCCTCAAATTTAGAGATCTTCTTATCTCTGCCTCCTGAGTGTTGGGGTCAAAGGAGTATGCTATCACACCCAACAGCACCTTCCTGCTTCCATGTTGTGTTTTTCATACTCCTCCGAGAGAGGAGTGATCTGTATTACACAGGTGAACAGACAGGGCCAGGGCACTGATGCTGGTTATGCCTCTCCCTGTCTTCCTCATTGCTTGTTTGTTGAGCCCAGGTCTTGCTATTTGGCCAGGCTCACGTTGACCCTCCTGTTTCAGGTGCATGAGTGCCGGGATTACAGTTATATACCATCATGCCTGGCTAAGGAGTAAGAATTCAGAGCCCTGCTGATCACACCAATTTCTTTCTGTAATAGTGACTGAGCTGTTTGTGGCTGGGGTGTGGCTTCCTTATGGGGAGTCTCATATAGCACTTGAGTTGGGACTGGGACTTCATATGTGTTAGCTCATCCCTTCTCTGATGCCACCCATGGGCACAGTTCTTCTGTTTTCCATTCAGAATGGCTGGAACACATTGTGATGCTTCCAAAGCTTAGTGAGGTGACGTGGCACTCTGTTCCAGATGAACCGCAAAGATTCGGAGTTGGTATTTGTAAAGAGGTCATCAAGGTGAAGAAGTGAAATAATTGGGATGGGCCCATCTGATTTGACCAATTGGACACACAGAGACACGAAGGATGTTTGAACAGGAGAAGACAGCACAGGGGACAGGCCAAGCAGAGAAAGCCTACTGCCGCCTAGGGCTTAGCACAGTGAGATCTTAGCTTTCTATGCCTGCAGTCCAGGCAACTGGTGCTATGTCATGGTGCCCCAGGTCAACAATGACATTTAGGCAGCATCAGTGGTTAAAACCAGGATTTTTATAGGAAATGTTTTCATTTCCATTTCAAGGGGCATAAACAGAATCCATAGACAGCAATAGGCTATTAGGTCAGGGCTCCATGTTACTAAGCACCTTGGCCTTGGGAGCTTCTGAAACTCTTGTGTGGTAACTTCATAGTCTTCATTGGCACTGTTTCCATTTGGCAAGTGTCACACCTAGTTCAAGGACACCAAGTTAAGTATCTTCTACTAGAGGTCATCCAGATATTTCAAATGGTGCATAAATTTGAAGTTGGTACTTGCCTTCTAGGCTGTGAATTTACTCACTGTAGTATACCGTCTTCCATCACAGTTAGTCTAGGTGACTGATCTCATTTTCATGACCACAGCATATCACAGAGAAATGGAAAAAAAGCATCTATCCAGTCTGGTAGTGGTGGCGCACGTCCTTAATCCCAGCACTTGGGAGGTAGAGGCAGGCGGATCGCTGTGAGTTCGATCCAGGCCAGCCAGGTCTACAAAGCGAGTCCAGGACAATCAAGGCTACACAGAGATCCTGTCTCGAAAAACAAAACAAAACAAAACAAAAAAGGTATCCATCTATACTCAGACTGCAATCTATCCATCCATACTCTGTCCTTACCCAACAGCTTCAGGTTGAGCCTTCCAATTGCCACTCTCATAACCCCTAAAGGTGGGTACTGAGTTGTGCATTGTAGGGCTGTGGCTGTGGCTATGGGCATCTGCTCCCTACCTTTATTCGATGCATCAAAGCCTATGTCTATACCAGACCAGTGGTAGCACTGGGAAGCCCTGTGCTTGCTCTGCATATTGCTACTCTGCCTCCCATGCTGTGATGGACAGAGAAGGCACCATGGCACAGTGAGAACTCCATCACGACTGTGTTTCTGTAGTAAAGGGAAAATTCTGCCCTGCAGGTTTGTTGTTGTTGTTGGTTTGGCTTGGCTTGGATTGTTGCTGTTTTGGTTTTGGTTTTTTTCTGAGACAGAGTTTCTCTGTGTAACAGCCCTGGCTGTTCTGGACTTGCTTTATAGGCATGGCCTTGAACTCACAGCGATCCACTTGCCTCTGCCTCCCAAGTGCCAGGATTAAAGGTGTGCACCACCACACCCAGCTCTGTAGGTCCTTTGTTAATAAAACCTCTACAATAAGTAAAAACAGTTCTACTGCCCAATGAAGCTAGAGCCAATTGTCGGTAAAAGCTTGGATCTACTTTTGGATTTTTGAAAAAAGAATGGCCATCTCAGTAGCCCCACTGTTACAATAAACACTGTCTTCATCATCATCATCATCATCGCCACCACCACTACTACCTCCACCACCATCATCACTTTTATTCTCTGTAGACATCAGATAGGATCACTGGCCAACTTTCCTGATGTTTTAAGACTTTACAAGGAATTTTTTAACAACTGCCTGTCTCTAACTTAGCAGTTATGACAGTCTCTTAGGTTCAGAGATGTCTGATGACTCTGTCATTTGCACAGCTTGGCAGATCTCTATTCTGCTCCTAAGCATTGGGAATAGCAAACAGGCACCACTTGTGGTATGAACCCCCTCTCACAGACGTGTCTCCTACAGACCAGGGCTTCCCTGTGTCCATTCTATAGGTAAGGAGAGTGAGAGTTGGGGCAGTGATGTGTCTAGGGACACCTATTATTCACTCGGGTGTAAGAGTCTCTACTGACTCCTTGACTTTGCTCACGTGTTGCTGTGATTGGAAGTGGCACACACAGGTGCTCACACATAGGTGGGAAAATGGGGTGTGGCAAAATTCTCAGGCATTCTGCTGTTCCTCATTCCTCAGGCTAAAACCTCAAGGCAGAGGACAGCTTGTGCAACCTAAGGACAGATGCATCCTGAGATCTTGAGATCTTGGCGCTGGAGTCTAAGTTCCTGGCACCACTGATCAAAGCTGAGTATCCCAAACATTAGTGGGGCACATATAAACCAGAGTGGCTGGGAGTGTATGGGGGTATATGGGCCTGAAGTGCTAAGCAGAAAGAGAGAGAGAGAGAGAGAGAGAGAGAGAGAGAGACATGCTGGCTGACTGACTGATCTACAGTCTTGGGAGCTGTAATTGTTGTTAATATAATCATTTAACACCTTTTAGACCAACCTTAGGAAGGAAGCTTCTTGCTTTGTGTTATTTGATGCAGACTCTGGGGAAGGCAGCTGTTGTAAAAAACCAAACCAAACCAAACAGTTTTCATCCTTGGCCAGCTGAGGCTCAGCACGGGAAAGAAAGATACAGAGTCACCATGGCCAAAGGACTTAGGACCGCAAGTGCAAAGTGCAAAGTATGCTTGAATGTTTGGGATAGTGGGCTTGTGCCTTCACAACCATGTGTGTGCAGATTCTCTGGTGGCAAGTAATCAACTAGTAGGCATAAGTTATTGAGGTGCCGAGTCCAGACTTGAGCACCTTGTACCAATCCTCATAACTCACCTGGAGCTGGGGTCTGTGGAAACAGTGTTGAGGGCTCAGTGAATAATCAGAGGCTGGGTAACTTTTCATCACTGCAGAGATCAGAATGTAACGTGTGGCGGGCACTCTCATGGTATGGCCCTGCCACATATGTCTTCAAGGGTGAAGAGTGGGAGGCATAAGGTGAAGTGAGGGAGCCTAGGCCTGGATGTCTCTCTGGGTTCAGGAGGAGGAGAGAGCAGGGATGTGGGAGAGATATGCCATGTGGGCACATCTAGCCACAGGAATCGGTGATTCTCTTTATCGTTCTCTGAATGCTTCCCTTCAGGTAGTTTTATTCTGTTCATGCATGAAGTGGGTGTTTATGAAGGCACTCCTGAACTCCCACTCTAGACTCTGAGCATGTGGCAATGAAGAGGCCCCGTATTTTCTCTTAGAGAAGCCCTGGCACTACAGGGCCCTTGGGGAAGGAAGTACCCCTTTGGATTCCACACTTGTCTCTTAAGCTGCGTGACACTTCTACGGAAAAGGTAGGAAGATGAGGACCTTTGTCAGCACCGGGGCTATTGTGTCAAGGCCTCGCAGCCCCTTGCTCAGCCCCCAGAGAAGACCCCTACAGAGCTTATTTCCAGGCAAGGAATGGCTTTCGCTGTACTGTCCCTCAAGCTCACCCCCTCTTGCGCACCTCTGTTGGCCCCCATCCTCCCTCGCAAGCATGTGCAGTTCTCAGAAGGCGGCCCTGTATTTTGCAGTTTCACCTTTGGCAGAATAATGAGCTTCCTGGAAACCATCCCCACTCCCACCCTCCTTCACAGCTCTACTCTTTCCCTACAAGGAATCATTATAGGCAGAGATTCTGGTGTCCTCTCTCACGTCCACCTCAACCCTAATGACTGCAGTTTACAGCTTGGAGGAGCTGCATTCTCTGAAAGGTGGCCTTATTTGTCCCAAAGGCATCAGCTAAAGCGTGCAGGCCAGGCTTCTATGGCCTTTCTGCTCTTCTGCCTCCTGGAGGGTTACAGATAGGAGACACCCTTCCTGGAAAGACAACAGTTTAGGGACACTACAGATAAGACCAGGCGGGTGTGCCTGGTCTGCTCAGAATAAAAGGCTTACCGGGAGAAGTTTCTTAGGAATCCACCTTCCTTGAGGTGGGGGCCTGCAGATAAAGATGCCTTTGAAGTTCCGTTGGTGGTAGATAGGATCTTTGTGGCAGAGCCTGTCACCAGGGAGCCTTCTGGATGGATGTCCCCAGATAGCCGGATCAGCAGGTCAAAGATAGAGAGAAAGGACACTTATCTAGGAAGGCCTCTGCAGGACTGGCTTTGAGGTACTTCCTTCCTGTCAGCCCACTTCTGGAGTCTTTCTCAACACTTTGCAGATGCAGAAACTGAGGCAGAGGTCACCATTAAAAAGTCCCTGCTTACAGTTACTGGCGACTTCAAGATGTAGTGTTTCACATTATGGACATTGAACAGACTGAAGCCAAGCACTGTGCTGCATTCAGGCAATACAGAAACCAATGTCCCACTCTTCCCCAGAGAAAATTCTGGGTCTCCTGCCTGGAGAGGGCTTAGGTGGGCAATGAGGCCATTCCAACCCAGGGCTGAGTCTTGTGTTGGCATACAGAGGCGCCTGCAGTTGGATACGAGGTGCTGAGAGGCAGAAGGAAGGTAGGAAAACACCAGCACAAACCAGACTTTGGTGGGGCCATTTGAATTTTGACTGAGGGTAGAGAGTGAAAAGGATTTTAAGTAAAGGTGGAAGAGAATGAGTGTGACTTTTCTACACACCTGAGGTCTCTGCATTATGGAGACAGCATTGAGAAGGATGGAACTGACAGTGCAGGTGAGCTTATTGGTAGAGCACATAGGCCTGGTTTAGTTCCTAGTCCTGAAGAAACACACATGTTCAGGGGCTCATGGGGAGGGGGGAGGAGGAGGAAGGACCTAGGCAGGGACAGGCATTAGTGAAATGCAAAGCCCTGATACAAAAGAATTCTTCCACAAAGTGTCTTCAGACATCGTCACCTTCATCTCATCCCAGAGGCCGGAAGTGGCCTCTGAGAATTCAAGTGTGCCCCTTTGTCCCTGATCCAGAAGTGAAGTTCCCACAGCAGGCTTGAGAGGAGCTTCTGTGGAGGGTGAGAGGCCTGGAAATCGTTAGGGTAAGCTGTGCTTGTTCTTGGAGTCTGGTGGGGCATGCGTGCTGGACTGGTTGCAGGCTGGCTGTGTTTATGGAAAGACTGTTCTCCTGCTGATGCTCTGTCAGAGACAGGGAAGGGCACTCCCCCAAATAGAGAGCCAGACCCAGGGGCCCAGGTCTCTCCTAGAAGGAAACCCATCCATGATCCAGGCTATGGACTGGATACAAAAGTTTAGCTGCCAATGGTCCTGAAAAGGGATCCATGGGAGAACAGGATCCTGGGATTTGGCCTACAAGTATTGGACTCTGGACCACCGAGTTCCCCAGATGCTAACCTCAGTCCCAGGACTGGGCACAAAGGTCAACCTTGAGGAGGGTGTGCACCTCACTGTGTACATTCCAGACAGAACCACACGAGTCTGCTCTTGTTGAAGCAGCTGTCACGAGGCTCAGAAACCTTCATGGGCACGCTGGGGAAGAGCAAGCTTAGCTCCCTCCTAGGTAAGGGACAGCAATTAGAAGCAGTGCCCCTCCTGTTCTGAAGATGGGAGCCCAGAGCATTCCAAGTTCTCTCTGATTTCTTTCTTCATCTATAAAGAAGCAGACAAGCTTAGGGCAGTTCCCAAATGCCCCAAAGCTAGCTGCAAAGCCACCTTATTGAAAAATAGACCAGAAAAGTCTACTCCTCTAGCGAAAAAGTGGAATGAGATGTGTACCTTAAAGTCCAAGTATTCTAGAAAAGCCAGAAAAAAAAAATCAAGGGGTGGGTTCTTAGTTGCCTTTTGATACAATCTGTCTTGTCACCTCCACCACACACAGTGGTCAGCATACTAGTAGGTTTCTGAATAAGTTTTTTTTTTTTGGCCGGGCGGTAGTGGCACACGCCTTTAATCCCAGTACTCGGGAGGCAGAGGCAGGCAGATCGCTGTGAGTTCGAGGCCAGCCTGGTCTACAGAGTGAGTTCAGGACAGCCAAGGCTACACAGAGAAACCCTGTCTTGAAAAAAACAAAAACAACAACAACAACAAAAAAGTTTTTTTTGTTGTTGGTTTTTTTAAAAGAATACATGCATACCCATTCTCCTGCATTGTGTCGGTGTCGATTTGTTGCTTTGGGGGGGGTACACTCCCATCATGGCAGAGAGCTTGTACCCTGAAACATTTCTGTCCAGGCCCTGCTGTAAACCTGCTCTTCTGACATGGAGACCAGGCTCCCTTTTGTAGACCACAGCGAACTTCGCAGGCCTTTTCTCATTTATGACTACGTCCTTGGTTTTTAGAGTGGGCCAATGAGACCAGGGCCATGCAGGAGGTGATCTGGTAGCTTACACTCACACCGGGTCTCCCTGAACCCATAGGCTGATTACCCTTCATGGCTCTACCACACAGCCTCAGTAAGAGCCAGTGTCAGCAGGCAGCAGCCCAGGTCCATGCTGCTGGGAGAGGTTGCCCAGAGGACACTCATCCTTTGGGGATTTCTGGGTGAGAGTTAGGGTCTGTGAGCTCTGAGAGCATGGCACATGCTCCGTCGCATACAGCATCTCTGGCCCTTGCCTAGTATATACTTTGCCTTTTTGTCTTGTTTGTTTGTTTACTGGGACAATCTACACACCAAAAGCAAAATGACGGTTTGTTTTAGCTCAGTATAGTGTTCACACTGGTGTGGAAAATGCGGAGTCAGGAGCAGGAGGTAGCTGGTCACATTGTATTTGCAATTCAGAAGCCGAGAGCGGTGAGTGCTGTCCTTGCTCTCTCTGCTTCATTTAGGCCAGGATTCTGACCCGCGGCGTGATTCTGCTCATATTTAGGGGTATCTCCTCACCTCACTTTACCCAGTCTAGAAACTCTCTCACAGACATTGTAGAGGTTTGTCTCAGGAGATTCTAGATTCTGCTACATCAAGCAGGATACCGAGAATGCTTTATGAATGGAAGGGAGACTCTAGAAAAGGAGATAGTCAGGGCCCTTCCAGGTTGAGTGCTAGAGCCCAGCTTCTAGATCCCATGCCAGACTGCCATGTGACCATAGACAAGGATCCCAGCTTCCTGAGCTTCAATTTCCTCATCTGGAAAGTGGGGGTAAGCCAAGCACTGATAGTACTATGAGAGATACAAGCATGACTGTGGGTCATGTGCAGGAAACATTCTTGACACATTGCCAGGGTGATGAGAAAACAGGCTGTTACAGGCTCAGGGGCATTTGCTGGGGACTCCTTAGAGACAAAGAAGGAAAGAGGAAGCTGTGTGGTCCTTTGATAGTGTTGCCAAAGGAAATTCCTAGCAGGTGAGAGTGTTAAAGATGGAATGGCAGGCCTTTCCTCACCTGGGCCACTCTTGAGAGGGCCAGCCTCAGTGCCTGTCCTCTTCCATGGAACAGAGAGAGAGGCAGGGTGGCTCCTGTGGCTTCCTCAGCAGCTGTCACAGCACCCCAGTGCTGCAGTGGCCCCAGCAGGACCTGGGAGCTGCACACGGGGGGGGGGGGGGGGGGGGGGCAAATTCCATCGTCGTCACCCCCAGCATTGGTCAGGTGCTCCTTTTACCCTCTGTGGGTAAGTCACTTCCGCTGGCCGGCTTTACCACATCGGAAGTCACTGGACTGCAAGGCAGCAGTCGGGGGAAGTTCTTGCCATTTGCCAGTTACCCACAGAGCTTCTGGCTCATTACAAAAGCAGCTATTGAACCGTGGCCTAAACAAATTAAGAGGGACTCCTGCCTCCTGCTCTCTTGGCCGTGGAGGTTTGGTGAGAAATCACTGTTGTTTTTTATGTAGTTCTTCTGCCCAGCCCGGCCACACAGTTTAATCAGCTTTAAAATGTGCCTATGTCAGGATTCCAGCCTGAGAATCAGAAACCATTATAACAGGAAGGACTAGCCCTGGCTGCCTCCGGAAGCCCCAAGGTGGCTCTGATGTCAGGAAGGGTGGAACTCTCGCTTGTGTGTCTGCCCTTGCTGCACATGCCCTTGCTATATGTTACATGTATATGGTCTGTATATTTTTGGAGAAAAATCAGCCCCACCAGGAGAGCTAGGACATGAGAGCAGCAGGAGAAAGCTACCAAAGAGGGAAAAGGCAACAGAATTGCAGGTGTCTATGTTTACCCCCTCCACATTCCTAGAGAGAAGGTTCCAGAAGGTACCCATTTATGGATGTGAACACAGTAGAGGTTTAGGAGATAAACTGAGTATGCCCATAGGCACTGAACTGGTCACCTTGGAGTTAGGACTAGATTAGGTCAAGGTAGCAAAATGCTCTCCCCTGGTTTTGCTGTCTCTGCCTGTGTTTTGTGCAGACAGCAGTCTGTTGGGATTCTCGTATGCGCTGCAATCCTACTTAGGCCCCAATTTATAGGAAATCTGACTTCTCTGTGCCCTCAGGTACCTCCAGTAGAGTCTGCTCAGAGTTACCACTCCGGAAAAGGCTTAGTTTGGCCAATTCAGTGTAGAAATCACTTCTAGACCTCTCTGCAAAGTTTTGCTGTGAGAATCAGTTACCATGTGGCCATATACAAGTCTGGTTTCTCCTTTTTTTGTTGTTTTTTGTTTTTTTTTTGTTTTTTGAGACAAGGTTCCTCTGTGTAGCCTTGGCTGTCCTGGACTCACTTTGTAGACCAGGCTGGCCTTGAATTTACAGCGATCTGCCTGCCTCTGCCTCCTAAGTGCTGGCATTAAAGGTGTGCGCCACTGCACCCAGCCGGTTTCTCCACTCCTATCTGAACACTGTGGGAAGGAGTGAGAGGCCCAAACCTCTAAAAGCCATAGCTACCAGAGACTGTACAGTGTACACGGCAGGACTCAGAGGCTAACATGGCCCATGTATGACTTCACCCTTACCCACATTCTGCTTTCTCTCCCTAGAGACCATTTTCCTGTGTCTGTGTAAAGACTAGAAGAAAGCCTAAAGTGTTGTCTCCAGTAATGCCATTACTTTGAGACAGGATCTCATATTGGTCTGGAGCTCACCAGTTATGTTTGATTGGTCAGCCAGTGAACCCCTAAGATTCTCCTGCCTCTGCCTCAGGGGATTATGAGTTTGTGCCACCATGCCCAGCAAGATCACTTTTTTTTTGGTTCGTCCTTTGATGCTTCCTGACTTGGTCTATTTCCCCATATCTTGTATTGTTTCTAAGACTCTGAGGTTGAGTCTCACATCTTTTTCATATATTTCAAAAGTTATCTCATTATTTTATGAGCGTTTTGCCTACATATGTGTCTGTGCACCATATGTGTGCATGGTGCTTGTCTAGGTTAGAATAGGCTGTCAAATTCCCCGGAACTGGAGTTATAGATGGTTTTAAGTCACTACGTCAGTGCTGAAAATCAAACCCAGGTCCCCTGCGAGAACAATCTGTGGTCATAACCACTAAGCCAACTTTCCAGCCCATCTTTTTTTCATATGTTATTTTGCTTTGAGCAGGAAAGGATTGCCACTGTTATCATTGCTACCACTTATTGAGCCAACAGCATTTCAGTGGTGTCATACTCCAAAGAAATAAAAAAGCCGAGAGTACTAGAGAAATCAATTGCAACTTCTCTGGGCTAATTGGATTATTTCAGATATCCGCTATGTTCTGCCCACACTTAATTATCTATATAGGTGTTGGGGTAGAGGATTGTTTGTAGCGTACTTTTCATGCAATAATATTTAGACCTTAAACTTTCCTTATTTATATTAAAGCACTTTACGGTGCTCATTTCTATCAGAGTGTCATGGCTGGTGAAGCGGATACATCATATTTAAAGTCAGTTGACACTCAAGGGACTTTAGTTTGCCCTTACACTCGAGGGGGCTGTGTACATCTTTGCATATAATGTTTTTCTTCTTGGAAATCATTTATTTGAACACATTCTCAGCAGAAGGCTATATTGAGTCAAAGGCCACAGTTTTAGGACTCTTGACCCATATTGCTAAATTACTTTGAAATAGGGTTGTTTACCCTTCCTGTTAACAGGAGGGCATGCCAGCTTCACCATTCATCAGTGCTGACTATTATTAGCTGTTTTTTTTTTAAAGGTAATTTGATAGGTGCAAAATGGTCTTTTAAAAATTCACACATATTTTTATTGAGAGAGAAGCTATAGCCCCACATCTCCACCCTGCATCCCCCCACATCTGCTTATTTACCAACTCTCTTTGAGCATGCTGTCCATCGCTGGCTGCTTCTGGAAACAAGTTCATTACTTTTCATGTGAATTCCTTCTAGAGGAACCAGGGGAGTGCTGCCCTGACTTCAAGTGAGTGAACTTAAATGTGAGAAATGCTGATTTTTTTTTTTTCTTTCCTACTGGCTTCAGAGCCTGAAGGCTAGAACCAAAACAACCTAGTCTTCACCTCCTGAGAGTTCTACACATAGTCTCCCAGCTGGCTCTCCATCTCTGTTTGAAATTAGCTCTTGCTTCTCCTCTGTCTTGCCCCCAGCTTTGTCTGATGAGCAGTACAGGATTTTTCTGCAGAAAATCTTTAAGATACACCTTTCCAAGTATTTTGAGTTTCTTACCTTGGAGAGAGAGAGAGAGAGAGAGAGAGAGAGAGAGAGAGAGAGAGAGAGAGAGAGAGACAGACAGACAGACAGACAGACAGACAGACAGACAGACAGACACGGAGATACAGAGAGAGAGGCAGAGAGACAGAGAAAGAGAGAACGTGTTCCTGCTAAGCCTGAGCAGTTGTTTACATTTCTAGACAGCTTTCTTTGATTTTTTTATTTTCCGCTCACTGCCCCACCCACAACATCCTGTGGGCTTGAGGTTTCTTCAGGATCTTGTCTCCACTCTCACTCCTTAAGCAACCTGGAGCTCCCTCAACTCTCCAGCTGGAGCCATTTTGCAGAAGGGAGACCCACACTAGTCGGAAGAAGCCAGCATAGAATTTCTAGATCTTTGTTTTCCCAAAGGAAGAGAGACTGCTTGGGTCGGTTGCAATGCCCACATTCATCTGAGTGGGCATGAGAGGAACTGGGATTCCAGCTGAGATGTGCAGCTTGCCTCTGTCGCTGTTACTGCCAGCCTTTTTGGGGGCAAAAGTCCTCTCTATAGCTTCCTCAAAGTGCTCCTCCTGAGTCCCTCCTGAGCTTCAAATATATGCCTTTGTTTTGCATTGTTGGAGGCAGAGTCTCATGTAGCCCATGTTGGTATTATCTGTACCCAAGGCTCCTGATCCTCCTGCCTCTACTTCTAGCAGTATGTATGCTTTTCATGTGAAATATAGGTTATGTCCCATGGGATTCCTTCAAGATGAGCCAAATGGCAGCACAGCCCTGACCTCAAGTGAGTGAACTTTATCATTGAGCCTTTGTGTGATGTGCTGACTTTTTTCCAAATTTTTTTTATTTTTTATTTTAGCCTATGATTGAAAAGACAGGTGAAAAAAATCAAGAGGAACGTAGGGATGAATGCACAGTATAGGTCCTGCTGTGAACACAGGACGATATCTGTAGTGCACACTCAAATCTGCTTTACACAAATGCTTCAGCCTCATTTCATGCTGCCATTGGAGATAAAATAGCAATTAAAAAAAAAAAAAAACAGTGATCATGTGGTGAACCCCAAACTGGAGGCTGGGTGGCTCCAATGAACGATTTCTCTAGGATTGATCTCTTCGTTGATGAGATGTATGTCAAGCTTCCTTCCTTTCCTGGGCTGATTCGTAGGCTGATAATTGACCCAGGGTCACTTGAGAGCACTTGCCTTTTTTTTTTTTTTTCCTTTTCGCCTTTTCTCTTTTTTGAGACAGAGTTTTTCTGTGTAGCCTTGGCTGTCCTAGATTCACTTTGTAGACCAGGCTGGCCTCGAGCTCACAGCGATTTGCCTGCCTCTGCCTCCCTGAGTGCTGGAATTACAGATATGTATCATTGTGTCTTTCTAGCATTTGCATTTTTAAGACCCCATTTTTATCTTTTTTTTCCCTCTCCTTTCTCCTTTCTCCCCCAGACCCATGTGTGTACATGTGTATTAGGGTGTTGTAAATGTAACTTTTATTCACCTGATGCAATTTTTTTTTTTTTTTTTTTTTTTTTTTTTTTTTTTTTGAGGCTTGCTGCTTCCATCTGCTAACCTAGGCCTAGTCCTGGAAGCTTCTAGCCTCTGTACAATGTAATCTAGGCCTAAAAGGTGTTCAGCCTCTGAGACTTACTGCTGAATAAACTCACCCTTTCTGAACTCTGGCTAACTGGTTCAACTCAACTGTTTAGGCTCAAACTCCTCTCCTAGTGGACTGATTCAAACTGCCCTCACTCAGCTTCTGACTGAATTGCTCTGCGTGGCCTCATACTAACACTGGCAATCCCGTCTAGTCTTCTGGCTCCTTCTCGTTCTCTGGCTTGTTCTGTCTTCACCTGTGTCTAGCTTGTTCTCTCTACAACCTGTCTCTGTACAACTGTTCAGATAAAACTGCCTCTCCTCTCTCCCTCCCTGTCTGTGCTGCTCTTTCTCTTTGTTTCTATTATTCACTTTACACCCCGATCGTAGCCCCTTCCTCCTCTCCTGGTCCCACCCTTCTTTGCTCTTCACCCTCTCCCCAACTCCTCAGAAAAGGGGAGCCCCTTCCCACCAACCCACCCCAGCACATCTAGTTGCATCAGGACTGAGAACATTCTCTTTCACTCACTGTGTGTCTGAGTTGCCCTCTTTCCTCTCCTTGTGAGAGTTGGGCACGTGCTATGTGTCAAATATTTCTCTCATTTGTCACTTTGTCTGCCTCTTAATTAGACATCACTTTCAAACACGGGTGCTTCCTTCTACAAACTAATTTTACTGTCATTGTTTGGTATTAACGGCATGTCCTAAGGGCATGTCTGTTTTCCAGCCAGATCACATAGACCTAGAAGGTCTTGGGATGTGATCTCTTGCCAAAGCGGCTATGCTGCTGGATTAGAATTCTCTACAAGTTGTTGGTTTTTTTGTTTGTTTGTTTTGTTTCGTTTTGTTTTGAGACAAGGTCTCTCTGTGCTAGCCTTGGCTATTCTGGACTCACTTTATAGACCAGGCTGGCCTCAAACTCACATCGATCCGCCTACCTCTGCCTCCCAAGTACTGGGATTACAGGCGTGTGCCACCACGCATGGTTCCTCAAAAAGGTTTCTTTTTTTAAAATGTAAATTTATTAATTTATTAAAAAATGTAATTTATTAATAACAAATTAATTAATTTGTTCATATTACATCTCAGTTGTTATCCCATCCCTTGTATCCTTCCATTCATCCCTCCCTCCCACTTTCCCCTTATTCCCTTCTCCTATGACTGTGACTGAGGGGGACCTCCTCCCCCTGTGTATGCTCATAGGATATCAACTCTCTTCTTGGTAGCCTGCTATCCTTCCTCTGAGTGCACCAGACCTCCCCATCCAGGGGACGTGGTCAAGTATGGGGCACCAGAGTTCCTGTGAAAGTCAGTCCCCACTCTCCACTCAACTGTGAAGAATGTCCTGTCCATTGGCTAGATCTGTGTAAGGGTTCGAAGTTTACTGCATGTATTGTCCTTGGCTGGTCCCATAGTTTCAGCAGAACCCCTGGGCCCAGATCGCCCTTCATAATGTTCTTCTTCTACAAGGTTTCTTAAAGCTACTTAGCGGAGGCTATTTGTGGGTGACACACATTAAAATCTACAAGCAGCTTTGAAAACAAAACAAAACCTGCCAGTATGTTCTTGTCTGTGTTGCTAAGCACCTTACTCTCCCCCTTAGCACACATTAAGGTTTCAGGAACCCTGGGCTGGATTCCCCCTTCAGTGTAGCACAGCCCTCGTATGTGAGTTTAGGAGATTCTGTTCTTAGGGAAGTATTACAAGGCGTTTGTTCATTCTCTCTCTGCTGTGGATTAGACCCTCCACTTGACATCCTATTTGCTCTGTTCAGCAGGCTTTCGAGATGAAGAGGTAATGCTTTCCTTGGGCTTGCTAAATTCCAGTTTCCTGGAGTGTGAGTTTTTTCTCTAGGGCTTAGGTCTTGGACTGTGCAGGCTGACCTGTGGCTCCAACTTCCTCCTCTTTCCCCTGATGAGTGAGTGTTGATGGTATCCTGGTTTTCTTGAGTCACTAGTAAAGTGGGGCATGACCATTTCATGCTTTTTAAAAAGTCCTCGGCCCTCTGACTTAAGCTTAGACCTTATCCATGTGACTAACTGGCTAAATGAAAGATGCCTCGCTTGCAGTGAAATGCTCTACACCTGCTTCATCTGCCTGGCGTCTCCAGAAAAGGCCTTCTGGAGACTGTGTGGATCTCTAGGGATTTGTAGCGTGCTCTTGGAAGAATGCAGCAAGAAAGGCCTATGACCCTTAGCATCCACTTACTGCATTATGCGTAAGGTGATCTGCACAGATTACACTCAGTCCTTAGAAGTGACTGAAGGTGGCTGAGTCCTTGCCCCATGTCCCCGAAGGGCCCCAGGCTCAGAGAGGTTCACTCCGCTCTGTGTATCTGATATCACACACAGGAAGGAAGTAGTGAGGACTTTGCTTAAATACTAAGCTGTACTGCCTCCCTGTGATATGTGTCACCTGCTACCTTATAGTGACACCAAGGTCTGCCCTGGACTTTGGTTCTTTGAGCTGTCATTCCTGCCTGCCACCTCTAATGGCCCCAACATTTGGCTGTTGAGGTGCTCCCAGCTCAGGGACATGTAAGCCAAAGGCAGCAATGTATTCTGGAATACCCTGTACTCTTTTAGCTCTGTGACGTCACCTGTTTCATAATTGTCTCAAGCAAACAGCCACCTTTTCTCACTGTCCTCACCTACTCTTTTTTTTCCCCCTGGGACAGGGTTTCTCTGTGTAGCCTTGGCTGCCCTGGACTTACTTTGTAGACCAGGCTGGCCTTGAACTCACAGCGATCCGCCTGCCTCTGCCTCTGCCTCTGCCTCTGCCTCCCGAGTGCTGGATTTAAAGGCATGCGCCACCATGCCTGGCTGCTTACCTACTCTTGTTTACCCAAATCGCAAGCTCCTCTCCATTTTCCTTTCTCGAAGCACATATCTCTTTATCTAAGTGCCATCCTCAGAAAAGGGGGGAGGGGTCACTCAGAGACTGCCATCTTGACTAAGGAGGTCCCCTGGTGTCCACATTTTTTTCAGTGGGGGACTGAGGCCAAGGTCTGGATTTTCCAATGGCTTGTTCTGCTCCTACAACTGTCTTCTCCAAATAAAGGCTCCTGGGTGCTCCCAAGGCCCTGTCTACTTCAGGGCCATAGAGGCCTAGGCATCCAAAGCAACTGTGGACAAATAAAGGGGTGGCCAATTTGGGAAATCTTACATCAGCTCTGAATCTTGGGTTGCTGGCTGTTATTTTCTTTATCCCACGAGCAGGATAGTTCCTTATCTCTGAAGGAACCAGTCTCCAACCTATAGTAATATGTTGATTGCCTTCTGTGAACTGTTAACATGGACCATAGGAACATTACCGTTCACATTCCCAGTAATGGAGGCTATGGGTCTAGAACGTGTCCACACTTTGCGTTTTAGGAGTGCCATGTGAAACAGGTGTTTTGGTTGATGGACTAGCAACGTATAGACCTGGTTTTTTAATGTAAATGCTTTGTAAGCCTCCCTCCACTCTTCCTTTCCCCACCTTTTAAGCCATGTACATCACAGATGCCTCCTCCAAAATGTTGTCCATGTGTAGTTTAGTTGTTACCTTCACCATTCAATTGTAAGCATTATATATCCAAACATCCGCCAAGCGCCATGCACCGAGCATCAAATCGTCCTGGTGGGGCATCTATGCTATATATATAGCAAGTTCAGCTGTGACTGTCTTGTCCAACAAATATGTAGTTACATTTATTCATTTGTCCATTCCATCATCATCTAATCACATGATAAATGTTTGGCTCATGTTATTCTCTGAGGAGCCTGGCCTGAATTGGCTGCTGGGGGAGCAAAGAAACACCACGTGTGTCTCTAATAGCCTAGGATTAGGCTTACACTAGAACAAACCATGAGCATTCACACACACACTTCTCATAGCTCTTGCTCACTGATCATAGTTTTGATCCTTGAATCCTACACCCTGGTTCATGTGTCGCTCCCCCATCTAAGAATGTACTACTGGGTTTAGCGCTTTTATCTGGTTGGCATGGAGCCTTGAGCATTCATCATTAAAAAAAATGAAAAACAGGCAGAGAACTCCCCAAGCTATCCTGTTTGGCCTGTAACTTGCTATATAACCCAGGCTCGCCTGAACTCCTCTTACCTCAGCCTCCTGAGTGTTGGGATTACCGGGGCCACCACACCTGGCTCAGGAGAACCTTTAATCCTGCATGCTGGATTCCCTCAGAGGTGGGTATCAGATAATAAGATAATAAACAGAATGCTTGTTCTGGGGTATCGTGGGATTAACAATTGTGAAAACTCGGGGAAGGAATCAGCGTTGGAAGGAGATGTCAAGCTGTGAAGGTGAATTGAACAAAGCACAGTCGCAACACTGTACTGACCTGACTAGAATGCCCCTTGAGAACTGTTCTGAATTGTGATGATAGTTGATCAGTGACTGTGAAGCCTTGCCTGGAGGGATACTTGAGTTTGACCAAGGTCACTCTGTTCAGCTAGGGCTGTCTTGAGAGAAGCTGACAGCTGTCAGCTAGTTGTAATAATCAACTGCTGTTAATGATGGATGGATGGTACTTAGCACATAATAAGGCACAAGTATTTGGGAAAATGTTCTCACCTAAGCTTTATGGGAACTGTGTGTAATTCATTCAGCAAGTGCTTTCTAGCTGGACAACGAATGAACTGATGAGCTCCTTATATTGGTCGTGCACCATAGCTACAGTTAGGAAGTTTATACAGCGGGGTTTTAAGGTGGGCGGAGGTTCAACATCAGCTTCCTGGAAGAGCCAGCCTTTATTCTGGGATATGGCTTCCTGGATCATGGGCTCTGGGCCAACACTGAACTCAGTGTTTCCTGGGCTATCTAGAGGACTGTTTCTTGAGATGAGGTGTGAATGGGTATGTGAGATCTCTCAGGGGGTGGGAATCTCCATCACATCCCACCTGACGGTGCACCTGTGCACCATGGGAAACTCCCTGCTAAACTTACCTTAACTGGTGTTTGAATTCCCAGTAGCCTGGAACTTCCCCAGGGGTCCCATTTGGCTCTGAGACTTTTTACATCATTTGGGTAATTGGAGGATAGAGTTGAATGGAAATAATCTATACACTTTCTTCTGTGAGTCACCAAAAACTACAGCCGAGGGGGGTGTGTAACTGCTTTTCTTACTTTTCCTGTATGCAAATGAGCTGTCATCACAGCTCAGTAGATAAAGATTCTACACAGTGAACACGAGGTCATTTAAGTTTATGTCTCAAAGAGACACAGAAAAAGCCTGGTTCAACTGCCTTACTTGGCAAGAGCCCCTGGTGAGCGAGTACTTTGGAGAAGTGCAGGACCCATGACTCTTTGGGAAATGTTTATTGGTACACCCTGCCCCAGTTTTCCAGCTCTTGCCTTTGCCCAGACATAGCAGGAAGTAACTGATGTCTAGTTGTGGGGCAGGTTGTTTTTATCTATACAAGTTACCCAGGTGATCAGAAAAGCTTTACGGAAAGCGGTGGCTTTGATGTTCTGGGTGACAAGCCCCAAGTGTGCTGGCAGGAAGGGAGGTTTTTGAGGTTGGAGAAATGAAACTGCTTCGGGCGGTGACTTCATCGTTTAGCACCCTTCTGGGAGGAAGGTACTTATACAAGAAAGGTGAACGCAAGTGTAGGTATGAAAAGGAAAGTTCTGAGATGGACAACATGAGATGGCACGGTTTTCATACCTCAGGAAAATCTTCCGGCTCTGTAGACCTTCCAGAAGTCTTCTTCCTCCCACACTCCACCACATCCTCAGTTTCACTAGTGAAAAAGTACCTTTCAAGCATGTTTACACCTGCTATCGACTCCGTCCTTCACACATCATATTGTGCTGCCCCCATTTTGCCTGCTCACAAGCTTAGCTTCCACACCAGAGGCCTTTTACCAAGTAGCCTTCCTTCATAGAACCATAGTGGTCCTCACTGACCCTTCTGAGGGTGTCCTGTGTAGGTGTATTTTTAAAAACTAATTTTGTTTTGGTTTCTTATATCTCTCCCGATTCCTCTCCAATCCCTTCCAATACCCCAATACCAGATAGGAGAGAAAGGTTAGTGGGGAAAGGAGGCATGATTTTCCTTAGCTTCTTCCTGTTGTTTAGGGTCCTTGGGTTCTTTAGGGCAAGTCCAACCCTTGTTTCTGGATTTCTCCAACTTCTCATCAAACTGCATCAACAGCAACCAGGAGCAGAAGTGGGGAAGTACCAGCAGCCTTGTTCTTCCTCAGAGCTCCCAGTCTCTCTCTGGGCCTGGCATTTATTCCCACTGGCAAAGACCAAGCCCCCAAACTAGGTAGTTCCCAATTGACAAAGATCACGGACCCTCTCATCAGGCAGTTATCAGCTGTGGACAAACTGTAGCAGCCCCCATATCCCACACCTGGGATTAAAACGAAAACATGTTTACATATAACCCAAAACTTCCACAACGGTCCTGTCTTCCAGATCCCAATTTCTAGAAGCTACACCTTCCTTTTCCCTCCCAGCCTGTTCTCTGCGGAAACACAAGGTGCTTTTCCTGGGCCTTCTGGACCTTAGCTTCTTGAGTACTAAATCAGGAGTCCCTCCCTGCTAGTCTCTTGAGGTTGCCATGCAGAGAAATTACTCACACACTGCCTGAGTTGAATTTCTTGAGGGTGACTACCCTTGACGGGTTTTCTAGCTGTGCTGGGATGTTGAGGCATATGAACTCATCTCTTAGCGTTCAAATCTTTAACACCCTTAGGTGTTATCCAGGATACTAGTTTAATCATTTGAAACCAGGTGTGTCCAACCTGTGGCCTGTAGGCCACTTGAGTCTCAAGATAGCTGTTAATGAAGTCCAATACTTTTGTAGATGACAGTATCTTATTGCAATGGCAAAAGGTTGGGCAGCTCTGCAAGATTTAGAGCATCTGTTTTCTGAAATCAGGAAGATGTACAATGAGTGACAGCTGTGTCCCTGCAAAGATGCACAAAGCTGCTTGGGATTGATTACTGTTTCATGCTCGGTGCTGCCTCACACAGTAATGCCTTAATTTCTTCTCTACTCTTTTGTACTTAAAACAAAGCAAACATCTTGGTCCATTTTTTTTTCAAGTCCTTTTTCAGCGTCTAGGTCTCAGAATACTTGAGGCTTGGTAATTTATAAAGGAAAGATGTTTGTTTACGTTTGTGTTTCTGGGCTTTGGGAAGCCCATGGTTGGGCAATCTGTGTCTGCCTTACAATATGACAGAAGTCAGAAGGCCAAGCAGGTACACACAGATGAGTTGGGAGAGTAGGGACAGCCTGGCTTCTAACTACCAAGCCCCAGGATAGCAAACCCTCACTTACCATTGTGAGAATGAACCCCATTCGCTAAGCAATCTGCTTCCTAAGCAGGAGGAATAAATGAGTGACAATAATTAGACACTGAGAATAACAAAACGCTTACCGAACCTCTGTGGTGAGCCAGCCATTGTGTTAATTCTGCGTCCAAGAAGTTAACTGCTCTCTATGTCTTTGAGTACAAGTCAGGAGCAGAGAACCCAATAGATACTTGCTACCTACTGGGGCTCTAATTTTGACCCTGTCAGCCAGTGTCCTGGTGGTTTCATTTTTCAGCTCTGCTGGATTTCATAGAATTTAGCATGGACAGGAGCCAGGCTTGGCCAACCCTCCTGGAACCATCCAGCCGTGTCTGTATTTGACCTTTCTCCGGGCCTTCTTTGGGGAGAGCAAATACACCCCAGTGCCACACCTGTCCTCAGGATCTTCTAGGGGAAGTAGCCACTTACTGGCTTTCCTCAGCTGCTTCAGGTGCCCCAGTCTACCACCCTGATCAGTGGTTGGGTGGTGTTTAGATAGATTCCTGGTAAGAAATCCACCTATGGTCACTTACTTTCTAACTGGGCTCACTATTTTCTGCCAAGCATATAAGATCTGCTACCCATGGCTGGCTGACTCTGGCAACCATCTGTGCGGCCAGTTGGCCTTCCAATCTGAGCAAACAACCCACTGCCCCAGATGAGGAGGCTAAATTACTGAGAGCAGAACTGGTGTGTCTCTGATGTGATGGATTGTGTCTGTGTCTCCATTCTCAACCATGGACCCCTGCCTTGCCCAGGTGCTGCCCATCTTTAAGTCACTTAGCTGTTGTGCATGTCCCCCATTGTTGCAAAGAAGATAACATGGCCCTACCTCTGGGTTTATGATGAGGAGTAGAGGCTGAGGGGCCAGGCACATACTTAGAATTGTGAGGCAGATCCCAGAATCAAAAGGCTAAAGAGTGACCATCTGATCAGCCCTCTTGCCTCTTAACTCTTGAGGGTCTTGGGTGGCCTGTATCTGCCTGTCACAGATATGGAGCTTGTGTTCTGCCTGTTCACAGAAAGGAGGACTTTGGGTCCCAGCAATTGACCTTTTGCAATGCCTAAAGGACTTTTGCAGACTCATGGCTTGCTTGCTCATGTCTGACGTCAGGGAGCAAGCTAATATCCTATTCTCGGGGACAGTCTTGGCAGTGATATTACAAGGGAGCCTGAGCAGCAGTGTCTGCAGCATGCTGGACCTCTCCCCACTCTCCTCCTTCTGTTGGGTTGCATAAAGGATTTCTGAGCAAGTCCCCCTCAAAGCAGACAGATGACCTCAAATGTGGTCACCCTGTGTGAACATTCTTATTCCTAGCTCATCTCTGCGGGGGTGTAGGGATGCGTGACTCTTCAAGTTCTGTATGTTCAGCTAAGACTGAGACTTTTCTGCTCTGCACCCCGAGACTCTGAGCCCCCAGGACTCTACCCTTTCTTCCACCCTCTGCCTGAAGCTCTTAGGAGAAACTTAGAAATTTTAATTCCCTAATTTTTAATCTCTCCTTGTGTGTGATTAAAAACATTGATTAAGAACACTCTTCAGTTTGACAGCCTTGGGAAGAGGTCCTTGTTTTTGTTTTTGGATTTTTCCTGCAGGAGGGAGTATGCTATGTTATTATTGTTTCCTTGCCCCTTCCCTACCACCAAGGGGACGGAGAACCACCTCGGAAACCAACAACTCGGCCATGCCTATGTATTGTTCCGTGTTGGATGGCCTTCAAATGTCACCGCATTTGATCCTGTCACTGTGTGTTGCGGTCACCTACCCTCTTTCACAGATGAGCAAACCAGGCCTGTGTGTTTCCCTAAGACATACACTGATTCTCCTCTGTGATGAGTTGTGATGCAGTAAGAAGGGGACAGGCGTTTGGCATTTTTATCCTGTTACCAAGTTAAGTCTGAAGCGCATGTCTCGGAAGCATCTGGAAGAGCTGACATGTCTAAGTGCTTTGGACTCTGCTAAGACTTTCAGTTTGCATCAAGAACACTGCTTGGAAACAAGACAGAGGGGCTCAGAGAAGCCTGAGAAGGACTTGCAAATCGTTAGTAGTAGGCCATCCCCAGTGTGCTCTGATCTGAGCCCACCAGCATCCAGTAAGCTATGCTCCTGCCTTTTTAGGGTTACAAAGTGATTGCAGTGTGAAAATAAGGCTAAGAGTGATTTCCTGGTATAAATGCCCGTGGTGCGTGGGTGGCTACTTGCTGAGAGCAGAGGTGCTGGGGACAGGAGGGCGTTTTTTTTCTGAGTCCACCACGAGTCAGCAGGACTTTCTGGGGAGGGGAATTCACCTCCGTCTTCTGGGAACTGAACTCTGAGCACTGGCTGAATTAAACCAGCACTTCTGTGGAGGTGGAAACTCACTCAGCCTCGCAGGGCTGTAGTACTAGCACATTCAAGGGACGAATGTGACAAACAGAGGGCCCTGAGCTGAGCAAATTACTGGCAAGGTGTCTCCAAAAGACAGGGGGAATTCATCAGGAGGAATATAAGCTACAAGCCATGTGCTCTCTGCTCCCAGCTCTGCGGCAAGGACAGTTGGCCAGCTGTTCCTAGTGTAAGGGCCAATTCCCCACGGAACTTTCCAGTGTCTTTTATGCTGAGTCAGTGTCAACTAAGCTCTAGTTCATTAGCGTCCTGACTGCTGGTGTCCTGGGTCATCTGCAGGGAGGGATCCACAACAGCACATGAAATTGCATAATGTGGCTGCCTCTAGGTACCACACTATAGTATCAGTATCCCAGGAAGGACAGGAGAAGGCATGCATGAGTCTACCAGGTGGGACACCAGGACCTGCTTGGGACTTTGCAGGTACCTAATGTGGTTCTCTGTTGGTTAATAGGACCTAGCACTTCCATCCCTCATATTCCACACTGCTCTTATCTCTTCTGGCAGCCTCCTGTAGCTGTTTCAGTGATCACTGAGGATAAGATTCTCTGTAGAGGCTGGTTTTTTTTTTTTTTTCCTTTCCTGCACTATTCACAATGGCAACAAGTCCCATGCTCAGGGTGGCTTTGCTAACACTCACAGTGGGTTCATCTGATGCACCTTCCTGGTCCCCACTGTTCCGCTGTGTATATAACAGGGCTAGGCACTGAATACAAGGCTGTTATGAAAAGGAAGATAGGTTTCTTATTCTTCAGTGCCTAGATTCTTGCAAACAGGTGAATGAAAATGCCCATAGGGAGGGGAACAGTATTGATGGGTGGTGACATGGCGTCATCAGTAAGACCAACTATCAGCTGTGGCCTTGCTGTCTGTGTGACTTAGGAACATAGAGAGACCAAAACAGGAAGAAAATGCCCAACACAAAGCTTGCTGCATGGGAATTGCCCACCAATAATTATGTTTTTTTAAAAAAGGGGTCTGTAAAATGGCTGAGTGGGTAAAGACACCTGCTGCTAAGCCTGATGATTTGAATTCAATCGCTAGAACCTACACGGTGGAAGGAGAGAACTGATTCCTGCAAGTGGTCTTCTGACTTCCATGCATGTGCATGCTCATACTCGTAAATTTGTAAATAAAAATGAAAAAAAAAAAAAAGAACAGAATTGATCAATAAATCTTTTTCCTGTGCTTCTCATTTTGTTATTTTTTTTTTTTTTTTCAGACTAAGTCTTGCTATGTGGCAATGGTTGGATACAATATATAGCTCAGGACAGCCTTGAACTCACAGAGGTCATTCTAACTTTTTCTCCCAAGTACAGGATCACAGACCTTTGCTACCACACTTGGTCTAGCGTTTCCTTCTCTCTCTCTCTCTCTCTCTCTCTCTCTCTCTCTCTCTCT
>OU015748.1:84185173-84197551 GCA_907169655.1 Acomys percivali | reverse complement strand
TCTCTCTCTCTCTCTCTCTCTCTCTCTCTCTCTCTCTCTCTTAAATTTTTATTTATTTGTTTATTTGATCACTCAACCTATCTTTACTTTGTGTATGTGTATGTCTGTGTCTGTATATGTGTTTGTATTTCTATATTTGTGGGCATGTACATGGAAGTCAGAGGATAACCTATTAGAGCTTAGTCCTTCCACCATGTGGGCTGGGTAACTGAACTCAAGTTGTCTGGCTTGGCGACAGTGCCTTTAACACTGAGGCACTTTGCCAGCTCTTAGTTTTTATTTTTTAAGTGAATGAAACATCTCCTTCCAAAATCCCCTCAGCATCGATACTAATATGTCTTTCCTTTTCTTGCATGTTCTAGCATACCCATTAAGCATTCCAGAAGGATTCTGAGAACCATCCTTTCGTTTAGGAAAGCTGGAATATTTGGAAAATTGAGGTAAGTGAGGGATGGGCTCTTTCTGAGCCTTTTGGAAACAAAATTTATCTTTGAGAATAGATGTTCTCTGTAGCATTATTTGGTTGGGGTATATTTTAGTGTTTTTTAAAAATAGGTCTTCCCGCAGCAATCTAAAGTGCGTGGGAAGCTGGCTTTACATTCATCTGTATCCTGGCTCTCTTTCTCGGCATTTCTTCCACTTGCTTGACCGTAGTGCATAGCATGCTCTCTCTGCTCCTACTTGGAAAACCCACTGTCTCATAGGAGAATCAGCTGTGTCGCTTTGCCGTGAGATGACTGGCCTGGGAGAGAAACACAAAGTGAGAAAGGTCCTGTAATGAGGTAATTAGGTCAGAACACATTTGGGGCATACAGATTGTGAGCTAGTTCTCTATGCCTTAGAAATCTGTGTTTTCTCCTCTCTACCTCTGTCATGTGTTGGAGGCACACTAAGACTGTGGTGCCTGCTACCCTGGTGAGGGTAAGAAGTGAAGCCGAGGGCCCTCTGAAAACCTAGGTTTTCCTGTTACTTGTCTTTGCCCCGCTGCCACTGGATCTTTCCTACAGTGTGTCCTGATAGAATTACACATCACGTCGGTTTTCTTCCTGTTTAGGTGCTATGCATATTGAATGAAAAAAGCAGAGATTCCAAGCTTAGTAGGCCATCTGATGTGCCAGAAGAGGGCTTTTTCTTGATTAAGGCCTTACAACTCATCAATGAGAATGGTGCCTTTCACATGTTAGGCCATTCAAAAGGTTTGGTCTGTTGTTGTTTCTGCCTTTTCCTTAGCAGCAAGCCTCTTTGGGCCATAGCTTGTGATTCTCCAGTCTTTTGCAGAGCTGATTGCTTCCTAACCTGGACCACAGCAGGTAGTTTAGAGAATGGGTTGTCGTACCATGGCTTCTGTAGTTGGGTCTCTTCTCTGACCATGCCTCATCACCAGCAAGCTTCACCAGAATTAGGGTAGTCTTGTTTATCCCACCGCTTACAAAGTACCTGGTCCAGGCCAGGCCTCTCAGTGGATGTGGAAAATGAACTGAGGAATGATTAACGTGGCATCAGGGATGAGGAGGGGCAGACATTCAAATATACACAATATTGTACTAGCCTTTTTTGGGGCACGGGTGGTCCATCACTATTCCCTGCTTCTCCTGGAAGCCTGACCTGTCCCTAGGCAGGAGAGAAGGGCAGAAAGAGTTCATCCATCAGGTCAGAGATCGTGAGCATTGAGAGCTGTCCCTTGCTGCCATGGCTATGGAAATAAGGCCCCATTGCCTACTTCTAGGAACAGAGGAGAGCCTGGCCAAGTCCTCTCCAGCTGCTGAAAGGGGAAGGATTGTTCTAGAATTCAGTTGCTAGCCATCAGGAAGACAGCAGGTGCTGGGGTTCTGAGGCCTCAGGGCCCACATTATTAGCACTCATTTGTGTCGTTCTGTTTGTGCTGCCACACCAGGAGCCTGTCTGCCCATGCCCTGCCTCTTATCAGTAGGACAGTCCTTCTTTTCTACCCTTGAGTCTAGCCTCTTTACCTTGTCCTTACAGTGGAAGTACCAGGAACCTGGAGCCAGACACACCTGGATTGTACCCAACTCAACCTTTCCTTTCTCACCTACAAAATAGGTCAGTGTCCACTTGGGTAGAGACAGCCACAAGGAATACAAAACCTGGCAAGCGGAAATAGCTGTGAATGGAGAGGCTTATTTATTTATTCTCTGAGACTCTTTCTGATCTCTAGTCTGGCTCTAGACCTTCTCAGTATTGTTCTCACTCACCCCCCCCCTCCCCAGCATCATTTTGGCCATGCAACAGGATGGGTTCATGCCCTTCTGGTTGGACCTTTGGCTGAGTACTTTAAGAGTTCATGAGTTGGAACATCACGTCCATGATACACAGTATGAGAGACAGCACCTTGGTGGAGTGTGAAGCCCTGATGAGTAGTGCCACCATATGCCCTTTTAAAATACAGTGGGTTAACTGTTATGGCTCTCGATTCATCCCCTCCTCTTTTCTTCTTGTGGATGCACTCACTTCCCTTCATGTCCTCGGATGTCCTTTAGAAACTGACTAGATATAGTTATCTGGTCGTTTACTTTCTAGTATCTAGAGCCATGAGCTAAAATGAATCCCTTTTATTAATACACTATCAGAAATAAGGTATTGTACGGAAATTAGACAAAAGCCACAGATGACGTTTACTTGTTGCCCCTCCCCTTAGCCTTTTGGGCTCTTTTCTAGCTTTACTTTCCCTGTCCAGAGTTCTTAGTTCTTTGCCTACTCTGCCCTTCCTAGCCTCATTTGCTTGCAATGGTAGTAGTGCACCAACACTTGCTCCTCAGCCACAAGGTACCCGTGGAAAGGTTGTTTCCTGTAGTCAGTGTTCACAGTAGTAAAAAACTTCCTGCTCCACTTGTGCTTTACTCTTGACAGCAACGCCTTTTCAAAGTACCTCTAATGTTGGCCCATTTGTCTATTGCTGTTTCTTGTGGTTTCGTATTGAGGTTTTGGAGCATCACATTTGACCTAGGGGATATTTTTAGTATGAAAGGCAGAGTTCAATGAATGTCAAATCAGGAGGGCAAATGAAGAGGAGGGATTTGTATGTCTAGGGAAAAAATTGCTCAATTTGATCTCTTCTGCTGACGTCTGTCTCTGACGATGGCCTGTCACATGCTTTGCTTAATGATGCCCATCACGGTGGGTTCTGTAGAGTCAGGAGCAGCAGCTGGTCCTGCCCTAAAGTCAAGAGCATTTGCAAGTGTTGCTCTAGAAGCTGCCCACACGTGTATCCCAGCTATAATGAAAACAGAGGTTATTATCAGAGGTAAAGGGCTGTTTGTGGAGTGTATAGGGCTTATTACTGTATCAGCAGGCATTGATCTGCCTTATAGAAGTGGTGTTCATTTTTCTTGGCCACCAGCCTTTCTTCCAGGATAATACATATTTAGTCGATGGTTCTAGATCTTCTCTCACTAACTTGACCCTTTGGCATCAACACAGACTCAAAGGGCATACTTTGGGACTCTTGGGTTGACTGAATGGCAGAATGGTGACTTAGGCTTTTAAAATGAAGATGATATGGAAGTTTACCCCTTCCAAACAATGGCTACCCTGCCTGCTTCCAGAAGCAAAGCATGCCCTGCCATCTGCTTAGGACTTCACAGTTCATAAAGTTCTTTCTATCCTGTCTGTTTTCTTTTATTGGACACATGTTTACTTTTTATTGCGCAGCATTTACTGAGGTGCCGCGGCATGCCACTGTGCAGGGTGCCTGCAGTAATGAAGAAGGAAGAACTGTTGCTCCCCTGATTTAGGGAATTCCTAAGACCATGACCGGGATTTTACTAGTGAGGAGGCTGGAGTCTGGAAGAGACTGCAGTGCCTGAGATCAAGCTTCTAGCTGTGGTAGCTTTCACATGAGAACACAGAGTTTCCAGTGCCAGACCTGCCTGATGATGGCTTGCCTGTCTCCTGTCTTCTTCTCCAGCTGTGTGCCACCAGCTTATCTCCCTCACTTCTCCTCATCTTCTTCTCTGCCTCCTCTTGCCCCTCCTTGCCAGATCAATTTCTTCTGAAAGTGAGCAGTTTTCTCTCTACGATGCTTTCACGTGAAGTGATCTGACTATACAAAGCCGGTCTTGGGACTTATGTGACTTCCCTCGGGAGCATAGCCTCAGCTCTTATTCTGTCCTGTAGTACCTTTTGTAATGATGGCAGGATGCTTCAGTCCCCTACTTGTCCCTATTAACCTTCTTGTGACAAGCCAGGTGCTATAGCAGGTTGAGGTACTAATGATGGATAATTATTATCCATCTCTATTATTATCTCTATCATTAAAGTAGTTCAGGTTGTCAGTGGCACATGCCTTTAATCCCAGCACTTGGGAGGCAGAGGTAGGAGGGTATCTGAGTTTAAGGCCACCCTGGTCTATAGAGTGAGTTCCAAGCTAGCCATGGATACACAGAGAAACCTTGTCTTGGGAAAAAAAAAGCCAGGTATATTAGTCAAGATTCTCTGGAGCAGTAGAACCAGTGAAAACTGAAAGGTAGACACGTTTCTCGATATTCATGTCTATATGGAGAGGATTTATTTCTCATAAAGCATAGGCCCATGTCACAGGGGTGGTAGTTTTGATGGCCTGCTGTGTATATCTGGAGACTAGAGAAACTGACAGTGTGCCTAGAGGGACAGTAACAGAAGATTGTGTCTGCTTACACACGCAGGCTTCCTTATTCAGCTTTCTAGTCACCATTGAGTTCTGATCCTCAGTGGACCTGGTGCAAGCCACCTACTGCACTCTCTTCTTCACTTTTTGTTTGAAAACACCATCACCCACCCTTCTTAGAAATGCCATTTAAAAAAAATAATAAAAGAAATGTCCTTATCCAATTCTTTTAGTAGCTCATGGCCCAGGCACATTGACACACTGGGTAGCTACAATGTATCTGTCAGTTGACACACTGGATAAATACAATGTATCCAACTGGCAGGCGATACACTGGGTAGATAAAGTGTATCCAACTGTTAGGTGAGACACTGTATGGATACAATGTATCCAACCATCTAGATTGGATCAGTTGGCTGACATCCATCTTAAACCACAGGCTGAGGGGACTTAGTCAGCTGTGGACAGAGTCACCCCTTTCCAACTGAAGTTTTGCCAACAAGGAGACCAAGTTGAGCCATCACGAGCTATTGTCCTTATGTGGCTATGTTCTTGCTTTGATGTTTACCCAACAAGGAGCCCCCACTGATTGATGCTATTTGCCTCATCACTCAGATGTCAGTGAAGTATTTAATGAGCACTGCTCTGTTCACAGCACCAGGCTGCTAGGACTAGACAGAGGGAGCTTGGGCTCTGGTCTTACCCCTGTGGCCCACGGAACACCACAATTTCAAAGTGTGATCTCTATGTTATAGGAATTCATCTAGAACCCTGGTCATTCCTTCTAATGTTCTAACGTGTGTGTGTGCGTGCGTGCGTGCGTGCGTGCGTGTGTGTGTGTGTGTGTGTGGTATCAGTCACTCAGTACCTTCTGTGGCATCAGGGACCCCAGAGCACAGTTTTGGTTCTGTTACTGCTCTCCCTGCTGTAATAGTGGTGCTAGTGGAGGCGTCTGTGCCATCAGTAACATTGATGACAATGAAGACAATACTAAGGCCATTGCTTGTTGAATTGGGGGGACTAGCTTGGGTATATTATTTTTTTTATAGATTTATTTATTTGTTTGTTTGTTTGTTATTTACACAGTATTCTGCCTGAATGTGTGCCTGCACACCAGAGGAGGGCACCAGGTATCATTGTAGATGGTTGTGAGCCACCGCGTGGTGGCTGGGAATTGAACTGAGGACCTTTGGAAGAACAGAGAGTGCTCTTAACCTCTGAGCCATCTCTCCAGCCCGGGTGTATTATTTTGGATATCCCAAGCACTTTGTACATATCATCTCATTGACTCTTCAATACATCTGTTGCCTATTCAGGAATGATTTGGCAACTGTACCCGTGGATGCTCATGACAAAGCTGACCATGGCTCTGAAGGCTCTCTAGGCCAGGTGGCCAGACACGGTAATTCCAAAGAAGATTTGAAGCTCCCATTTGCCTCTTCCCTGACAGTGCTATTGTTGTAGTACTTCTTTACCCTGGCAGCGTTGTTTCAGTAACAGATGCTTCTTTGTCTGAAGGACCTGTGTCCCACACTGGGACCAAGCTTCATACTACTCCTATCAGGCATAGTGTCCCAGAAGGACCCTCACCTCCTCAATTCTGATACTACTGCCCTGCCTCCTCTTCTGGGGAGGCATATTTACTTTAGCAGCTACTGTTCCTCCCATCCCACCATTTCCCTTCTATACTCCTGTCTTGGCCTTTCTCATCATTCTAAGTCAGTCCTGGGAATCTTTGTTTGATGAGCCCTCATGTGAATCTGTAATTCCAATCGCTTCAGTCACTGGAGCTGGAATCTAGAACCAAGTTGGTCATTTGGAGACTCACAGTATTGCTACCCTCACCGCTGACCTGTAGCCCCCACAATTCCCTCCATCGCCCACTTCCCCTGCAAGACCCGCTCCCTCTGCAGCCCTTGCTAGGGAAGCCCTGTTTCCTAGCTGCAGCCCATTATGTTCTAGCCCACAGGCCAAGGGGCTAGTACACACCCCTCCCCCCCACCCCATAGCCTGCTGCATATGGTAGTAGGGCCCTAGGTTTTTCCATTACAATGATAGGTCCCCAGGGTTGTCAGCAGCGATCCTTGTGTCTGCAGGGGTATGAGAGGACATAGGTGGAAACAGTCTTGTCAAAATAGACCAAGGGCGACACTGACAGGGGAAATGAGGCTGGCCTGGGGAGACGCATAGGGCAGGTGCTTCTTGAGGGGCTTTCCTCTGTGCAGGGGCCCTGTTGCTAAAGGCTGACTGATATATTTCCTGTGGGCCTGTAGACCTAACAAGGCCCCCATTAGACACAAGAACTTCCTCTTCCCTGTCCACTTTCCAATATTTACAGAGCAAGAAAGGTTTGCTCGGTTCTTCTTTCTTTTTCCCCTTTGCTCCTGTGTTAGTGCATTTGGTCGGCTATAAGGAAGTGCCATAGGCTGTGTGGTTGCGGAACAACAGAAGCTGATTTCCCATGGTTCTGGAGAACCGTGTGCTGACAGCATTAGTGTGTGGCAAGGGCCCACTTTTTTGGTTCGCAGCCAGCTTGTCTTCCACTTCTCACCCGCTGGATGGGGTGGGGCTGTTCTCTAGTGTGTCTTTTCTAAGGACACTTACTGTTGTCAGAGGGTTCCACTCTCACTACTTTATCACCTCCCAAAGGCCTTATTTCCAGTACCACCACCTTGGAGTTTAGGGGTCAACATATGAATTTTATGAGAACATAAACACTTAGCCCATAGTAGATGCCTTTGAAATATCTCTTGTGCACATGCCACTTCCTAACCAGATATGTCAACAAACTTTCTTGTCACTCTACAGCTGAAATAATTTTACTTACTTCAATGTCTACTCTGACTCAGGCTCTTCTATATGCCAAAATTGATGACCAGTTGTAAGCAAAACTCACCTTGCCCATGCATTAATTATTTTTTTTCCTACATGGCTTTATAGTTTTAGTCTTTCTTTATTCAGTCTAGTGTGACGATTCACTGAGGGTGTTTCTTAGTGAGGGTTTTTTGTTGCTGTGATAAAACACCTTTACCGAAATCAACTCAGAGAGGAAAGGGTTTATTTCATCTTATAGCTTGTAGTCACCCTGGGGAAGTCAGGAAAGGCACTGGAGGCAGCGACTGATGCAGAGGCTTTGAAGTAGGGCTGCTTACTTACTGGCTTGCTCAGGCTGCTTCCTTAAAACAGTTGGGACTAAGAGCCCAAGGTGGCATCACCCACAGGGAGCTGGACCTCCCACATGAGTCATCAATCAATCAATTAAAAAAAAAAAAAGTCGCACAACAGCTTTTCCCACAGGCCAGTCTGTTGAGATTCTCTCTTCCCAAATGACTCTAACTTACGTCAAATTAACATAAAACTAGCTAGCACAGGGTGCATGCTAGTTTTCTAGGGCTACTTAGTAATTTGAGTCAAACTAGGGTGCTGAAGTTCTCAGGGATGCATTCCCAAATCATGGAGGCAGCAAGTCTGATATGGAGATATCTGTGTGATCCATGGGAAGAACCTGACCTTCTTCTGTGGGCTTTTGATGGCTGCTGGGGGCTCTTAGCATTTCTCGGCTTACAGGCACATTTCCTTCACTGTTCTCCCATGGCCTATTCTCCTATATCTGTGCCTCTCCTCTTATATGGATCAACTTCCCACCTTTTTCTCAAATACCACTTCTTACTTTGATCGTGTCTGCAAAACCCATTTCCAAGTCACATCTTATTTGCAAGTACTGCAGATACAATAGAGTATTAGAAAAAAAAAAAGTTAAATGGGAGTGGTACATATTGGTCATCCCAGCACTTGGGAAGTAGAAAGATCAGAGGTTTAAGGCTAGCTTCCATTGCATTTTGAGTTTAAGGCTAGCCTGGGCTACCTCAACGCACATAGATGGTTTGCCTGAATGTATATATGTTATCCATTTCAATGTCCAGAGGCCACAGCTGCTAGCAGAGGGCATGGGGCTCTCCTGAAATCTGAGTTAGAGGCAGTTCTGCTCTTCCATGTGGGTGCTAGGAACCAAAGTGTTCTCAATAGCTGAGCCATCTCTCTAGCCCCCAAGACTAATTTTTAAATCAGATCTTGGTGTGTAGCAGGCCCAGTCTGCAGTAGCTTTGTGTCTGTAGTAATTCAATGAATGTAGTAGGTAAGTGTACATAGTAGATCTTTGTGCATAGCAGTTTAGAACCCTTTATGTATCTTATTTCTCATCACACTTTCCATGAGTGAATTTTAGTGCCCATTGAGAATTCTTGTGAGTCAGTTACTTCTATGCTGTTTCCCATTGAGTTTTTCCTCCCATTGTGACTTCTGCATTTACTAGTTAGAAGTCCACTAAGGCAGAATTTCATTTTCATTAAAAATGCTACTTATTTATTAGAACATGGTCTTATTGGTTACAATTCATGAATAAAACTACTCTGTTACTCAGATTTTCCTAAATATGGTCATTAGTGTGTGCCCTTAGAGTTGGCTTCTGTAGCACATGTTTTGATATTTTACTACAGTTTTGAGCTCTGCCTTATATATTGGTCCAGGTTCACAGTATGCTTTATCTCCCCCAGAGATGACTTCTGGGATATTTTTACTTTCTAAAATAAGACAAACCCAAACTAAGAGACTCTGTATCAAGTCACTCTTGTGAAGACAAAGAATGATTAAGAACAAATTCATAGTAAAGAGACTAAGGAGGCTAGGGAAATGGCTTTGCTAGTAAAATGCTTTTCTCATATCCATGAGAACTCAAGGTCAATTCATAGAGCCCTTGTGAAAACGTTGGGTGTGGTGGCATACATCTGAAAACCTAGTGATGGTGGGATGGGAAATAAAGGCGTGTAGACCCCTGGAATTTTCTAGCTGGCCTAGACTACTTGGCACATATGTAATAAGCCTATGACAGACACTATCTCACATAAAAGGAAGGAGGCACCTTAGGTATGAAGACCAAGGTTGCTGTGTGGTCTTCACATGCACACATACCTGTTCCTACACACACACGTGCACATACTCCTCTCACACACAGATGAGTACCAAAGAGCTGAGCATGATGACGTATGCCTGAAATCCCAGCACCTGGAAGGTCAGGTAGGGAGATTGCCGTGAGTTCATAGTTCAAGGTCAACCTGAACTGCATAGGCTAGCCAAGGCTACATTGCATAGCACTGTCTTAAAACTAAACAATAAACAAACAAAAACAGACTAAGAGTCTCATCGGCTAAATACAGTTTGTGACTTGGGTCAGATTCTGTACTTGAAAAAGTCGTTACTAGTGACTTTAAATGAAGACTTTTAATTAGCCAGTGGAGTTAATTTGTACATAAAATTGCAATAATAGTACTGCAATAATAATAATAATAATAATAATAATAATAATAATAATAATAATAATAATATAAATAAAATGCCAATATTTGAAAAAGCTTCTATATATGGATTTTCTGCACTTTTAAACTTATTTTGTAAGTATGACATTGTTGCAAAAAGTAAGTAAACATTACACAACATAGTAAGATCTGTATGTATGAGAATAATGTATTCATCATATCAGTTGATTAAAAAAGACAAGGTGTACTACTGTTTGTGCTGAATTGGCCTTTTTTTCCTTTTAAATAAAAACAAGACAGGCTCATATAGTACGTGTTCATGTTATCTGCACATGGAGAAATTCTAAGAAAAGCATGTGTTTCTCTTAATACACATTTCTGGGAAGTGTGTTTGTATGGTGTGAGACAATGGAAGTGTTTATTGTTTGCTGAAACAAACAGGTGCTAGTATTGGGGGACTCATCCGCACCTGGGTTATATGTGTGTGCGTGCATGTATTTGTACCGTGCTCTCACACCTATGCACCCAGCTCTTCCACAAGTAGGTTTTTCTGTATATGCTTCTTCCTGTGCATACAGGCTTGCTAGTGTGATGCTTGCCTACGTTTCATTCTGTTGACTATTTTCTCACATCGGATCCTTCCGCAGGTCTGTTTATACAAAGGCAATGGGCAATCAGCGCTAGCTCAGTGATGCGAGCTCCTTTTATGTTGTCCCTCCTAAGCCTGGCGATTGTTAGACTTTATAAACTTCATTCCTAACTCTGTGTCATTTCAGTCTCCCCAGAGGAGTCAACAAGATATAATTTGCTGTGTTAAAGAACTATGACTCACTCTATGCTTTGGATCTCAAGCCCCTAAATTAGTGAATGGCTGTAGTTCCTTTTTGGATTTTAAAATGTTATTATGCTTTTTTAAGGTACTTAGTGTGTGTGTGTGTGTGTGTGTGTGTGTGTGTGTGTGTGTGTGTGTGTGCGCGCGCGCGCGCGCGCGCGCGAAGTAGGCCCATGTATGAGCCACCATTTGAGTGAATGTCAGTGAACAACTTTTCAGTCATCGGTTCTCTTCTTCTGTCCTGTTTTTAAGGTAGGGTCTCTTCTGTTATTTCTGCAATGGAGCTGTTAGGCAAACTTCAGTTCTGTCTCTGCCTCCATCTTTCCTTTCCTTAGCTTGGGCTGGGATTACAGACCAGAGCCATCTCATCCAGCTTTTTAAATGGTGGGGCTTGAACTCAGGTTGTGCATCAAGCCATTTTACCTCTGAGCCATCTCACTAGCTCAAGGCTCTCTCTGGATGTTTTTATGATCATGAGACCATGCAACTGCAGTTTCTGCAAAGTTGCTTTCCTTTTGTGTGTGAGACAAGTTTTTCCTGATAGCCCTAGCTGGCCTAGAACCCTTGAAGTTGAAATTATCCTCAGGGAGGACATGATAATGGCATCCAATTCATTTTATAAACAAGCTAGTTTTGAGACGGGAGGAATGTGAGTGGAAGTGATGTATCTGGAATAAGGGACATTGCAGATGTTGACCATTGTAGTCTCCTGTTATTATTGTGTGACATCATTTTCCTTATAGATGAGTTTGATAAAGACAGCAGGAGCCACAGGCCCTGGATCTTCATTGAGTTAGCTATCAAAAAACTGTCACTTTTTCTTGCCAGCTCCTTATCCCTTTTAGGGCTCTCTCTCTCTCTCTCTTTCTCTCTCTCTCTCTCTCTCTCTCTCTCTCTCTCTCTCTCTCTCTCTAGCATAGTCTCCTCGCAGGATTTCATGATGTCCATCACTCCTTGTAGCTCCTGGGTGTGAGTTTCATTTTTTGCTTTCTGGGATTGTGCCTTGCATGGTATCTCCAATGACGGACTTGTGAGTGGTGACTATACAGGTAGTAATAATGGTAGCTGAGGAATCCCTGAAAGTCTTCATCAAACACACACTGTGCTGGGAAATGCTCATTAATTGTGCCCTTGCTTCTTCCAATGAGTCTTTGGGGGTATGGGCTTCACCATGGGCTGGGAGCTAAAGTTCATAGTAGACCTGACTAGGAGCCAGAGGGCAGGAAAGGTCTCACCCTTTTCTTAGATGTATTCACTTGAATGTTTACATTCTCCCAGTTTGCAAAGAAGAAAACTCTTACCTGGCACACTATTATTCCACAGAATTATAGCCATACATCCATTGCCAATAGAGGTTTGAACCAGCATAAATTCCCGTCTCCACCACCTCACTCATGACATTACCAGGCTATTCACTCAGCACATGAATGCTGCTGTCCAGATCAAGAGCATGCCCCTCTTAAGGCAGACTCCGAAACACATTTGGGGGCCTGACGGTAAAGAAAGAATCGGGAAGCCAATTTTTCAACAAAAACTAACATTTGTTCCTTAACTTGGGTCTAAGAAATGACAAGGTGTTCAGAGGTGTGTGTGTGTGTGTGTGTGTGTGTGTGTGTGTGTGTGTGTGTGTG
>OU015748.1:84154351-84185163 GCA_907169655.1 Acomys percivali | reverse complement strand
GTGTGTGTGTGTGTGTGTGTGTGTGTGTGTGTGTGTGTGTGTGTGTGTGATTAGTAGTTATTTTAGTGCCACATTGGAAAGTGCCTCTATCCTTTACTATTTGAATTCCATAAAGGGTCTACTCTTTATGTTCTGCATAAGACACAGATGCTACAATAGAGGACATGTTTGTTTATAGCTTCCTTTTCAGTATCCCCCAGCCCCCAAAGAGCATGCTGCTACTCCATCTTTTTAACTTAGAAGGTTCTAACAATGAAAGTAGATTCTATTAAGAACCATGTATAATAAGACATGATTTTGGAAAATCAACTATATATATTAAAATTATATTCAATAATTAATTATAATATATGATAATTATATATTTATACAATGTTATATAGCTATATATTTTATATGATATAATTAATTACATATAAAATATATTACTTATAAGGCTAGGCAGCAAGGGTCCTTCTTTGTTTACTACATTTATTTATTTGTTTATTTGTTTAGTTTTTTTTTTGAGACAGAGTTTCTCTGTGTGGCCTTGGCTGTCCTGGAACTCACTCTATTGTAACCAGGCTGGCCTCAAACTCATCCTCCGCCTGAATCTGCTTCCCAAGTGCTGGGATTAAAGGTGTGCGCCACCATGCTTTGCCACAAGTATCTTTTCAAACTGTTAAATACATTGACAGGAAGACAACAGAAAGTTGTAGTGGAGCTGAGTTAATGTCCTGAGCACACTGAAACCAGTGGCTGTGTCATTGGACTTACTGTTCACTCTGCCTCCCTGTGTGTGTGACTGCTGTATGCCTTGTCTCAAGTTTGTGCTTCTGTGGCAAGAACTTAGGTGATTTTCTTTTTTCCCTTAAGACAGAGCAGCCTCGGCCTTGAATTCACAATCCACCTTTCCCCCAAGTGTTTTGATCACAAACATTAGTCTACATGCCCAAACAAAGTTTAATGAATGCAAGAGTTATCTCTGTGGCCAACTGGAGCCCAGTGTTAGGAAGCTGGTCCTCCAATGTATTGTCACCCATTAAATCTCCCATAATATAAACCTTGAGGGCTCTCCAAGTTTCATCCCCTTTAGGTTTATGCCAGGCTTATACTCATTGGACCTTTCCCAGGACTTGTAGCCAGTTAGACAGCAGTGTAGCAGCCAGTTTGTTCATTCAGTTTCTGCTTTGCAAACTGAACTTGACCTTGACAGCATCCCTTGCACTTCACCGGTGAGTCATCTAATAAAGGTCACTCTGGTTGTTGGTTACCTTTTCTACTCAAGAAGAGAGTCACAGGTGGCTAGCTTTGAGGGCTAGTTTCCAGAACCATTGGAGGCTCATCTTAATTACTCTGTAAGTGGGCCTCTGACATTTAGAAAGGCAGTGGCCACCTTTCAGAAAGTACTAATGTGTTTCCTCTGGGGCAGGGGCCTTGCTTTCCACCTGTGGTTTTACAAGGTATTACCATTGACTGTTCTGGACTGTGTACTACATCTTGGCCAGAGAGGTATGAGGGAAGCCAGGCGGCAGCCACCTTGCCTTACATCTATTTCACTGTGTCTCATGCCCAAAGCAGAAGCGAGGTCCTGTTCTGAAAGGGTTTTTATCTGCTGTGTTCACTATAGTGATAGACCACTTCTTTGTCCCCCTTTCTACCTGCTTCGTTATGAAATGCAGATAACCATTTGCCTTATAATTATAAGATTGTTGTAAGCTTTACCTCAGGATCACACATTCCTGGCACATAGTGAGGGTTCTATAATTACTTACCTTCCCACCTAAACATTCAAGTACAATCATTGCCTTGGAGTTAGGATCTTTTTTTTTTTTTTCCTTTCTATTTTATTTTACCAGTATGACTCATGTACGGATTTGACTCAATTCAGTATGAATGAACACATCCTGAAACTCTGTGAAACACTGGAGTCCTACCAATGAGCAGCTTTCTATACCGTTTCAGTCTTCTGCGGAAATGTAGAGATATGATTAAGGGCAGGCCAGTATAGTTGCCTTGATAACGGAGTCAGTGATGAGTGGAGATCCAGCTCACCCTGGACCCTTCAGAAATATGCCTGGGCCTGATGTCAACATTAAGTTCTGTTTCAAAGGTGAAAAGCTGTATCTATTCTGCCTGCACCTCTCAAGTCAAACCGTCTAAACCAATGGAGTTCACAGATAGGCACAGAATGTGCCTGGATACAACACAGAGATGTTCTCTGGATGGTTGTTTTCTTGTCTTCCTTAAGCAATATTTTAAAACTCTTAATCAAAAGTCAGGTATGTGGTACACACCTTTAATCCCAGCACTCAGGAGGCAGAGGCACACAGATCTCTGAGTTTGAGGCTAGCCTGGTCTACAGAGTTCCAGGACAGCCAGAGCTATATAGTGAGACCCTGTATTGAAGGAAAAAAAACGTTCTTTATCAAGTTCACGGTCTAGAATCCCCTGATTGATGCTGAATAACCCTCCCCTAGCACTTGTCCTCCCTCCAACCCCTGCTTTGGAATTGCCCAAGAAAGTCATTATTTTGCGATATCCTCAGAGTCTCATTATTGCTAGAAGCTGACTAATTTGAAGTGGGGAAGTGAAGGTTCTGTGAAGTGTCCTTCTCTGCACATCTGGCCTTACTGTCATATCGAGCAGTTATTTCTGATAAGTTCTTTGGCTTCTGTGAAGCAGCCTGGCCATGGCTGTTTGTGGGTGGTGCTGATAATGCCTGAACAAACAACAGAAATGAGGGTGGGGGCGAGCGGCATTTTCAGCCATTTCGAAGTCATGAGGGGGTTGGGAAGTGGTGTGCTTAGTAAGGTGCTTGTTTTACTGTTTAAGCATGAGAACTAGCGCTTGGGAGGTAGAGACAGTAGGACTCTCAGGCTTGCTGGCCAGCCAGTCTGCTCAAGTCAATGAGCTCTACATTTAATGAGAAGCTATCTGAGTAAAGGTGATGGAAAGAAACGTAGCAACACGTGTGATTGTAACCTCTGGCCTCTACATACACAGGAATACATAACAGACAAGAATAGAAGAAAAGCCAGGTGGTGGTGGCACACACCTTTAATCCCAGCACTCGGGAAGCAAAGGCAGGCAGATTGCTGTGAGTTCGAGGCCAGCCTGGTCTACAAAGCAAGTCCAGGACAGCTAAGGCTACACAGAGAGATCCTGTCTCAAAAAACCAAATAAATAAATAAGGAAGAAAGAAAGGAAGAAAGAAAGAAAAAGAAGAAGAAGAAGAAGAAGAAGAAGAAGAAGAAGAAGAAGAAGAAGAAGAAGAAGAAGAAGAAGAAGAAGAAAATTCTTTTAGACTTAAATTACTAAGAAAGCTTTGAAAATGTTTAGAGATGTATATGACCATTGAAAAAGGAGTTTAGATGGACTAAGCCAACCAAGATACAGAAACCTGGACAGCATGGCTGCCTCTAACATGCCTTGTTTGTCATGGTTCTTGACCCTGGATGCTCTTTCTGGACTCCATGAGCTCTGGGCACACCAGCAGTTGGGCCTTCTGGAAAGATCATAGACTCTGGAAACTTTCCAAGAACCTGATGCCTATCAATACATTTCTAGCAACATTTCCTCCTTACAATTAATTGACCATGTGAGATTCAGTCTCCTTATCCAGTGAAGGAAAGAAAAGTGGTCTATTTATTTAGAATGAGCATAGATGCTATAACAACTAAACCTTGGTGCCAAGCATCTTACATCATGAAACATCCCAGTGGTCTCATCTTAACATTTTAAAAAATAGGATAAACATTCAAAATAGTTTTTTTTTTTCCCCTAGCTTTTGGAAATAGACACCATGCTGTTACTATTATTGTAGCTTTTTAATATCTGTATTCTTCATGCTTTGCCATGGCAGGAAGAACTCTTTACTCCTTTTAACTATAGTCTAGTGCCCACTGTCCAGCCTCTTTCTCTTCTCCTTCCCACTCCATCCTTTAGTGTGACTGTACTCTCCATATCTGAGGTCCACCTTTTCCAATTCTATGTAGCACTTGCCTCTGTGTGTCTGATTATGTCACCTGTTATAATAACCTAAGTCCTCTATTTTCATTGTTACATACTTTCATTGTTATAAAAACAAAACAAAAACCTCAGGGCTTCAGTTTTGGTGGGTTTTCCTGTTGTTAGGTTTGAAGAGTACCACACTGAGCATGCCTACCACATTTTCTTCATCCACTTATTGTGTGATGGACATGTAGGCTTTTTCTACCTGTGGCTATTGTAAATGTAGTCCTACAATAAACTTGGGGATTCATATGTGTGTTCCACATGCTGTGTGCATTTCCTTTGGACACATCCTCAGTAGTAAGACTGTGGATTCATGCGATCGTTCTATTTTTAGCATTTTAAGAAGCCTCCGATCTGTTTCCCATAATGTCTATGGCAGTTTGCATTTCTACAAAATAGTGCAGGGGTAGAATCTTTTCTGGAACATTCTTGACAGCATTTATCTTTTGTTTTTCTGACAATAGGTACTACAGTATGGTCAAATCATTTCCCTGTGACTCTGAGTTACATTTCCTGGTCTTGGGTGATAGTGGAAATATTTTGGTGTACTTTTGGCCATTTGTGTGTTTTCTTTTGGAGGAATGTTGATTTCTCACTGTGTTTTTAAGTTGGGTTATTTATCATTTGCAATTGTGTCTTTGATGTTCTTTATATACTCTGGCTGATTTTTCATTATCAGATGTATAGTTAACAAACATCTCCCCTCATTTTATGGGTTGCCTCTTTATTTTGATAGTAGTCTCCTTTGTGATTTGTGTTTGACATAATCTTGTTTGTCCATATCTGATTTTCTTTTCTTCTTCTTTTTTTAAAGATTCTATTTATCTTATGTATGAGTGCTCTTATCTGCATGTACACCTGCATGCCAGAAGAGGGCACCAGATCACATTATAGATGGTGGTGAGCCACCATGTGGTTGCTAGGAATTGGACTCAGGACCTCTGGAAGAGCAGTCAGTGCTCTTAACCACAGAGCCATCTCTCCAGTGCCCCATATTTGATTTTTCACTCCGTGGTTTCTTTCTTTGTTTCGTTTTGTGGCTGTATCAAAAGCAATCCTTGCTCTTTATAGTACCCTGAGGGATTTTGTTTAAATCCTATAGTTTGTTTGTTTGTTTGTTTTTTGTCTTACATTTGAGTTGTTAATCCATTTAGAAGTGGTTTTTATAACTAGTAAGAGGCAAGAGATTAAAGTCTAGTTTCATTCCCTGCCTATCTAACAACTTTTCCATTTATTGAGAGTGTTGTCTTTCTCTATCATGAGAGATTGTTTCTCTTGCACAATTGCTAAAATCAGTTGACTGGTGATAGGTACCCACCTATAATCTCAGTACTTTGGGAAGCTGAAACAGGAGGATTGCCATGAGTTTAAGGTTTGTTTAGCTTACATAGTATCATTCTAGCAGAGTGAGACTTGGTGTCTAAAGCCAGCCATCCAACCAATCAAATAAACAAACAAACAAAATTCAGCAGACTGAAGATTTTACTTGTATTTTACTGTGAATTTACTTGTAGAACATTGTTCATTTTCCTTGATCCTCATGTCTGTTTTCATACCCCTCCATGATATTTTGATTATTATAGTTTTGTAATAGACTTTAAATTCAAGTATAATGCCCCCTGATTTGTGCTTTTTGTTCAAGATGCTTTTGACCTTTTTGAGATTTTTGTGCTCCCATACAAATTATAGGATTGTTTTCACATTCTGTGAAGAATGCCACTGAGATGTGATTGGGAACCAATTCAATTTGTAAACTGGATTAATTATTCAGCAATGTTGATTCTTCCCATTCATGAACATGGGATGTGTCTTTCTTTCTCTTTGTGTGCATGCAAGTGTGTGTGTGTGTGCACGTGCGCATGCATGCACACCTGTTTCCTAATTTCTTTCATGTTTGATTATTAGCTACTGTTTGATTGCTTTTTACATATCTATTTCATATAGTTTTCTATAGGTATGTAAAAAGCATTTTATATTGGTGTTCTGCAATTTCTTTGTCTGTTAATCATTCTGAGAGCAGACATTGGGGGTTTCTATGGATGTGGTCAAGCTATCAACAAATAATAAGAATCTTGTTTTGTTTTTCACAAATTTGATTTATTACTAATTATTATTTTCTATCACTGAAAAAGACAGAGCCTTCTGCATGGTAGCATGTGCTTGACCAGCAGAGCTTTTATCTGAGGTCTGGACTCCCTTCACTTCTTTTTCTTGTCTCCTTGCTAGTTCTGGAACTTACATTGCCGTGTTGAATACAAATAGTGTGTGTGGGTATCCTTGTTTTCTCCCAGACGTTATACTTTGTTTAGCTTTCAGCTATTGTCTTACTGCATACCAGCTTTGCAGTGCTGAGTGCATTCTTTCTATGCTTAATGGTGCAAGTTTTATTGAAAAGATATGTTGAATTTCATTAAGTCCCTTTTCTTTTTCTTTTTTAAAAATATATTTTATTAATTTATTCATATTACATCTCAATTGTTATCACATCCCTTGTATCCTCCCATTCCTCCCTCCCTCCCATTTTCCCCTTACTTCCTTCCCCTATGACTGTGACTGAGGGGACTTCTTCCCCCTATACATGCTCATAGGGTATCAAGTCTCTTCTTGGTAACCTGCTATCCTTCCTCTGAGTGCACCAGACCTCCCCATTCAGGGGATGTGGTCAAATATGGGGCACCAGAGTTCATGTGAAAGTCAGTCCCCACTCTCCACTCAAATGTGGAGAATGTGCTGTCCATTGGGTAGATCTTTGTAGGGGTTCGAAGTTTACTTCACGTATTGTCCTTGGCTGGTGCCATAGTTTGAACAGGACCCCTGGGCCCAGATCTGCCCGTTATAATGTTCTTCTTGTAGGTTTCTAGGACCCTCTGGATCCTTCCATTTCCCTATTCTCCCATGCTTCTCTCACCTAGAGTCCCAATAGGATGTCCTCCCCTCTGTCCCACTTTCCTAGTAAGTGAAGACTTTCATGGGACATGCCCCTTGGGCTAGTGTCCAGATATAAGTGAGTATATACCATTTGAGTCTTTCTGCTTCTGGGTTAACTCACTCATTATGATCATTTGTCCACAAATTTCTGGAAGTCCATGTTTTTAATAGCTGAGTACTATTCCATAGTGTATATGTACCACAGTTTCTTTATCCATTCTTCGACTAAGGGACACTTAGGCTGTTTCCATGTTCTGGCTATTATGTATAATAAGGCTGCTATGAATATGGTTGAGTAAATGTTCTTGTTGTGTGCTGGAGCATCTTCTGGGTATATTATTCCAAGGAGTGGAATAGCAGGGTCTTGAGAAAGCATTATTCCCAGTTTTCTGAGATAGCGCCAGATAGATTTCCAAACTGGCTGTACTTTTCGTTGTTGAGAGCATCATGGTCTGTCCTTCTTCCTGAGGATATGCTGCCTCATGTACTGAATGGCTACTCTCCACCTCTATCTCCACCCCGTCCAATTCTCCAACTCTTCTAGAGGTTTTCCTTTAGAAGGGAACTGGCTATATGCCACTTTCTTTTTTTTTTTTTTTTCTTCTTTTTATTAATTTATTCTTGTTACATCTCAATGGTTATCCCATCCCTTGTATCCTCCCATTCTTTCCTCCCTCCCATTTTCCCCTTACTCTCCTCCCCTATGACTGTTCCTGAGGGGGATTACCTCCCCCTGTATATGCTCATAGGGTATCAAGTCTCTTCTTGGTAACCTGCTGTCCTTCCTCTGAGTGCCACCTATATGCCACTTTCAATGTGAAGTATTTAAAAAGTGCGTATGGACAACTATATACCTATAAATTTGACAGTCTGCAGGAACTGGGAGTTCCTCAATACACACACATTATGGAGATTGAATCTTAATGAAACAGAAACCATGAACAAACTATCTATTAGGAATGATACTGAGCCCATAGTGAAGTCTCCCTCCCATAAAGTACATGTGTTAAGGAATTCTCCCATTTCCTGCAGACTGTCAAATTTATCGATATATAGTTGTTCATACCCACTTTTTAAATACTTTGCCTTGAAAGTCACTCTCCTTCAATAGGGTAAACTCTAAAAGTGTTTCAGAATTGGAGATGGTGGAGGTAGAGGCGGATAGTAGCCATTCTTTGTCATACACATCTTCCAGCTTAATGTTACATAAGAGAACATGAGACTGGGTTGTGAGCATACCATGTTGTGACATATTCCACAAGCTGCAGAATCTGCTTTGGCAGTGGACTTCTCCTCTACTTTTTCCAAATGCACATTTATACTATGAGGTTATTAATTTTGTGCATATTTTTAATAAACTAATTTACAGACTCCTAAGTTGGTGCTATTTTTAATACTTTGGGTGGGATTATGGAGAGGTAAATCTTCTTATTGGGCTTATCAATGCTTTCCCAAAATTGTTAATTGACAGGCTTATGATGGCTCATCCTTGGCTGTGTGGGCACTTGTTCTCCATTTATAAATGTCAGAAATGAGCAGCATCTAAGCATCCACAGGAAAGTTTGGGCTCAGTGTTGGGAAAGAATTCTTGGCAATGAGTATATTCAAGCGCAGTGACAATTTCCTGTAGCCAAAAGGAGCCATTGCTTTGGGAGTTTTCCTATATCATTATTTGCAGTGCTCATTGGGGACCAAGGGCTAAGAGGTTGCATGTGTGGATTCATTTTTTGTCCCATCAGCACCTTAATGATCTCTAGTCTGTAGAGGTCCCCAGGACAACAAAGGACAAGAGGCTCTGAGACCACGTTAGGATTCCAGAGCGTGGAGATGCTGGCATATGTTCTGTCTGGGTTGCGTTCCTTCTGCCATCATCACAAGGTTCATGAAGGAATTTTATTTTTGTAGGTGTTCAAGATAGAGATGTGAACAAGTCAGAATGATTTCCAAGAAACTCACTGTTTGGCCGAGGCTGAGGTTGTGCGGTATTTGTAGGATGAATAATGAAAGAACATAGAGTTAATTCTTTGTTATAATTATGCCTTATAAAGGGCTGCACACACTCACACTGACTTAGCTGGTATGAAAGCATTGCCCCAGACAAAATAGGGTTCTGTTCCTTGGAGTCTCTGACCGATGTGCTTGTCAGGCCTTCCACACATAGCCTTGTTTGGTGTGCATCTGTTCAAGGTTCTGTGTTTTATGGGTCTCATTCACCAGCATTGAACCCATGCCAAACGGCAGTAGAACTCCTGTCCGAAGAAGCGGCTCCAATACACACTTTCCTCCCAAAGAACATTTCTAGCTTTCACAAGCTTTAGACTAACAGATATCACAAAATATACAGGGGAAGAAAACATTCTCCGAGAGATTCCCAACAAAGATTGTTGTTTAAAGGCTAAGAAACAGAACCAGAGCAGACTCACCTATTTCGATTTGTTTTGGTTTGCATTTTTTTAACTCTCAAAATGTACGTTCAGTGGCTTGACATTTTCACTGTTCTGTTAGTGAACACAAAGGCCTGGATAATCAATTACAAACATATTTAAATAAATAGGCAAAAATTTAAATACATAATGGGAAGCTGAGAACACAGTTCATTTGGCAGAGTGCTTGCCTAGCATGCATAAACCCTGAGTTAGAGCGCCAGGACCATATAAGCTGAACATAATCAGTAATACATGCTTGTAATCCTAGCACAGAAGTTGAAGGTAATCCTTATATGAATAATGAGTTTGAGGTGAGGTGTGTTTACACGAGACCTTGTCTCCAGATTACAAAATACACTCTAGGTTTGTAATTAAATATAAGGGAAGCCATTGCCCTGCCCCTGAGATGCAAATTTGTCAGAGGATATGTAGAAGATGAGCTTGTCTAGAGCTAGGCTGACTTTCTCTGTAAGGGGTCAGAGATTGATGGATGTTTTGGGTTTAGCCAGCCACATAGTCCCTGTCAACTCTGCCAGTCAACTTTCCTGACTCAGCACAAAGTAGCCACAGGCAATCTATTGTAAATGCACATGGCTCTATACCAAGAAAAGTTTTAGGTCTATGCACTACATTTTGAATTTCACATAGTTTTCATGTCACAGAATAACATTTGTCCTCTGAGCTTTCCTCCAACTATTTTAGTGTAGAAACTTTTCTTAGCTAATAGGCTAAAGCATATGGTAGCCAGATTTATCCTGAAGGCTATATTTTGTAACTCTGGCCTTTAATACTACTAGGTAGGGATGCATAATAATTTAAAAAAGACTAATTTTTCAGAAATGTATGATGAAATTAAAGCTTTGCCAAAGCCCATCAATGTTCAAAGACAACACATAAATACTCGTACGCAGGCATATACATCCTGTGGTCTTGGAATGTTATTCCACTGAGAAAATGTGGTGGGTTTCTTTTATTCTTGTTTTTGTTTTTTAGCATTGTGGATAGGGCTGTACCCAAAATGTAATGGCAAATTGTGAGGCTGGGCCACTTGTCTTTCACTAGGATCATTTTTCCTGGTTTTTTGTTTGTTTGTTTGTTTGTTTTTGTTTTTTCTGTTACAAGGCACATCACATGGATTCTACTACATCTTAACTTTAGAGATAATACTGGCAGGGAAGGAGGGCGTCAAGAAGTCATGTGCCCTTAAGACACATAGAGTGGAATAAATCATGCAAATGGCTTGCATGTTGAAGTATAGAAGACTTACAGATGAGTTCACTATACTTCCTGAGTCGGTAATTGCCTTCTGTGAATTGCAGGGTCAGTAAAACATCAGAGAGGGTCTCTCTGAGACCAAAATGGTCAATCTCCTGCTTATGAGTAGAAAAGTATAGAGTTCAGGGTAGATGGCAGAGGAGGCATGAATGATTCTACTAGGCTTCACATCTAGGTGTCTCTATATTGTAAGTCCTTCATCCTTCTATCAGGACCACAGCACGCTGTTTTTAATAGACTTTGTATCTATATGTCTCTGCATCCATAGGACCTTCTCAAGGGCACAAGAGATGGGCAGGAAGTGACTATGGCATGAGACAGAATAGATGAACACTGCTGACGAATTCACGTGTCAATCAGAATAGTGTAGCTTTTGAAGCTACAGTCAATTGGCTTCTCCTTAATTATTAGTCATGATTTCGTAGGACCTGGACAACAGGTGCCACATTTGTGGTGACAGCCTCCCCAAGTCTATCAGAAAAGTTCCCTGTCTCTGGGGACGTCACTTTTTCACATCAGCTATGATGTCATGGTGTATGACTGAGTGGCAGATTACAGTCACTCCTGTGTGTTCCTGGATCACACAGAGTACCAGGTATGATCACCTTCCTGTTAGTCAGGACATTAATAATAATCTATAACCAGGTAGATGCGTTATAGAGATTTTTTTCAGAATTATGTTATGAGTATATATAAAGATATTGTACATGCATATATATATGAATGTGTATATGTATATTCATTTTTTATGAATGTATGTGTATGATGCAAATATGTACATATGTGAGAACTCAGAAATAGGTTAGATATGCTGGCACACACCTAGAGTCCCCGCACCGGAGAGGCTAAGGAGGAGAATGACAGGTTTGAGGATAACCTGGTCAATATGATGAGGCTATATCTTAGCAAAACAAAAACAAAAATAAATGAAAAAAAATAGCTTCACTCTTATACCATAGACGAGTGACTAATGGCACTGTAGCATGTATATTGGCTGAATTTGTCTTCTAGCCATTTAAGCATAAAAAAAAAATGATGGTTTAAAATGTCTATCTCATGGGGGACAGTGTATAAAATTTTGAAGTGACACAATGACATGAAAAGCAAAAAGAACATATAAAGTCATACCTAGGTCAGCAAAAATGTCAGGCACTAGACTCAGCACTGTCTCAGGGACATGAATGGCTGTGCTTTCTCGTGAGACCCCTAGAAACCACTGTCTCCAAGCCTAGCCCTAACCCCCACTACACAAAAGGGCATCTTCATCACTGCATATACAATCCTCATTAACACACATGATAGAATCCTCATTGCAACGTATAGTGACATTCTGGGTGCTTACTATCCTCATGTGCCACAGAGAGAAGTGCTAGGGACATGGTCCAGGTAGAAAAGCCATTTCTTCTGCCGCTGACAACGTATAATCAGGTGACTCTTCTGGAGGGAGCCTATAGCTGGTGTGCAGGCAGCATCCCAGGCAGGAGCCTGCATCTTGGCATAAGCTGGGTAGCCTGGAAGGGGTGGGTCATGGAGAGAGTTACAAATGAGAAACCCTTGCATCCCTCAAAGCCAGAGGTTAATGCTGCTGTCTGTGGGAAACACTTGCATCCTCAAAGCCAGAGACTAATGCTGCTGTCTGGGACCCACACTATTTCTCTCCCACTCAAATTCCACAGACCTGACATTGGGAAGGAGAAGCTAGCTCTAGAGAGGATTCTACTTCTTGATTCTTGGCAGTGATTCATGATGGTGGGAGCAGATGGGACCTGCAGGCAGCCCTCTGAGGGCCCTTCCCTTCAGAGGCAAGTCTAGCCTGTGAGCTGGCCTGGGCTGGCCAGTTCTGAGCAGTATGGTCAGGACAGGGCAGTTCTCCTGTCCTCAGCACTGCCAGTCTGAATACGAGATTCCGGGCTACTGTGTTGGCACCAGCTGGGTGGATCACGTAATACTGCCACCACCTCATAGGAAGAGAACTAGGAGAATGAGAGGATACAGTGGGGTGAGGGGCTCTCCTTACAGCCATTTTTTAAATACACAGAAGTCAGAGGAAAACACTAAAAATTCCCATAACCACACTGGTTTTTTTTTAAACACTTAATATGAAGAACAAGCAACAGTAGCCTGAAACCCTTCAGCTGCGTCTTGAGGTCATTCTGGTGTGTCACTTGGTGTAAACCTACTCATGTCTTCTCAGGAAGGGGACACACCCTGAATCGGAGGTTTTTCTGCCTCCACGGTGAAATATTCCCATGTAAACTTATTGGTTCTCCCAAACTTACACAGACTCACATATTTTTTTTTTCTTCTCCTTTTGTGGAGAACCAGAAATCTCTCATTGTTTTGGTCCACCAGCGCCTGCTGCATCAGGGTAGGCAGGTCAACCATCTTCCTCTTCCTCCAGTGATGGGCTCCCGTGAGAGTTTAGCGTGCTGACCCTGAAATGCTGTGCAATGTCAGAATGGACCCTCTAGAAGAGGAAGAGCAACAATGATCAAGGAGGCAGCTCCTGCTGAGCTGCCTGCATCTGGATTTTGCTTGGTGCTCACTCCTGCCCTGGCCTCTTCTAAAGATGCTTTTCGAATAACTTGTCATCACTCAGGCAATTCATAAGGTAACATTCTCCTTTACTGCCTGATCCCGCAAGGGCTTTTGTTTTTGTTTTTGTTTTCTGAAGCTTTCCTGATACCTTTCATTCTCCAATTGCCCCTGGGTTTCCCCCTTTCCTCTGTGATTTCCTAGATTCCTGCCCCTCCTTGTGTGGATGGTGCTGCCCATCACACTTTAACTGTTATGTAGCATGCACCTGTTTCTAATCAATAAGCAGAGGTGTTCTGGGAGGCAGAAAGAGCCCCCACTCTTCTTAGTGTTTTATGCTTGTAAGTAAAACACATTACATCCCCCAGAGAACTTTGTATGCATCATTAATGTTACTAATCACTTTAGGCTAAAAATTAGCTTAAGTCAAGTGGGTGGGCCCAGTCTAATCTCTTAGAGGAGTGGTTCTCAACCTTCCCCATGCTGTGACCCTTTCATACAGTTCCTCATGATATGGTGACCCCCAAACACAAAATTATTTTTGTTGCTGCTTTATAACTGTAACTGTGCTACTATTATGAATTGTAATGCAAATATCTGATATACAGGATATTTGATATATAACTCCCCCAAATGGTCGCAACACACAGGTTGAGAACCTCTGTCTTAGAGAGTTTGCTCTATTGCAAAGTATAAAGGAAGAGTTGCAGAGTTTCAGAGGCGAGGAGGATTTGATGAACTTTGTTTGGCTCCTTAATGTGAATACTAACATGGATGGACTGGACAGAGGCTACTGATTCCTAAGGGTCACTGGCAGCCAACAGCCATCCAAGAAACTAGGGCCTGCCTGCATCCTGCTGCTGCAGGAAGTAGTCCCGGGCAACATCATGAGTCAGTTTGAAGGAGAATCTATACCCATGCCTCCTGATATAGCTAAGGCTACCTGTGCCTTAAACTCAGCTTTGATGCCTCAGCAGAGAAACTCACATCCTTGTTTACAAAATGGCATGATAAGTATATGTGCATATGTGTATGTGTGTGTTTGTGTGTATGTGTGTGTTATGTGTATATGCATATATGTATGCATGTGTAGTTGTGTATTGTGTGTATATGTTTGTATATGTACATGTATATGTATGTATTGTGTGTATGTGTGTGCTCATGTATTTGTGTTTATGTGTTAAGTATGTGTATATGTGTGTTGTAGTATGTGTGTATGTGTGTGTGTGTGTGTGTGTGTGTGTGTGTTTTGGCAGCTGTACAAAATGCACATAGATCCTCAAGCTGAGAATGTCATCAGAGTTGATGGGGACAAACCTGGACCCTGGCATCCCTGACAAGTTAGGCTCTGCCACTCGTCCTTAGTAGACAAAGTAAAGAGACACTTAATGGCGAAAAAAAGAGAAATGAAATATATGCAGTGTGGCCACATTAGGTGTAATATGCATTACATCTACAACTACTTGGTACCATAGCTCTCAACTGAGCATTCAGTGGGATGGCTTTTGCCCTACTTTAAAGTGGATGTCCCTAAGGACGCCAAGAATCTCATTATTTTTAGCACTCTTTAGGAGTTGTTTTCAGTGAGTTTGAAGATGGGCAAATATTGGCCAATATTTTCCTATATCTGAGAAAGTATTGCTGTCCTATTACCATTACGACAGTAACCGACACACATGGAATGCACATGACCAGTGTGTAGCAGCTCTGTCCTTCTTTACAGTGGTGTTTTTCAGTTAGATGAGTAGGATCTGCATTTTATGAATGAAGACTGTGGGGCACAGTCAGGCTAAAGCATATTATGGCTCCAACCTGTAATGGTTCCCCAGATGTTTACCACGTGAAGGCTTAGACCTAATTCAGTAATATTCAGAGATGGATCGTTGGTGCTAACTGGACCATCAAGGTGCTGAGCTCACTGGTAGACTAAGCTATTGAGTGATTTACAGCTTAATAGGTGTTGGGATGTGGTAGAAAATTTAAGCGAAGTCTGGTTGAAGGAGGTATGTTTTTGAAGATTGTATTTTGTCTCTGATGCCTTGCTTGCTCTCTCTTTCCTCATTCTTCTCTCCCTGTCACTGTCTCCTGGCTCTGTGGTGCGCACCTTCCCTGCCTGTGCCCCTCCATCAAGATGCTCTGATTTATCATAGGCTTAAAAGTCACTATGCTAAATGAGCATGGACTTAGCCCTCTGAAACCATGAGTCAAAATGAGCATTTTCATCTTTATTTATTTTTTATTTTTTATTTTTTGAATTTTTGAATTTTTTTATCACCAAGATGGAAAGAGGACAGAATGTGGCTTACTGAAGGCTACACAAGTTAATAGTAGAGCCCAAGTTCAAACCCAGGCTCTTTGGCTCTAGAATCTACACTCATGTGTCCAGTAAGCTGTACTCCTCAATTTTCTGCAACCATCTTAGTTCATTCATCAGACTTGAGAAAAGCTCGTGACCTGAGGTAAAAGTCACTATCATTGTGGCTCATTGTTACAAGACACTGAAAGATGTCACACATGTCCACAGGGCTTCGAAAGACTCCATCGAGAGAGCCTTAAGAGTAGAGTGAATAGGGGAGCAAGCATGACTGTATATCACAGATACATCAAGTGAATGGAAGTGAGCCAGTAATTCTCACTACATCACTACTGAGCACTGAGAACTCCACATCTCAATATGGTCTCCCCACCTCCCATAAGGGTACTCCGCCTTCCCATCCTGTGTCCTCTCCTAGACCTACTATCTCAGCATCAGGGGACACCAGCAGATTCCACCTTGAGATCCTCCCATACCCCTGCACTGAAAATTATAATGTTTCCTGTGCAATTTTAAATTTTGTCTGTGGGTTTTCCAGTTGTGAGGGTTTTTTTTTTGTTTGTTTGTTTGTTTGTTTTTGTTTTTGTTTTTTATCTTCTTTTGCCATGCCAAGGAGACACAGAGGCGGGAGGAGAAAATATCTTCCCATATTACATCCTAACGAGTCTTGCCAGAGTCTGTCTTGAGGCTGCTGGATGCAGGCCCAACCCTGTTGTCAGAAGCCACGTCCACAACGAGCATCTACAGATGAGGAGCCAGTGTGTGGCCCCAGCAACTCTGGACACAGACTGACAGGCCTGCCTTCCCTGCCTAGGATTGTGCATTGAAAGCACATCCTGTCCTTGGCTCTGACACCCCCTCTGCTGGGAAGCAGCATATTTCCCATTCTCTAGCTCTCCTCCACCCTCAACCCCCACAGCATCAATTTTAATAATTACACAGGAAGTTCCTTTTCCTTAAGAAAAGATGGCCGTAGCAGTTTTCAGCCGGGTGTGGACATTTTTTTTTCCCTCCGATCCCCAAGAGTTATGACATGAAGGGGACTGAAAGACATCTCTGACATCACGGGGACTGGAGCACCACAGTAGGCAGTGCTGAAGTTCAAGCACAGGGCCGGGCTGCACGATGGCCTCTGAACAAGTCCCTTAGCTGCTCCACAGTGCCTTCTTCAAGGTCAGAAGAGTTCTCTGGGGAGTTAGGGGGAAGAGACCCTGCCGTTCAGTGCCACTTCCTTAATGGCAGCTCCCTTGGAGAGTGACTCGGTAGAAATGGTCAAAGAAGACAAGTGAGGAGACAGAAGGAGAAAATGAGAAGTTGTGTGACTGTGTCATTCCTACTAGAGTCCACGGTTTTGCCTAAGACATCAGGTTGAGCTTACTGGGTTGGAAGAATACCACAGTACAAACTCCAATTTTCCATAGTGGAGCATAATGTCCCATGCAGATTTCATGCTTCTTCTAAAATACCTGGGCCCCGGACTTGGACCTTTTGCATCTGGACCCCACAACATGTTAGATTCAGACCCCTATCATATTCTAAGACTTTCCCAAGGTCATTCTAATTCTACATTACGCACCTGGAAAATGCTGCACAGACATCTTCTCTGTCTCTCAAAATCAGATGGGGATATATGTGCCCAGAGCGTGACGTAGGGTTTGGTGTGAAGTGTGTGTGTGTGTGTGTGTGTGTGTGTGTGTGTGTGTGTGTGTGTGAGAGAGAGAGAGAGAGAGAGAGAGAGACAGAGAGACAGAGAGACAGAGACAGAGACAGAGAGAGAGAGAGAAAGAGAGAGAGAGAGAGAGAGAGAGAGAGAGAGAGAGAGAGAGAGAGAGAGATATGATAGTTATTGTCATTACTGACTTTTTTTTCTTCCTCTGTTGTGTCCAAGTGTATATGTTTTCCCAGTGGGAAGATGAACACTTGATAGCTTTTGGAACCACGTCATCTTTGTGGGGTGTTTAGTGGTTTGACTATTGCATTTCTTCTTCTCTCTTGGACTCCCAGTGTGACCCGAGAAACACCTGTATTGGAGTCACCTGGGGAACTTATTAACATGTCAGTTGTTGAGCACTGGCCCAGAACCTCTGAGTCAGAGGCTGGCTGTCAGCTGTGATACCTGCCCGCCCCCCCCACCCCACCCCTTCTTTCTCAGCTCTGTGTGGCAGCACTGCAGACTGTGTGAAATATTTTCTACGTGCTGTGCTGTCTACATCCCCATGAAAACCAGGACATTTCAGGGGCGGGAATAGGGGGTGGAAATAGATCAATTAGCATAGAGTCTTTGCTTGAACTTTACCCTGGGTTAATGGAGCATGGAGACTCTGGGAAGGTTGCATTCCTTTCTATGGAGCTGGTTACTTTACCTTCACTCTTTCATGTAGTGCTTTTGGCTCATTCCAGCTACTTAGCTCAATGGTATTTGCTTCCGGTCTGGATGGGCTGTCGATGGTAAGGTGCATTAGCTCTCCACCTGAGCCAGGGGAGCACTTCCCTTATACTCAACACACAGGCCATCCACACCTACCAGTTCCCTAATAAGGCCCAAGCTTAGTAACAAGTTCAAGTTCATGCTACTGGTGTTCCTCTCCTATGGACCACACTGCAATGACAGCAAGCACAAGACCAACTCCATCCAGATCAAATAGCTGAGTTCAGGACAGGAAGTTTTCTCCAACTCTAAGTTATATGCTCTGTACACACAAGGTTTTAGGGTTTAATCCCTACTACTCACACCAACAGCAATGACAAAAACAGGACAGTGGAAGTAGCAACAACAGAACAAACAAACAAACAAACAAAAAACCCAAAATAATAGAAAACCAACCAAACAAGTCATCAACAGAAAACAAAAATAAATCTAAGTTCAGATCCCAACTTGGGAATTTCATTCTATTACTCTTTTTTATGGATCCTCCTTGGTCCACCTGCAAAGCAGTGTGTTTAGTTGGATGCAGGAATTGCCCCAAGGCTTACCCATCCCTGTTATCTTTTGCAGGACCCAATCACATGCCTGAACTTTGCTCACTGAGCTGTTAGCAGACATATTGCCAGATGAGCTTTGAAAAAGAACTTCCAATCCCACTGTCTGCCACCTCCAAAACCAGGCTATGTTTGAGATAACCATTCAGTTATAAGGTGTGATCAATGAAGTAAAATATAGCCAGGGAACTCTAGCTCAGTTGCCAGCAGCCTAGACCAGTCATCAGATAGCTGATTTCCAGACATCTGAGTGAGCCTAGTAAAAGCCTCTCCAAGCTGTCTGCCTGACTGCCTAGATGTATGGACACCAATGTAGTGTTTATGCCATTGAGATTTGATTGTTGGCATGGTTTCAGTCATCTATACAAAGGGATATCAGTGATGCTTCTTGAATTTACAAGGACAGGAGCTGAATTGTACCACACGAAATCTTTGCTTAGTGACTAGAGAGTCCTATAAGGGAGAGGTGGTGAACCCTCTGGATAGCTACCTGGCATATCACCCATCCACTATGTTCAAATGATCTCCAATCTCTATGACAGCAATTCCTCACCCACCTACAAGTCCATACCAGTAGAGATGTCATTTGCCAGACAGAGATCATAAAAAAAAAAAAAAAAAAAAAAAAAAAAAAAAATAGCCAGTGGGTATGGAGAAGCTAGGTTCTTATTTGATGTATGAAGCTGAAGGGTATCTTAAGTCTTGTGTGATCCACTGAGTCACACAATTAGGAAGGCATGCTAATTGTGTTGCTCAGAGGTACATGGTTTGACATAAGCATCTGTTTGTGAATGAAGCATGGAGCTACAGAACTACCCTGGCCCCTGCTTCCTGTGAGCACACCTTATTCCTTCTTATTTGACTTAGCAGGAGGAAGTCCTCTCGAGGAGGAAGAACATCAGCTCAGAGATGTTAAATGGGTGACACAGAAATGTCAGCTAAGAAAATAGCAACATGAGCTTATTTGTCCAGGGCTACCAGATGGCAAAGTATAAACAGGTTTCATACAGGAAGAAATTCTACCAGGTAGATAGATGTCACTGTTGAATGTGACCAGGTTACCTATTAATACCTTGAGTAATGGCCAAGACCTCATGGGCCAGCGGGTGCCACATAAATGCCTGGATAATCTACCTCAAGTGCATTGTGACTTTGTAGACCTTTGTGTGAGCTCTAGAAAAACATACTGTCCCACACCCGAGGCACTGTGTACTCTCATCTTAGGGAAGCCAAGCAAAACTTGAAAGCGTGTATGTCCCAGGATGAGGTGAAAGAGCTGCTTCAAGGGTGACATGCTCAGCCCCTCCTCAAAAGAGCGGAAGAGAAAAGCCCCCATTCCAGCCACCCTGCTACTGACCTCTTCCTCCTGCCCTGCAGCTCAGAGTAGGATGAGAGAGAGCGCCAAACATATTCTTAGGCTTCTGTTCTTGCTGCCACACTGGCCGGGAGGGAAGAAGCCCTGCTTGGCTGGCTGCCTTGGGCACCTGCCACCATCATGTGTTTGCTTGACAGGTCATGGGGAGGAAGCTGAATGCTTCTGTTAGGCCCTAGGGACCAGCTACTGGGACAGACATACTCAGGGTCTGTCTCTTTCCGTCCATGTACCATCTTCTCCCAGCTACCTGATAAACAGTTGATAGTCCTTCCACCTTCTCATGTGACCCATGCATAAAGGCAGGAGATGTGGATGATGTACACAGAACAGACACTGTGTTTCAATCTTTCAATCCTAGTGATAGAGCACCCCCTTTCCCCTGCCCACCAGGGCACACTTAGAAATCTTCTTTGAGGCCAGTATCTCATACCATTCCCATACCCTAACCATCACCAGGTCAAATCAGAAGGATTTACTGGAAAAGCTGGGTCTGGTGGTACACACTTGTCTTTCCAGCATACAGGGAACTTAAAAGTGAGATGTGAGGTTCAAAACTAGTCCAGGGACTTAATGAGATCCCATCTCTGAAACAACATTACATCTTAGGATTCAGCTGAGGGTCTCTGGTATTGCTTTTTCTACTTTTGCATAATCATTATGAGTTATTTATGTATCTCAAGCTGGCCTGGACTTGCTATGTGACCTTGGACTTATGATATTCCTGCTTCCACTTTCCAAGAGCTGGGATTATAGGTGTATGCCATTCCACATGGTCTTCTATGACACTTCCAGGTTTTTTTATTTTGTTTCTTTTCTTTCTTTCTTTCTTTTTTTTTTTTTTTTAAGTGTGGTAGTGGGGATTAAACCTAGGATTTCAGATAGTCAATGCAAGCACTCTGCTAACTGAATGGCGACCCCAGCCCCCTGAATAAATAAAACACACTCAGAGTCTCAGTGTTGCTCCCCTTCCTGTCTGAACCAGCCCAGGAGTAAATTCTGAGGTATTTCCTAGACAGGAGAGTTTCAACCTTGATAGAACAACATGGCGGCAATTAACATGCTGCACACAAATGGCTGGCAAGGTTTTACTCTTACATGAGCCTATGCCATGAATGGCACATTGTCAATATCCTACTTTATAGACTGGGCAACCAAAGCCTAAGGGCTGGAGCCAGTCACCCAGTGCCTTACAAGAAGCTCCAGGGCAGAAAATCATTGTCAGTCTCTGCTTTTAAAGTCTAGCCACATTCCCGATTCTTTTGTCAAACAAAACAAAACAAAAAAACAAAACAAAACAAAACTGCAAAAGAAACCTGAAAAGACTCCTACCCATGTGGCCTGCACTCAAAGGGGCTCTGCTGGTCTGTGTCTCCTGGAATCGGTCAAATCACTCTTTGAAGCAGGACTCTATCTCCTAGTCTCACAGAGGTAGCATGGACATCTTCAGTACTATATCCAGCCAGAGATAGAGGACATCCTTTCTGTGTCCATCTCTGTGGTCTTTCTTATTCTGCCATTTGCCCCATCCTGGGGCCTGATGTGCCAGGACAGACTGTGGAGGGGAAGAAACATCTACCCTCTGGGCTGCCTGGGTACCAGGAGCTGGCAGCCCTCTACAGTTTAGTTCTAAGGCCTTGAAAGCTCTACAGCCAACCTTTCTTACAGCCTCTATCTCTGGGTTGGACCTGAGGCTGCTGGATAGAGACAAAGTCCTGGAAGATCCTCTGCACAGGCCCCTCATTTGCATAACATGAAGGTGCTCTGGGTCTGTGCCTGGTCCTGCCTGTCTGTGTACCAAGGAGGGGCTGATATGGCTGCAGTAGGATCCAGACCTTCCTGATCTCTGTGCTCAGAGGATGGCTTCTTGTCTTCCTGGCCCCCTATATCTGTTACGTTTCATTCATCCTTTTGGGTTCTGGGCCTTCATTACTAGGTGTTATATGTTTCCCCTAGTTTTCCTAGTGTGGTCCCCATCTCCAATAAGAAACTAAAAAACCAGAGGCAGGAGCCAAGTTATCACTTGCCTTTGTTTGTTTTAGATTTATTTATTTTTACCTTCATGAAATGTTTTTCCAGTACGCATGTATGTGCACTGTGTACGTGTCTGACACCCATGGTAGTCAGAAGAGGATGGTTCACCCCCTGAATCCATACATAGTTCAGTACAACTTTGGGTTACCAGAGGTGCTGCTTAAAAACCAAATGACCCCACTACCACCACCACTGAAAAAAGAGTGTGCTCTATGCTGGCTTCCACCTACAAGGCCTTTTCGTAGCTTTCCCTACAGCTGTGACCTCCTGTTTTTATTCTGTCTCCCTCCTGTGGGCAGAGAATCCCCAGTGCTTTTGCTTGTAACCCCCCCACCCCTCCACCCCCGCCAGCTCTTGCTTTGTCCTTCTTGTTTCCCGCCCTCTATCCCGCCATGGACTTCTGCCAGCCTAGCCCACATTGGCCTCCTTTTATTCAGCCATCTCAGTTTCAGGCAGACTTCTCCAGCCTAGTTACCCAGCCTGCTTCATTCATCCGTTAGGAGCCTTGACATGCAGCCAACCAAGCTTGCCAATAGTGCAAGGTGGAGTACCTGGGCCAGGGCCTTGGTGGCTGCTTCCTGCCTTGGTGGCTTCCTATACCTGGCTTCCCTGAGGCTCAGTTACACAGGGACAGAAGTACCCAGAGATTTTTTTACCTTGGTTGGCATGGATATGCCATCTGAAGCTGCTGGCTGACACCATTTCCATAGCCTTGATCTTTTCTCAGGCACCCGCTTCTTTCACGGGTAAGCCTTCTGCCCTTTCTCAGGGCATTCAGTCCACAGCCTGTCCCTACCAAGGATCTCCAGTAGCAGGACTGTAATGGCCTGGTTCTCTGTGTCTACAAAGAGAGGCAGGGTGCTATGTAGAGGAGTGCAGGCTGTGACTGTAGAGTTTGATTGAGCATCTTGCTCTGCTAGCCTGCCACTGGGATCTACCTGCTTTATGCCTCAGTTTCCTCTTCTGTGCAAGGGTACTTACCCAGGACATGGACACTGGTGAAGGGCAAGGAACTGAGATAGCCCCGTATAAGCATTCTACCCAGAACAACTGCTGGCAGTGCTATTCTATGTGAGTTAGCATCCTCGGTGTTGAGTGGCATCTGAGGGTCAAGAGAATAGGAGGCCTTACCAAACCTTCACTGCCCTATCGACCTCCCTTAATGTTTATACCTCCCCAGTTATAGATCTATCTGAGAAAAAGAAGTAGAACCTCCATTCTTACTGATTATTTTTTTTTTAAAAAACGCAGCAAATACTCAGTATAATTTAGGAAATTCAAAAAGCAAGAAGAAAACTTTAAAAAAAAAAGCCATTTTACTAATGATATATGTAGTCATGGGCACACAGATATATATGTGCTCTACCTATAGTAGAAGTACAGTGTGTGGTGTGTGTGTGTGTGTGTGGTGTGGTGTGTATGTCCATAATTATTGCCACTTCACATATGTATAATACTCATTTAATAGTCTTATTGTATATTATGTACAGAAAGTATAAAATGACCTCCTATGTTTATCAGAGCCAGTTTTGCCATTTGACCTTAAGTGATTTTATTTTCTTGACTATAACTCGAGAATTGACAGTCAATCGGCCTGTCTTATCCATCTAACAGATGAGGAAGGTAATGCAATATCAGTCTCATGGATTTTCAGGCTGATTAGAGGCATAGTTGGCACCCAGAATTTCTCTGTGAATGTCTTTGGGGTTCCCAGAGGCAGATTCAACAAGCAACTGAGTTCTGTGAGAAAAGGAGACCCTTTTCCCTCACCTTATACTTAATGTAGGTGAGTGTCTGTCCTGTTAAGAGCTATTGAGGAAGTGAACATGGGATGTTGTATTGGTTACTTTTCTGCTACTGTGACAAAACACCTTGACCAAAGCAGCTCACAGAAGGAAAAAGTACATTTTGGCTTACGGTTCTAGAGGGCTAGTGTCCATCCATGGTGGCAGAACAGACGCCTGGCAGCAGAAGCGGGATGTATGGGGTCACATCTTGATCCACAGACATGGAGTAGAGAGAGGGGACTGGAAGGGATTCGAGTCTTTTTACTGTTAAAGTATGGCTCTAATGACACACTTCTTCCAACAGTGCCAAACCTCATAAATCTCCCCAAACAGCACCAACGAGTGGAGACCAAATGCCTAAGGTCATGGGGAACATTTCTCATTCAAACCATCACAGACGTTATGAACCCTTTCCCATCCTGTTTCTTGCTCAGAATCCTTTATGCCATACAACACAGCCCCTCACTGCTGCATGAATCCTTTGGCTCCAGCCTGCCTTGGAGTGAGTGTGGACCTGTGGAAGCAGGATGCATCATCCCTTCAGGCCCTCCTGAATTCAGTTGTCCCAGTCAGAGGGTAAATTCCTTGGCCCATCACACTGCCAATGATCAGACTGCCAGTGCTGGTCTTGGAGCTGTTTGAATGTCAGCTCCTGTCTGGCACACCTGGAGTGGGCTGGCCTCAGCTGTTCCAGGATAGAGCCCATGGCTGGGGGCAGCACCTGGAACAGTTCTGAAGCCTAATACCTCCTCCTTGTGACTCTTTCTGGGCTCAGTGGCTGGCGGCTGGTGGCTGGTAGAGTATGCCTGCCTGGCGTACCTGCCAGCTGGTCCTTTGATCATGGTGGGGCTGTCCGCCCAGGCCAACGTATTATAGAACACAAAAGCTTCGGAAAACCGCACAAATAACCACAGGGGAACTGCAAGAACCTTATCCAATATTTCCTGGCTATAGGTCTGGAGTGTGGGAGGAGCCTTTGCAAGATAGGCAGGTACCGTGGCAATTGTGGACACCACACTGGCCTTGAAATTCAATAGACTCTTTGGCCTTTCTGAGCCTCCACTGCTCACACCTTACACTGACTTCAGGGCAAAGTGTGTGCCTCTAATAACAACACAATAAGTGGCAGCAGCAGATAATACTCATCGAGCATTTGTGAGCCCAAGTCCCTGTCCCTGGGCTCAACTTAGACTTCCCCAAACCCCAGGTTCACTTGTCATCTGTAACTTAAAGACAGTGGTGATTTCCATGTCACAGTGACTGTGAACTGAGAATGAAAGCTCATGAATAGGTCTCTAAACACTGCCACACCTCCCTGATGGGAGAAGATCCTGTTGTTTAATCCTCTGACGTCCAACAGCCGAATGCTCTTCTGCTTGGGCCCTGTTCCTTTCCAGGGAGTTTATAACCAAGCTTCCTCATCTTGAGCACTTTTACTTAACTATGCAGATCAGCCAATGGCAGGTTCTGACATGAGTTTCTGGGGTGACTTTTTAGAGTTCGAGCCAGTACCAAGTTAAAAAAAAATGCTCTGTTAGAGGACAGCGGAAAAGAACGTTCTGTTGCTCATATATGATTTGACAAACTGAAAAAGAAAATGGCTTGTAGCTGCGTGCTGTGGTGCACACCTGTAATCCTAGCACTTGGGAAGGCAGAGGCAGGAAGATCTCTGAGTTCGAGGTCTACAAAGCGAGTCCAGGACAGCCAAGGCTACACAGAGAAACCCTTTCTCAAAGGAGAGAGACAGAGAGAGAGAGAGAGAGAGAGAGAGAGAGAGAGAGAGAGAGAGAGAGAGAGAGAGAGAGAGAGAGAGAGAGAAGACCTGCAGATGCCATGGATGAAGAGCGAGTCACTGGAGTAAACACACTCTGTTGTCTGATGTTATGGATTTGGCTGGGAGCACCAAGCACCTTTGGGCACTTCAGTGGGGGTCCCTAGCCCATGTCCTTTCTTGAGCATGGGTTATATTAATGCTCACCCAGTCTTATTCTATATTTTCCATCTGCCTGGACATCCTCTGGTTACAAGGTTAGCAATGGTAATGGTTAACAATATGACCATTAACCTAACGGGGCCTAGAGCAACCAAGGGGAGGGTGAGAATGCCACAGTGCAGTCCCTGTTGGCGTTACGGGTTAAGAAGGAAGATAGCATGTTAACAGACAGTGCAAAGGTCTCAGAAGCAATTTTTCCCTGCCTGTAATAAAATCACCCTTTGTTAGCTGTGTATACCTTGCTCGCACCCACTCTGTATAGGAAAGATAACAGATTTCTTTTCCTCCTCATTGTCTTTAGCAACAGGCTTAGAACACAGAGGACATGCCAAGCCTGATGCTTTGTGCTCAGGCCCTTTTGAGGAGGACCAAGGGAATAGGTGGCTGAGGAGAGGGACTGGACCCTGTTTGCTGAGACTTCTGCTGGGCCTGTCCTCCTGGTCGTGGCATTTTTCTTGCCTTTGACCTCTGTCAAGTGCATTTCTTCTTTCTGCCTTCTTTGTGTGTGATTCTTCTGACTACTGCTGTATGAAATTGTAGCTGTTTGGCTGCTGACTTAGAAGCAGTTCTAGGATCCCTGCTCAGGGCCTTTTGTCTCCCTCCTCCCCTGATCTTATTATCTTTCTCTCTGATCTTCATCTTTCCTTACCTGGCCACTAAACTCTTTTATTTTTTCCCCCACTTGGTGCAGCTCAGAGAATAATCTGCATTACCACCTTTCTTAGACATTTGCCAAATTCAAACATATCATCCTGTTCCCCTAACCTGTACTTAATCCCTTGCAGTACTCCAGCCCCTTCCATTGTCCTCGGTGTCCTTCCAGGATTATAAGATATCTTGTGAGTACTACATACCTGCTAGATAGGTAGGCTTCCGGAAATGGCCTGTCCGGGCAGGTTAAGATAGACAGATAGGAGGGGGACACATTGTATCCCAAAAGAGCAAAAGGCAACTCTGGGAGAAGAAGGGGCAGGGTAAGGAGTTTGGTTCTGCCATTACTGAGAAGAGGCCTTTGGCCACTGTTCAACAGGATGTTTTTATCATGTGTAGACTGAAATGTGCAATGGTGAAACAGTTGTGTCACTCTGCCACTGCTGCAGCTATGGACAGAAGATACTGGGTGGTAGGAGAAGGCACTGGGAGATGCACTAGGGTTCAGAATGAATCCCCAATGTGCAGTCTGCTGGTGACTCAGATGGTAAATTTCTACCTGAAACCAGAGAGGGTAGAGTGGTGTTGATTTTGTTTATGGTTTCAAGTGAGGGGTGGAATTGATCTGCTACCAGTTTCAGTGTCATGGAGGAAGTATGGTTTTTGTGTTTTTGTTATTCTCTCTTGTCTTATCTTTTTGGTTTTTGAGACTCACACATGAGTACAGCTCCTTTGATTATATCTACCCCTTCCGTATATCTCTCCCCCTCATATCCCACTTTCAAATTTTATCCTCTTCTTTTAGCATTACTATTGTTACTACTATGATTAGTGTTGCATATGCCTGTGGGTGTGGGGGCCCACCAGCAGCATATGAGCAACCTATCAGGGGCCTCTGGTCCTGAAATACAGTCTTCCTTCTTCCCTCAGTCTCTGCTTGCTGGCCCGCCCTGGGCTTGCTAGCCTCAGGACTATGTGAGCCTGCAGACCCTGTCTCCCTCCTCTGCCTTCACAAACACACTCTATGGGAAATATTAAATCCATGCAACAAAGGGATCACCTTGGATGTCTGAAATGTGTACAGAAATGAATGTTTTGATTTGTATGTAGAAGCCCCCAACGTAAAGCCTTCAGGTGGGGTGTGATAACCCTACAAGCAAGAAGAGAGAGAGAGAGAAGACATCTTGATAGCTCTCTGATTATGCATCACTATTTCCCCCTTCTTGTCTCCTCCACCCAACCTTGTGTGTGTGTGTGTGTGTGTGTGTGTGTGTGTGTGTGTGTGTGAGAGAGAGAGAGAGAGAGAGAGAGAGAGAGAGAGAGAGAGAGAGAGAGAGAGAGAGAGAGAGAGAGAGAGGGAGGAGAGCTGGCTTGCATGAACGTGAGCTATTTGCTGATCACTTACTACGCGCTACACTTTAGGCACCTCGCCCCCCCACCCACCCATTACTCAGTGCTGTCTTTTCTTGAAGTCAGGGCCATTTATCTTCTTTCATTTTTTCCTGGCAGGTTGATATGTGATCCCAGCAGGGTTTTCTATTTGTTGGTTGCTCTGTGGTCCCCACATTGAAGTCCCTCAGGGTCCTGGAGTAGCAGCAAAACATCCAGTAGTTCTTCTCTCTTGTCAGACATTGATTGGTCCAGCATCTTTCTTCCAGGCCCTATGCAGTTCCTTTACCCCAAAGCCTCTTGAAGCCACTTAGTGTCTCTTCGTACTCACTAATCCCATTTATTAAACATGTGCGGCTTCCTTACTGGCAAGGGTTAGTCAAAAAATAGTTCTGCAACCCCAAGGGACAGGGTCGTTTGAACTTAGTGACTCTAAAAACATTTGGTGTGAATAATGAAAAGTGCAGCCACAGTGGTGGCTTTCTCTCACCTTCTTTGTTCCTTGTTTGCTCTGTGAAGCACAATGTTTAACCCATATTTTCCAAGAACTGTGTAGGTGGATTGCTGGGGACAATTGATTTTTTTTTTTTTCAAAGAGAAGTGCTGTTCCTCTGCATGTGGAATCCATGAAGCAAAAGAATAAAACTGAACAAGAGTCATCCTGATGACCAGGTCCTGGCTACAAGTGGAGATGGTGGTGCCGTGTGTTTGGGCCATCATGTGGTGCAGTTTGAGTGGTCCTATCTGTGATGCTTGGGAACACAAATGTTGAGGATTTCAAGTTTTTTTTTTTTTTTTTGAATGTTAAGGATACATACAAATATTTTAGAATTGTGGCCCTAGTCTTTTATGTTTCATATATCTCCTATACATGTGGCCTGAAGGTGATTTTATGCAACGTTTTTAGTGACTTGTGTGAAGGATGAAGTTTATGGTGTGGGTTTTCCCAGTTGTGCTACCATGTTGTCCCTCATTGCCCACATTTTGTATTTTGGGGCATTTTAGGTTTGGGTTTTAGGGGTTGGGAATGCTGGTGCGTGCGTCACTTCTCCCACAATTGGAGTTTGCCCTGGTCCTTGCTCTAGTCAGAGGTTACATGGGCCGTTGTACATTCGACAGTTGTTGTTTAGAATGGGCACCAGTCTTCTTAAGGGATACTGAATTCTGCTTCAGGCTATAGAGTGACTCAGGCAAGTCTATAACCTGTCTGAGCAGGAGGTGTTTGGCTCAGCAGATTCAAGGACGTGGGACTATGGGTATTGAAAAGGTGTCTGTCTTTTGTAGAGGAGTCTCCTCTTTCTCTGCATTTTACCCCCTCTGGTATTATGAAAAAAAATTGGGTTTTATAATACAACAACATATCCTATGGGTGAACATTACAGGTGGTCAATGCCCTGGGACCTTAACTGTGGGTGTTCAGAGGTTGTCCTTCACAGGTCACCACCAAGGAGAGTTAGGAATTGAGGGAAATTTCTTTGACTCATTAGGTTTGGAAAGCAGAACAAGTATTTTCAAGGAAGCAAGCAAAGCATAGTCAGCTTGGAAGCCGGGTCACAAGATGTCCTGGGATCTACATGGAGGGCGTGACTTGCCTTCCCTTACAGATGGAGATCTGGGCCCAGGAAGCTCATCTCCTACCCACTGGTCCCCAAGCCCACCCCAGTGCTGTCAGTGGCTCCAGAGACTCTAAAGCATTTGCAACTGGAAGGAATAGATTCATCCTCCTCACTTTTCCCATCAGTCTAAGAGGAGAGGGAGAGACAGAGAGAGAGAGAGAGAGAGAGAGAGAGAGAGAGAGAGAGAGAGAGGGAGGGAGAGAGAGAGAGAGAAGAAGAAGAAAAAGAAAGCAGAAATAAAACAAAAAGAATAGAAAGGGGGAAACCAAAAGGAGATGGAAGCATCATTAAAGAGGAAGATAGAGTGTGTGTAGGCTATCATGTGTGCTACTTAAAAGTATACCTCAGGGGCTGGAGAGATGGCTCAGAAGGTAAGAGCACTGGCTGTTCTTCTAAAGGTCCTGTGTTCAATTCCCAGCAACCACATGGTGGTTTATCTATAATGAGATCTGGTGTCCTGGCCTTCCAGTATGTAGATACACACCCTGGAAGAATACTGTATCCATATTAAATAAATAAAAATTTTTTGAAAAGTACACTTGAGAGCTGGGTGGTAGTGGTATGTACAGACTATTTTTTTATTGGCTGCATAGTGCTTTGTAGTTTTTTTTTTTTCCTAGATGCTATAAATACCTATTCTTTTTAAATCTTTTTCTCCCTTTTATTTCTACTTCTGCTTTTAGTCAGGTCATCAAATTTCTTTCTTCCTGATCCTGAACTCTTATACTCTCTTCTGTTTCTTTGTCTTCCTCTTTACCTTGCATCTATCCATCCATCTAAGAAGGCTGCTGCCTATGTAGATGCAGGCATATGGGCTCAAGCCTGGAGGGCCCTTCTCCATGTGCTATGCCCAAGAAGATAAAGGGAAGCCCCCAGAAGGGTTCCCTTGTACGGGCTCCCTCTGCTGCTATGGGGAGTGTAGGAGAGACACTAAGGCATGTGCTCAAAGGGAGAGAGCCAGAATTAAGCCATTGGGTCCTCTTTTCCCTCCTGGCTATTCAATCCTCCCTTCTCTCCTATCCCATAGTTAGTTTGGACCTTGGTCTTAAAGTAGGAGGGAGTGTTCTGGCATGAGGCTTTTAAGTTGTCTTATTTCTTAGCCAGAGGAGGAGCAGAAGAGGCCCCATGACTACAGGTCCTTCTCCCCAGAGGAAACTGAGCCCCTGAGTGAATCATAGACTATAATCCTTCCAGACACTACAGAAGACGTGCCATGTTCCTTTATTTTTCAGGCAAGATAGTGTAGTTTTGCATGCACATTGAGTTTGGCCTTCAGTGTCTGACAGCCTGCTATGCTCTGAACCTCTTGCACTTACACTGGTGAGTCTGGAAAGCTCTGCCTCCCTTTTGTTTTGAGGGAACAGGCACATCAGTGAAAGTAAAATGAGCTTTGCCATGCAAAACCACTTCATCTTTAAACTGTTCCTGGACTATAGGAAGTGGTCAGCAAATAGCTCGTGCATGCATAACCACACACACACACACACACACACACACACACACACACACACACACAC
>OU015748.1:84122720-84150599 GCA_907169655.1 Acomys percivali | reverse complement strand
GACAGGGTTTCTCTGTGTACCAGCCCTGACTGTCCTGGACTTGCTTTATAGACCAGGCTGGCCTCAAAGCCACAGAGATCCACCTGCCTCTGCCTCCCAAGTGCTGTGATTAAAGGCATGCGCCACCACCATCTGGCTCATGTCAATTTTCTAGTGCTCTCTGCCTCATGCTTTGTCTTGGAAGCTGAGTTATGTGGGTGCATCTGCAGGGTGGCTGCACCATGGAGCTCCATGCCTTCTGTTAGGGAAGTATAGGAGGAAAGAAATGGAGTTTATTTTTTCTCTGACCCTCTCCTGGACCTTTTCTAATTCAGGTACTATCTACACAGAAGGTCCTGTGATATATTCACATTCCTTGTGATATTTGCCAAGTGGATTCTTTTGTCTATAGTATGATGGAGCGACATCACATCTTTCCCTGTCTCCCAAGACTACTTTTGGGGTTGCTCAGTTTCATAGCCCTGGCTTTCTGAAGGAAAAGACTTTAGGAGACCCCTAGAGACCTGTTCAGAGGAAAAGCACACTGCATATGAGCTATCACCATGGACCCAATTGACCACATGCTTTGGGACTGTGACTTGTATTGCAGGCACATGCTCAAGGCTCTTTCCTTCCTGAGTTTTGGGAAGCTTTGTCCTATGCAGTTCTGCTCTCAAATAATAATCTTGCCTTTTCAAAAGGAAGGAGAAGTGGTTTTCTGTCTTCCGGAACCCCTTCACATCAGCAGTTCCTGATTCTGGCTCTCTCCTGGTAGCCCCATATCTCTGTTTCCTTCTAGCTCTTCTTGATCCCATCCTAGACCATATCTTGGGGCTTTGAGTTTTCTTGCCTTACTCTATTTGACATCTCTCACATCCCTTCCTAGTGACCAAACTCAGATATTGGAAACCCAGGTCTGAGCATGCCCTTCTTCAACTTAAATGTTACCAAGAGCTCTGTCAGTTTCAGAGTTATAACCACAACTCTTGATATAGTATCTATGGGTCCCATCAACATCATCCTATCCTTGAATCCAGCCTGGTCAACTTTGACCCCCTTCCTCTGGTGTCAGGTGTCAGTCCTCAGAAGCAGGTGTCACTTCTTGTCTTTTCAACTCCCACTTTCCCTCTTAGTCTTCTTTGATTTGATCCTGTCACTTTGTGTTTGTGTTTAAGAAGACTATGTCTAGACTGAGTTCAGCTTCACCCGGGGCTAGCTCTGTGGCTACCAACATGCTTCTCCCCTCTCTGCTAGCTTTTGGTCAGTATTTGAATCACCTTTTAGCCTTTCGGCATCCTTAATGATAGTCTTTTTTTTTCCCTCTTCTTCTTCTTTGAAAAATATTTTGTATTTTTTGAGACAGAAATTTTCTCTTTAGTTTAGGCTATCCTCTCTTCCACTTCAGGAAGGCTGGGAGTACATGTTTGAGCCACTATGTCTGGCCAAGGTAGTCTTATAGATAGCATAACTGGATCTTGTTTTGACCATTCAGCTAGCCTTTATTTGATTGGATAATTTAACTTACTTATACCTAATGTAATCACTAATAGGTCAGGACTTATTGTTGCAATTTTTTTGTTTTTTATCTTTCTGGCTGCTTTGTAATTTCGTTACTACTTTCTTACATCTTTTTGTACGTTGTTTTATAATATGTATTTATGTTATTTACATTTATTCTTCCTCTCTGATGATCTAACCACAGTGGAATTTCCCTTTGTGTTTTCCATAAGGTTTACACAAAGCACCTTATCACAAAGTCTGTTTTAAGCTGATGATGACCTCAAAGGCATAAAGAAGAACTGCATTGCTTTCCCACCACATTTCATGTTATTGGTGTTATAATCTCTACTTTTGAGTATTAACAAACAATTAGCAGTATAGTTCTTTTATATTTTTATCTTTCAAATTGTATCCTTGAGTTGAGAGCGACTTATGTGCCACCATTGCAGTATTTTTCTGACCTTGACTATTTTCTTACTTTTATTGTGAGTTCTGCATGCATGTGTCTTTGTGCTATTAGTGTCCTTTTATTTCAACTTGAAGGGCTTCTTTTAGTATTTCTTATAAGACAGGCCTTCTGATGTGTAACCCCCTCTTCTTTTATCTGACTTAGAGGACTTTTCTGTGCCCCCCATTTCTCAGAGATAGCTTTCAGGTATTTGATTGGCAGTTATTCTTTCAATATATCATTCCACTCTTAATTCTCAGGATTTTTGCTGATAAATCTACAGATATTCTTAATTACAGGTCACCTGTATATGACAAGTTAGCTTTTTATAAAAATGTATTTATTTATTATTATGTATACAATGCTCTGCTTACATGTACACCTTCAGGCCAGAAGATGGCAGATCTCTTTAGAGATGGTTGTGAGCCACCATGTGGTTGCCGGGAATTGAACTCAGGACCTTTGGAAGAGCAGCCAGTGCTCTTAACCTCTGAGCCATCTCTCCAGACCAAGTTAGCTTTTCTTATTGCCTTCACACATTTTATGTCTTTGGCTTCTAAGAATTTGATTATAATGTGTACTAATAAAGATTTCTCCACTATAACCAGATTTGGGTTCTTTGGGACTCAGATTGATGTTTATTTCTCTTTATGATTATTAACTGTTTTCTATGATTTTTTTCTTTCAACAAGCTTTTTTCATCCTCTCCTCTGTTTCACTTAATGGTATACTAGAAGATTTTTGTACTTTATTCATTTATTGTTTTGGAGCTGGTTGATTACTTTTTCTAGTTGGTCAGGTATGCTGTGGAAGTTACTTATAGGATTTTCAGTTTGGTTATTGTGTATTGGTGTGAAAATTTCTGTTTAAATCTTCTTTTAATTGATTTTGTCTTTGTTTCTCTGGTGTGCTCTTTTCTGATATCATACAGTAGAGTATCTTTATTGTTTTGTGGTTCACAGAACTTATTTTGAATTCTTTGTCAGGCAGTTCATGGATATCCATTTCATTAATCACTGCCCTGATTATTAATGATCATTATGGTCTTGTGTTGATGTGAGTACATTTGAAGAAATAAGCACTCTTACGTTCTTTATAGGTTAGCTTTAGCAAAGAAAGTCAGCCACTGGTCACTCCATCCAGAATCTGGGTGGGCTGCCTGGTAAAATCTTGGATAGGGTTACTGGTGTAACTGTGAATATAATAGGACACTGTGGTGCCTATATTGTTGGGTAGGTAGGCATGTATCTTGGGTCTGTAGAGGTCATTCTGGAGCCTGGAGCCATTTGGATAAGTCCGGAGCTTAGGTTTCTATGGCTAAGCCTAATGCCTGGGTCAATGATCAGACCCTAAGATCTGGATCCATGAATGCAAGCTAAACCCTGAGTCCATGAGGGTTTATTCTACACTAAAGCTCACCAGAGTATTTTCATTAACTATCACCCAAAGCCTAGATTTTTAGAAGTTGGCCTAGAAATGGAGCTCATTTGAGTAGGCCTGGTGTTGGGGTCGGTCTGTGGAGGAGACTCTTATTCTCCAAACGAAAGACAACTCTTTCCAGCGTTGTGAGAAGGGGTGCTGATATGGGACAGTGTAAAGCTAGCCCATATCAAATATAAAAGACATTTGAAGTATGTCTTATTTTCTGTTCCACCCAGATGCTATAACATTTTATTTGGATTCTTTAACCCTTGTGGTTGAGTGATGTTCATATTGATCTTGCTATGAAGGCCAGATGTTGAAATTTCTATTATTCATCTCGATGATGCCACTTTTGTTTCACTCCTGTCTTTCTCCGTTACATTTAAACCTTTTAAAGGGTAAAGTCAGCGTTGACTACTACAGTCATAGCAATGAAACCAAACACAACAGCAACTCTTTTCATTCTATGTGCTGGGAACTATTGTAAATTCTTCCCATTTACCAAATCATTTTATTGCCGTAAGACTGTTGTAGTATAGTTACTACTATTGCAACATCATTTTTTCTTTTTTAGATGAAGTAGCTTAAGAAGAGGGCTTAACAGCTGTGGTCCATCTTCCAGTCTAGATGAGAGCTTTTAGCAAGATTCAGAAGCTTCAGTTGTCTCTGCGATGCTCACTTTTAAGCCCTCTACTATGTTCTACTGATGGCCAGCACCAGCTACTTTGCAAGTAGCTGACACATGAATAGAGGGACCACTCTCCCATCTCTCTTTTGGTCTATGCACTGGATACCAAGATGGTGGCAGCCTGGTAAACCATAATGAAGCAGAGTTTAGAAATCTAGCTGACCTGAGTTGAATTCTGGCCTCTTTAGCCAGTGATTGTGAGCAAACTAGTTTCACCGAACCTTGGCCAATGTGGGAGCAGTCCTTTTTATCCTATACCGGATGTTTGTGAGGTGAGCTGATGGGTTACAGTATGCGAGCCAAGAGTGTCAACTGCCCTTTTGGAGACATTCTCATGCTTAAGTAAAATAATACCACATCCTTCTCACGTAAGAATAGATGGTAGGGAGAAGGGCTAGAGTCTAGGTGCTGTAGGACTCTAAGCCAATTCCCTGTCCTGTGCTTCAGCCTTGGGGTGTCATTACTTTAAGTCAGAGTAGCCACTGGCTTTCCTTGGAAGACCAAGTATGTAAAGATTTGAGTGATTCCCTGACTCAAGCCACTATATTAAATGTCTCTCAGTGTTTTGGGTTCTGTGATCATTCTGAGCCTCCAGGCGCTGGTTGCCTCTTCTCACATGGAGACACAGCTGCCTCCGTCCCCTGGCTTTCCTGCTCTGTGAGCTCTGTGAAGAGGCCCTTTTCCAGGAAATCCAATTAGGTGCTCTGAAATAGAGTTTCTCAATAATGCTTGCTTCTGAGGATTGCTTCACTGTACTCTTCATTTCCTTCTACATCTGCCTCCCTGCGTTCTCAGGCAGGCCTGCTTCTGTGCACAACCCTCATTTTCTTCCTCCACGTCTCCTTACCTCGTTACCTCATCCTGACTCCAGCTGTCAAAGGAACAGAGGTCCTGGCTTCTTATAAACCAGCCTACCTTAGCAGAAGGTTTAGCCCCTGAAGAGGGGGAAGAAGGACGTTTGGCCTTGCGACAGCCATCGATCGCTGACTCAGCCTGGATGTTGGACTTGCAGTATAATCATCCCTGGAAAGTCACAGAACCTTCTTGGCCCCAGGCCCGGAAGGGAGATTGTGGCCTCGCTGAAAGTAACAGCTCAAACTGGCTACCTTTCCATTGGTTAGCTCCCTCTTGGAGTATTGTTCCTTTGCTTCTGAGAATCTTTGCAGACCAGAGCAATGTACTCTGCCCAGATACAATAACGTTTAGTATCATATAGATTTAACTCTAAATATATACATTTAATATATATATTTAAAAAATTATAATTTATTTTTATTATGTCTCAATTGTAATCCCCTTGCTCTTATCTTCCTGTACCCACCTTCTCTTATTTTTCTGCCCCATTCCCCTCAGACCTCTGACTGGTAGGGTCCTCCTCCCCTACCATCTGACCACAGCCTAGCAGGTCAGATGTAAGTTTTTTTTTGTTTGTTTGTTTTTTGTTTGTTTTTGGTTTTTCAGGACAGGGTTTCTCCTATTTTAAACAAATCAACAACTTTAATTTGGCTTGCAGCCTTAATTCCATGTAACCTGTATTCACGGGTTTAAGGGATTAGATCATGGGCATCATTAGGTGGCCTCTATTTTACCTGCTACAGCTCAACTGAACATACACAATACTATATTCCTATTGATCCAAACTGGTATTATAAGCCCTAACATTTTATATGTGACATGAAGATGAGATGGAGCGTCCTCTGACATTACCACCACCTCCTCTTTTAGAAGCGTTTGCTGCTGTTGGGAAATGATGCTGTACTTTGACTGTCAGTGGACTGCAAGCAATGGGTTTTTGAGACAGAACAAAGTAGTGTACAATTCTGCATCTCTTGATGCAGAACAGAGACTCTTCAGATTGTTGATAATTGTCATGAGTAATTACTGCGATGGATGTGCTGTGTCCCTGTTGTCCCTTGGCAGGTAGAAGTGTACCGTATTAAGGACTGACTGAACCACCTGAGAGGGCCCACAAGATGTGGGCAGGACAGCCAACGTCTATCTCTCCATTCTGATCTGGCTCTGTTCTTTCAGCCAGAAGACCCTCTGATCTTCACACACACAATGGATTGCAGGAGAGAAATAAAAACTTCCTGGCCTGACTGCTACCACTTTGTAAGGAAATAGCTGGCTATAGTGGGGGAAGAAAACAAAATCCAGCAAGAGTGATAACCTTTCGCTGCTCTGAGATCTGGTGAGTAGCTTGCTGCTGCATTACTACAGAAGACATTCAGATTTGTTGCAAAAATGTGAATTCTGGGGTACTAAGTTAGCCACTCATGGGTGGAGACAGGGTGCTATGAATAGAGGGAGGAGAAGAACCAGGATCTAGAGGTTTCCAGGTTTGTGAGGTTCCCTCATAGCCTTGCCATATTGCTACTAGAAAATAGACATTTAATTTCTGGGTTCTAGTTGGCTGTCCTGTCTTTTTAGCTGGCCTCTACCATTGATCAGTAAGTGACCTTAGGCCAAGCTCTCATTTCTTCCATGCCTGGGGCTCTTTATCTGGCCTATGGGGTTATATTATTACAATAGAGCTTTTATGAGAAATAACTGAAAAAGGAGAGAGAGAATGAAAGAGAGATTGTATACATGGTTGCATGTATGTGACTGTGAATATGCATTTGTATATACCCATATATGTATATACATGTCTGTATATAAGCACATAGTATATATAGGGATATATATGTTTCATACATGTATATTAATTGTGTTTACTGTATAGTTCATAAGGATATTTCTCTGTTTATGATATTCTCACAGACTGAAGAGAAGTCCCAGTCTGCTTACTGTAGGATCATCCTGATGTTCTTTGAAGTAATATAGGTTAGGGCTGAGAGATAGTGCTCAGTGGAGTCTTGAATGGTGATTTCCTGAGACTACCTACTACCCAGTAGCCACGTAAGAGACTCACTCTCAGGCTTGCCTTTGGGAAGCATTTAAACTAGATCTTGATACCATACAACTTTCTCCTGTGTCTCCTCTAGTCCCTCTGTACCTGAAACCACACTTAGAATCTAATACTCCCCAGTCCCAAGTGGTTTCTGAGGGAAATTTATGTCATGTTGCTTCTCTCCTGACAGCCTGTGATCCTGGCCCCTGGGCCTACTCATTTCTCTCCTCCATGAAAATCTAACATGCTCTATCTATGTGCAGGCACGAGCATCCTGGGTGCAGCCTGCAAACATTTCCTGTTTACTCATCTCACCTGCTTTCCTTCATCCCTGTAAGGGGCAAGCACCTTTACCTTACCTTTCCAGCTGAGGGGAATCAGACCCCTCTCTGTTCATAGTGAGCCTTTTCCCCCACGGCACAACTTCTAAATGCTTTCTAGGTTCCTTGTGGCCTTCCCAGAAGAACAAGCAGGCCTTCCCCCATCTGTCTGTTGAGCAGACTGTCTATAGCTGTCCCTACTGTAGAGGCACATTATTGATCCTAAAGCCAGGAGACAAAAACAAACAAACAAACAAACAAACAAACAAACAAACAAAAAACTTTTAAAAAGGCACAGAGCTGGGCAGTTCAGCTACCACCCCAACATCTTTCCTCTCTACTGCTCCAAAGGCTGGAACTATAAAGCCAGAGGGGCCCTAAAGACTGTCCTTTAATGTGCGTCAAAATCCTGCTGAGAAATTGTATTCAATTTAAAATATACAGCTCAACTTTAGGGTTACAAACAAGAGCCAGGAAGCCATGAGCTACCTTGGTGAGGCCTGCATTCAGAGGCACATGAAAAGGCATGTGCTCTCTCTCTCTGCAAGGCATGGCGACCTGAAAACCTGCTGCTTACTCTCTTTCTCTGCCCCGTGGTCCATTTTGTAAATGTGTTCTCTACCCCTGCATTTTAGGATCCATCATGATTTAAATTCCTTCCCAGCAGGCTTTCCGAAGGGGTTCAGATCTAGATACTATGTCTTCCATCTGATGTGTGGGGAAGGATAGAGTTGGCAGGATGGTTTCTGAAGTCAAGTTTTGTCCTCACAGCTCTCATACAGGTTATATATCCTCCTCCCTTGCAGATAAAGAAAATCTTCTGCCTAGCTGCAAATCAATTTCTCATTCTTCTCGAGGATGCCACAAGTCCTGTGTAGCTGTGGTTTAGATGAAGGTGTTGGGACTCAAGCCACATTCAAGTCATGGGGCAAGACTTCACAGCTCCTTGTAATCTGGTGGCCCCCTTAGCAAGTACCTTATTAATGGATCACCTGTACTATAAGGTGGATGCTGATTTGACTGATGATCCTTCCTTCCCAAAAGAGGAATGCCTCTGCCCCTCTGCCTGGATTCTCCAGTGTGTAACCTGGCCCCACACTTGCAATGCATCCTTCCAAAAGATGTACCAGACAAATGAATTAATAACCTATCAGTCAAACATTGGTGCTGGTCAGTTTATACTGTCTTGACACAACTTACAGTCATCTTTGATGAGGGAACCCGATCAGATTGGCCCGTGGCAATCTCAAGACTAGAGTGATTATTTTGATGAAAGACTGACGTGGGAGGGCAGCATCATTCCTTGAATAGGGTGGCCTGGCTTGTATCGGAAAGCCAGCTGAGCATGAGGCAGAGAGTGAACCAATAAGCAGTGGTCCCCCGTGGTTTCCACTTTAGATTCCTGCCTTGAGTTCCCGCCCTGGCTTCTCTTGACGATGGACTGTATGCTGTAAGATGAAATAAATCTTTTCCTCCTGTAAATTGCTCTGGGTTATGGTTTACCATGGCAACAGATGTAAAACAGAGATACCAGTTTGGGAGCACTGAATACCTGTGTAGCAGTTTTACCTCTTAGTATAAAACAGTAAGTGCCTCTTTGAAAAAATTTAAAAATACTCATCATTTAGAGGTAACCAATTAAATAATTATATGTGTGTATGACTATCTATCTATCTATCTATCTATCTGTCTGTCTATCTATCTATCTATCTATCTATCTATCTATCTATCTATCATCTATCTATCAATCATCTATCACCTATCTAACCTATGTATTATGTTGGTAGTTTGTAAATAGGTCTTTTACTAGATACATGATAAATACCTTTAACCTGGCCATGTATGTTTCTGTTACATCACCATAGATTCCCTGGGCCTCAGTTTTACCCATTTCCAGGAAAAACGTGAAGGGATAAAATCCTTCCACTTTCTCCCCATGTCAGTTCAGCCCTTTAGGATGAAGGAGGCCTGAGCACTGTGATAACAGTGTTATTTGCTTAGCTGTCTCACAACATGACGCTTAAGTGAGATACGAAGGGTAAGTCAGACTGCACCACACAGTGAAAATGCAAAAGCTAGAGGGACTGACATTTCCTGTAAGCCTTGATGAATTGCCAGTCACCTGATTTGTACAACTCATGAATTATGGAAGTTTATTAATCTATCTATTTCATCTTTGTTAATTTTATTTCTTTATTTGCTTTTGGGGACAAAGTTTTTATTTTTATTTTTTTAATTTATATTTGTTATGCTTCTTAAGCTGGCCTCAAATCCCCTGGGTGGCCAAGGGTAGCCTTGATGTTCTACTCTTCTTGACTGCTAGGGTTCCAAGTGCGAGCCCCCTCATAAGGCTTACATATTTAAATCATGGAGGGAAAAAAAGGACAGTGTGTTGTGATGCATGAAAATCCACGAAATGGAAATAGAAAGTTCAATATCTATAAATCAAGAATTATTGGAATGTACCTTGACCTTTTTAAAGGCTGTTGGCTGCTACATGACACAAATGTCTGAATGTGTGCCCCAAATACTCGAGGCTTTTTATAATAAATCTGCCCATATAAACTTAGCCACTCCTGTAGCCCGTGAATGCTAACTTATTCTCTGGCACACAAATTGGTGAGGCCTAGAAAAGATAAGACATTAACTAAAATCACACAACATAGGAATGGATATGTTCTCAGGGCTGGGTTTTAGATCTCTGAGCCATAGGTCAGGACATTGATCTATTGAGGCAAGGCAGAAAGAGGTAAAATCTTGCATTGGTGACTGAGAGAATCCAAATTTAGACCTCTAACCCTCTGGGGGGCTACAGATACAGCACAGTTGGTAGAATCTTTGGGTAGCCTACTGAAGCTCTGGGTTTGAGCACCAGTACCAAATAAATCAGACATAAACCAGATAATCCCAGCACTCAGGAGGTAGATGCAGGAGGATCCTCTGCTGCATAAGGAGCTTAAGGCCAGCCTGAGCTATATGAGACCATGTCTCAAAACAGAACAAAATAGCATCACCACCACCAACACATAGCTGTCTGTCCCACAGAGTTCTTGATCTCGCTGATGGCTTCTCCCACCCCTACAGTCTACTAGGATAGTCTGCTAAACACAGGGCCATACCCAAGGAGGCCATCAACTTGTCCTTACAAAAGATGCCAACCGAGAGCTGGGGATAGTAGGACATGACTAGTTGAGTTCTGGGATTTAGACTCAGGAGAGAGAGAAGCCCCCCCCCCCCCCCCCCCAGGAAAGGCAACAAGCCCCAGAGCCTTCTCATGGGAAAGAGACCTTACTGGACTCCAGCTCTGTTCCCTGGGGACATGGCGTTCTTAGGTCACAATACCAAGCAATTGTCCCATTAAATCTCCTCTGCAGGGACACTGCTATGCCTTCTCTCCTGATTACCACTGTCTCCACATGGGTGGATTGTAAACATGTTCTTTTAAAACAGCTTTATTTAGACAGAAGTCACATACCATGGAATTTACTAATCCTAAAGCGTATTCATTTCCTCAAGAAAAAAAAGTCTGGTCCTTTAGTTACCAAGTCCCTGTAGCTCTGTCTCCCCCAGTGATCAGCCACCATCAGGCTGCTTCCTGTTGCTGTGGATTGATCCACTTTTCTACCCCTCTGGGACTGGCTTCTCTCACCTAGCATAGCTTTTCAAGGCTTATTAAAGTGTCTTGGCTTCCTTCTTTTTACATAATGGAAGAAGATTCCATTTTTATGACTATGTCTGATTTTATTTTGTCATTGGTTCATAGACCTTTTCTAGACTTCCCTTTTTCTAGACTATACTAGTCTGGAGGTTCTTATCCAAGTTTTCTCATGGATGATGTCTCCACGTGTCACAGTATAACAATACACATGTGCTGAGGAGTGTATTTGCTGGACTGTAGTGTATGGCTCTGGCGGACCTTTTGAGGATCTGTGAGACTTCTGCAGCATGCCTTTGTTATCTTGCCTTCCCTCACAGACCGCCTACCCTCCTTCCTCATTCCTGCTCAGCTTAAACATACAACATGATTCTATTTTGTATGACGTTTTAACTCTCGCCAAGTTAATAAATGGAACTAGAAATAGGTGTAGTGATTGCTTTGTCAGTAGAAGAGGCAACTAGGAGAATAAGCTGCCCTCTGAGTGGGAAATGCTCCATACTCTAGTTTGATGCATTGGGGTAAATACATATCAAAATCGATCATATATTTCACCAAACATAATTTTTTTTCAAACTTAAAATAATGCCGATAGAAAAAAAGTTACTGGGGGCTACATGCATTTAATCATCCTGAGACACAATTAGTTGCTTATCTACCCACCTTTCCACAGACACAGGAGCCAGTGCCTGGCAGTGAAGGCCAAGTGTAGACAGGCTCTTAATTGGCATGATTAACTATACCTCAATAGGAGCCTTAATAACACCAGTGGGAAGCAAAGGAGGCTGTTTTCCACTCTGTGAGCACGGGGCTGCCTGGCAGAGGTCATGGGGCACCTGGAGGGCTGTGCCCTGCAGTGAGGGAGAGGCATTCTTGAAGTCCAGCTGTATTTCCTTTGGAACAAAGTTTAAAAATATTTTCATCATTTCCTATTACTAAGTATAAAATCCATTCTTACCTTCATCTACGGCGATGTGAAAGCCAACTCCATTTTGCCCATGTGTTTTCTAAGGCAAAGCTTTGGACAAAGAGAGAGCTTCCACCAAGCACAATAACCCTAAATATATGCACAGCAGAGAAATAGACAAGAAACAAGTATCACAGAAGTGGGAGATCTCTTGGAATATGCCAAAAAATATGTGAATTGACATATTTCACAGATTAGGACTGAGCAAACACTAACTAATTTTCCATGTTTTAAAAAAATCAGTATTATACAATTTTTGATAGAATTGCATTTAATTGTGTCATTTTATTCTTAGAATAAAATTTATTTTACTAGGAAAAAGTATCAGTGTATTAAGTACCATCATTTTCTGAGAGGAAACATTGCACATTTTTTACCTTTATTCTTCATCTATAGTTGATTTCTTTTCCCCTAGGGATTACTTACCAAATGCCTATGAATTGTTAAGAATTATCTGTGCTGTTCCTTCTGACTAGGGACATTTTGTTGGCTCCTCTCTCTCTGGTGTAGACTCTGATTCACACCCCTGTGTTCCATACTCAAAGCTGGTATACGTTATGGCCACTCTACATGTGGCATTGAATATGAACCTTCAAAGTCAGTCCTGGGGTTTGATTTCCTATGATCTGGGCAAGTGGTAGACCTTCTCTTTGTATTGATTTCCTTATTGGAAGAATGGGACAGAATCCAGCCTCCCAAGTGTGTTAGCATTTGAAACATATATGAGAACATTCCTGGTACTACCCTGGACCCATCTGTTAGTTCACTCCCCTTCTCTAACCTCCTTGAGATCACTGTCTGCCTTAGAAAACAGCACTTAGCAAGTCTTACAGAGTATGTGATTCTGGTCACTAGCATCTCTAGCCTCTGCAGAGACTTAAAAGCATATGTGCATGACATTGTGTGTGTATGTGTGTTTTTGTGTGTGTGTGTGTGTGTGTGTGTGTGTGTGTGTGTGTGTGTGTGTAAAGCATGTATCCCCTGCATATGTGTGTGCTTGTATCCTGAACTAGGTACAAAAAAGACAAGCATCACATGTTTTTACTCACATATTTAATAGATAAGAGTTGGTCTCACAGAAGGAGAAAATAGAATGAGATGTACCAGGGATGGACTGGTTGGAAGACTGAGACATCTGTGAGATAATTGATTTTTTAAAAAGACAATATTTCAGTTCATTATAAGAGGAATAAACTCAGGAGTCTTATAGTATAGGGTAACTATAGTTCTTAGTATCTTGAAGTCTTGAGAAATGCTTAGGGAATGGATATTGTATTCTTTCCACAAACATGAGAACAATAGGAGGTAATAGTTATGTTAACTAGCAAGATAATCATGTTGTTCTTGATACAGCTTTTCCATCAGATTTATAAAAAGGTTAGACAAAACCTATGTCCTCTGGATGAATTCTGATTATTTTAGGGACTAGGGATATTGTTCAGTTGTCATGGTGGCTGCCTTACACACACACACACACACACACACACACACACACAGAGAGAGAGAGAGAGAGACAGAGACAGAGACAGAGACAGAGACAGAGACAGAGAGACAGAGAGAGGAAGCTCAAGATTTGGTCCCTAGCACAAAACCAAACATGGTAGCATATACCTGTTCCTACAGTTCTTGAGAAGGGCGATCATAGACCTTGGCCTGTATAGCAAGCTTGAGGCCAGCTAGGAATACATGAGATCCAATCATCTCAAGCTACTTGAGCTAAGGGAGCTAGTAAACATCCATCACTGATCAAAGGTTAGGCTAATAGAAGCAGGCATCTAGGTGGTGTCTGTTATTTCCTCCCTCGGTGCAGGTTCCTGGCAGTGGGGCTCAGTCTTTAAGCACTGCCCAGTGCTGTGTTGGAAACTCTTCTTGCCAATCAGGATCTTGAACTTGACCTCAGGTGGAAGTGAACATTGTTTTCTGCGGATGGAGGCAGGGCTCAACAGGCCATGAGTCATGGCTTTGCAACTGTGTTTACCCTTTTAGAATGTGAGCAGAGTCATACTTTGACAGAAGCTACACCACTGCTAGGCGTTGGCCTCCAATTTATTGTGCACTTCCATAATGCACCCACATCCTAAACTGCCTCTCTTGGTCCCTTCTATCCTTGGCAGGGATGCAACCCTGGCATCGATGGCAGTAGGTTTCAGCCTTCAATTTGCAAGTGACAATCCAGGGAGCTTACTAGCATGCAGATACCTGAGCCTACACCAGACTTTCTAGCTCGATGGAGTAGGTGAGTGACAGTTACCACATGTCCCACACCTTCAGGTAGATCACTCCACATTTCGGTACTATAAAGAGATCCTGAGATCTATCTGTACTTTAAGGCCTCCCAAGTTTTGAACTAGCAGATAAAAGTATTAGCTCATAAATATAAAAGGAAAATTGAAAGATGGAGATAGGGGTATGTATTTATAGACCTTGAGATCAATTTGTCTAGTGAAGCTAGACAGGTTGAGATTTAGAGAAAACATGTTACTGCAGCAAGACATACCATCCCCACCTTAGGTAGCCTGCAAAGTAAGGTCAGAGTTATTGCTCTGCCTCAAAACGTGGAGTCTGCTAGATCCCTGAGAGGCTGGGCCATGCCTCATGTATTGGTGATGACTGCAGTGCCCAGGGTAACACCTGGCTTTTTTGGCTCCTCATAATTCCTTCTTTGCTTAAGCTTTTGAAAAGCACTGTGTGTGTGTGTGTGTGTGTGTGTGTGTGTGTGTGTGTGTGTGTGTTGGGGTGCTTCTTCACCTCTGCTGAAAGCCAGTCTGCTCCACACTTGGCTCTCAGCTGTGCAGCTTTATGCACTGCTCCCTTCTCTGTTTCCCTGGTCAGAATGCCCTGCCTGCCTTTTAGAGTCTTCACCATCCAGACCTCTACACCCTCTATCCTGTGACTGTTTTCTTTCTGCTCCAGCTTCAAGAAGATGCTTGCTTAGAACCCATGGCCCCAAGCCCATCTCCACTTAAGGCGTTCATCACTTGTGGCTTCTACCACTCACTCTCCTACCTGTGTCTCTCCTTGAAATAGTGACTTTCAGAGGAACTCTCCCACAAAGCCCACTAGGTTAAACTTCGACAGTCTTGTGTTGTACTTCCTTTTTCCATACTTCCATATCCTGCCCTCTTGCTGATGTCTGACCTCCTAACTACATTATCTCTTCCAGCAATGACTTGTGTTTTGCAGTCTCTTCCTACAGTATCCTAACATTGACAGGCGCCTGCGAAACAAGTTTTCAGAGTTGGTTAGCTTGGTGGTGTGTTGGTTAGGGTGTAGACAGGGAAAGCATAAGCAGTCATTTAAGAGTCACATGCCCATCTCTTATGTTGTCCAGTCCACTCTGCCTTCCACCTTCCAGACCAGGCCTCTTTACTCCATGGCTGGCACAGTTCAGATGTGATTTGGTACTGTAATGTATAACTATTAAATCAGGGCAATTGGCCTTTCTTACTAAGCATCACTTGAAAACTATATAAGTCAGTGTGGGCCTCAGAGAATTACAGCCTTGCTTTTGCGTTGTCAAGTTAAAACCATTTGTGAGATACAACTCTGGGTGTGTCTTTCAAAAGAATTTTTTTATTGTTAATTAAATGGGTTGTCTGGCAATTAGATTCTTATATATAATGCATTCTCATTATCCTTACCTCCATCTTCTTTCATCTTCTTTCCACTCCTATGAACTCTCCTCCTCCCTCCTGACAGGTTCTTTTCCCAGGTTTATGTTTTTGTTGTTTCCTTTTGTGACACCCTGAGTTTAATCGAGGACATCTGAGTGACCACAGGTATGGAGCTGTCCTGTGCCTGTTGGTTTACCAATAGGTACTCATTTGAAAATAATGATTCCCTCTCCCTGAGGCTCAGCAGGGACAGGTGGACCTCATGAAACCCTCCCCGACCCATCCATCACTGCCGACAGATCCAGTCTTGTGCAGGCTCAGAGTAGGCATCCCCAGCTGCTTGTGAGCTCATGGCTGGAATGACTGTGTCTTACCCAGAAAATAACATTTCAGGATCCTATTCCCACTTCTTAATGTTCTCCCCACCTTTCAACCTTACCACACAGAGGACTGAGCTTCCAACCAATGAACCACTCCAATCAATAGTAATTCTGTTTGGGTGCTCTGGGTACCCTTGATTCATATGAGAGTCCTAGCTTCATCTGCCATTGAGCCTGGCCTCCATTCTTCTCCTTCCTCCTCTGTTTCCTGTTAGTAGATGGTAGGTGACCGAGTCTAGTTTGGTGATGAGCACTCTATATCTGTGCTGGGGACTGTGGGAGAGTCTCTCTGGTGTGGACCCCGCAATGATGTGAATGAGTCATAACTCACAAGTACATTTAGTTTCATGAGTGTTGTCATATTGCTTTCCAGAATGACTGTAGTGGCTTACACTCCCATCAGCCATGCTTGGTGGTTTCTGTTTCCCTATGGCCTCACCAGCATCTGGTATGATAAGATGTTCTTTTACCCATGGCCATGTCAGGGCCCTGTGTTAACTCTTGTGTTGGATACTTTACATGTCAAAGAAAAATCCCTAGTAAAAAGAAATACCAGGTAGGCAGACTTTTACTGGAGAGGACAATTCTTTCTAGACACTCTCTATAGACTTCCCTTAAGTCTGTGTTGTTGTGTAGCTTGGGGGAAGGTGTCCTAGTAGCCAGTTGCCATCAGAGAGGACAGGATTCCTGTGGCTTCTGGAAGCTAAGATTGACTCTTCTGGTTGCCAAATAGTTCTTTTGAGCACATTACTGTCTGGGCCAAACCTACACAGAACTGGGACTGTTCTAATAAGCAGAGCAGAGATTGCTGCTGAACAGCCAACAGTCTGCATGAGGTTTTCACTTTGGCCAATATTGAGGTGTACACTGCCTGTTCTTATAAGTAATATTCCTCTTCTGTAGTCATACAGCATCTTCCTGAGAGCTGTACAATTAACCATTTCCAGAGTTCAGATTTGATGTGTTAACCAGCACATGTCCATTACCTGGGGGATCAGATCTGTCCAGCTCATTTTAGAAACCTAATGTTCTTTAGGAAAGTATTCATGCCAGGAAGACATCAAACCTGTTCCCACCCCAACTGTTCGAGCTAAGGTTTCTGCATGCTCCAAATGAGAGAAGAGCAACAGAAAGTTTCAAGGGCAGAGTACCTCAGCTCTGGCCCCGTGCCGTGACAGGTGGGGAGAAACACCTGTTAGGGGCTAGGATCTCTGCAGGTAGCTGCTTCCCCTTCTCACCCACCACATAGATGCTCTAGTAATCCTTGCATTTTCTATTGGACCAGAGGGGAAAACACTAATTTTTAAGTGATACCCAATTGTTAAAATTTGTTGAGTACTTGCTCTCTGCTAGGTGGCTTGGAGAGTGTTTCAATTCTATGATCTCAAAGAAGTCTCCAGACAATCCTGTCCATGTTGTACCCATGACACAGAAAGGCTCTAAAAAGAAACCTGCTTCTGGGCTGGGGATCTGGCTTTGTGGTGGAGTGCTTGCTCTGCATCCACAAGGCCTTGAGTTAAAAAGAATTTCGCGTCTGGCACTTATTAGGAAGGTGGCCCTAAGCCAGTCACTTCACTGAGACAGCTATCCCTTGGCTTTGTTTGTGCACCACAGATAATAGAACTAAGTGGGTTTCATAATTAAATTATTATTCTATCATCTTAAAAAGAAAATGAAGAAATGTAGGGGCTCAGGATAGTCTCTTTACCAAACAGCAGACAGCTCTGCTAAGCAGAGTCACAATTAGAGTTCAGAGTGCTTGGGTCTAGAGCTGGCACTGGCTCTGGGCCTTAGGAAGTGGACCGTTCCCAGGAATGGTACCTTGATTTCTGCAGCAGGAAAAAAGACATTCCTCCTCAGCCACACTTTTCACACACAATAATCTTTGCCAATGACCACAAAGACTGGGCACTGCCTCCAAGATCTGCTCAGTTTCCGGTGATCACCTGCTACAGAGCCACACACCTGGGAGATGACTCATACCAGACCCAGGAGCACTTAGTAAACATCTCCTGGACCACGCTGAATTCTATGAATAAAAGGCTTTAAGGTGACAAGGATGCTGCTGGTTTACAGACCCATTCTGGGTGTCAAGGAAGGCCCTGGTTCCTTGACACTGTCTTGACACTGTCTGGAGCACCAAGTGATTGTGAGCAACTTCTTCAGTACCCCGGGGTGAGATCGCTGCTTAAGAGATGCCAAGTAACTCAGCAGAAGTCACATAGCTGATATATAGCAAAGATGGTAGTGTCAGGCTTGAGCTAATTCTACAAGAGAGTTGAGCTCTCCAGACCTGGTAGGTAAGAGTATACCTCCCAGAATGCAATGTGCTCAGAGTTGATAATAAATGAGGTGTTGGATAGCGAGTGTCTTTCTTCCTGATCTTCTAATCCTGGATTTGCTTTATTTGTAGGACTGATGAACATGCACAGATCGAGCCATGACATTGGCCCTAAGATAATGAGATGCTTTTTGTAGAAGACTAGAAGATTTATGAAACTGGAAAAAGTACCTAGAAACTTGGAGAAGAGTGAAGAAAGCACTTTCCCTCCCCTGCCTGAGCATCTTCCACCATACTCAACACTTTTTGCCAGGGCTCTGGTCACTGAACTACTGACCTCTTTCAATTTGGTTTGATGGAATATTAGTCTGGAAATTTTACTTTCAATTAAACTCACTTGTTGAACTGCCTCCATCTTCAAAGGATTCCATTAGGCTAATTATAGCTATTGCTACAAGGCATTATATGCAATCAATTTCAGCTTTTAGGCAATTCAGTTAAAATGTTTTATATTCTTACTTTGCAGGGGTATGTATGACCATCATCCTCTGTTTTGAGGAATTCAAATCAAAGCAGAAATGTTGATGGTTGGCCATCTCTGGTCTAGCCTACTACGTCCTTATGTGCTGAAAAAGACAATGCTGTACAGAGCAAGAAAGCCACCTCCTGTTTATAGGGTCAAGTGTTTGGAAACTGCAAGCTGTACTTTATATCACGGTATTTCTTTGCAAACTAAAGCCAAAGGCAATGGTAATTCCTTCCAAATTGCAGAGGTTTGTCCTTCCACTAACTGTTGGCCATAATTATGGTGTCAAGATGACAGTCTTAAAAGAGTTTAGTGGAGACCCTGTCTGGTGTCTACATTTCATATGAAATAGAAATTATTTTCTCTTTTATCTATTGTTTTTGTGTGAGTACATGTATGTGTGATTGATGCATATATGTGGTTATAGACACTCGCATGTCTCCGCACAGATGGGGGTCAAAGTGCTCCTTCTACTGTGGGTTCTGGAATACAGCTCACACTATTAATTGTGTACCCTCTAAGCCATCTTTGGCCTGAGATCACTTTCTTTGTATTTTCAACTCTGTCTTCTTTCCTTCGTGTGCTAGCAGACATGTAGCCTAGCTCATACTTGCCAGCCTACTCTCGTTCTCCAAAAGTTAAGATCTCAGCTTGTAGGCCAGGACTTTACCATCTCCCATCACATGCCTAACTCACAGTAGGCACTGGCATGTGGGCCAGGACTGTATTGTCTCCCATCACATTCCTACCTCATAGTAGGTGCTTGCCTGATGGATAGATGGATGAATTAATCCTCTAAGCACAACTTCTATTTTCTCCTTTTGAAAACATCAATATTTTATTACATAAATAATGAGTGGTTGCATTCATCTTAGGGAAAAAAAAAACCCCAGAAGTTTTCCAAAAGGTAGAGATACTTGTAATGCATCTTTTCTAATCTTCATCCTTACTTCTGAATGGAGATAATTTATCATCATTTGGAGCACATCTTTGCAGGCCTTTCTTATGTATTTACATATACATGCACACAGAGAATTGCTTACAGACAGACTTGTGAACAGATTGTTTTGCAGTATGTTTTCCTCTAAGTAGTCTGTCAAGCCTGATGACACATAGGAGCCCCCTTTTCCTTTTGTAGCTGCTACAAGCTATCCTCATGCCAAGTGGAGTTGCCACCTTTGATTTTATCCGAATGAATTTGTGTCTTCACAGGTTGCACTCACATATGTGCTGTGCATGGACACACCAATTGTGAATGCTGTTTCTCAAGCACTGTCTATATTGTGATTTGTGACAGGTATCCCATTGTGCCAATTGGGTTATGCTGATTGGCCAGCAAGCCCCCCGAGGTCCTCTTGTTTTAATTTCCTGACATTGAGATTACAAGTGTGTATCACCATATCCAGATTTTTTTTTTTAACGTGTGGTGTGCTCTGATGATAATAGTTAGGTTGTTACTTTTTTTTTTTTTTTTTTTTTTTTGTTGTTTATTTTTAAGATTTATTCAATGTTCTGCCTGCACATATACCCACAGGCCAGAAGATGGCACTGGATCTCATTATAGATGGTTATGAGCCACCATGTGGTTGCTGGGAATTGAACACAGGACCTTTGGAACAGCAGTCAGTGCTCTTAACCTCTGAGCCATCTCTCCAGCCCTAGGTTGTTACATTTGTAAGGCAAGTATTTATCAACTGAGGCATCTCCCTAGTCCCTCAAATAAACTCTTATTAGTCACTCTGTTTGCATATGCCTTCTTTTTTGTAACTTGACCATCTAGCCATAGTATCTTTTGGTAGCAACACCACATTTCTTTGAAATCAGCTTTGGCAATTATGCCAAAAAAGCAAACAAAATTATACAAAGTCCTGAGGCTTTTTCAGAGAGACCAAATATCACTTGTCTCAAATTTAGGGCATTGTGCCCTAAGTATTCCATAATAGTGGGGTGAGAATGAATAACCTAGAATAATTTCCTCTCCTTGGACCATATATTTGTATCTGCACAGGGGCTCAGAGAGCATCTTGAAAGTATTAGGCATAATAACAGAACATCCATAGTGCCACTGTGATTCATATGCATAATGTACCAGGAACTGTCCCTCCTGAATGTGTTGGAATGGGGAATGACACCCCAGCCCAGTGCTTAGTTGATACTGCACCACAGTCTACAATAAGCCCCAAACTATTGCCGTTATATTTTATTCTTCTTTCTACATATTTTGCCATCATTTATTAAGAATTTTTGTTTAGTTTGGTTAAATATTATATATTGCATTCTGTTCACTCTCATTTCTACCCATCCTCTAGGTTTCCCATCCTTGACAGCCTCCTTCCTTTTCTCTTTTTTCACATTTATGTTTTTTTGTTTTGCCTTGTGACCCACTCTGTCTAAACAAGTCTGTCTGTGTAGGCACAAATTTCCAACTACCCATTGGAGTCTGGTGGACCCACTTCTGGCTACATGACTGAGGACAATATCTGCCCTACTCCTGGCCAGGGTATCCAATAGCTCATCAGGGTAGGAAATGGTCCTTTGAGTCTCTCACCCATCCATGATTGAAAGAGTATAGGCCCAGTTTTGTAAGACCCAGGGTAGGCAACTATAGCTGCTATGCAATCGTGATTGCAATTTCTGTGTTATACCCTAACAATAGCATTCATAGCCCTTTTCAATATTTTCTGGTTTTTTTTTTTTTCATCCCATCTTCTGTGACATTCTCTAAGCCTTGGGGGGCAGGGGCAATGCTCTAACTCTCCTGAACACTCAACCATTATGTACTTTTAGCACCCTCTGAAACTAAGAATTTCGGTATTCATCATGGCTTATTGCAAAGAGAAGATTCTCTGATTAAGGCCAGGCATATCCTTGATCAATTAGTTTAGATATAAACATTTAAAAAGCAACTTGACTCCATGTCACTTTAATTAAACGACTGTAGTAAGGTTCCCCACATAGCCTAAGACCTGAGTAATATGAACTTTCTGGGAAGCAGGTCTCAAGTCCAGTCAGTGGACTGTAGTTGATACCACCCTATCAGCCATACCACTATTGTAACCATGGGTGCATCCTGACATATTGATGTTGTAGTTCATAGGGGGATGCATATGGATAAAACAGTTGTCCTTTTTTCCCCCTTTAGCTTGTATAGCACCTTCCAGCACTATAAAAGCTATCCAGCAGAAGGGAAGTTTCCACCTCACTTCCAGCTTGATTTATCTTTATTTCATTGGTGAGGTTTGTGGTATCTTCAGCAATGGCATTACCTAGTTCTGGTGAGCAACCAAGAGCAATGGAAAGAGCTTCCTTAACAACCAAACACGTAGTGATGGATCACACATCTGTCATGGTGCTTTTTAAGAACCCATTGCTTTTCTAAACAACCTTATCCAGCCATATGTGATACATATATCTTCCAATTTTTTAACTGTATTTTTAATGGACTTATAACATGGTAAGTTTCCATATGATTTTTGCATACACTTGTTTTGGTTAATTATCACCTATCCTGTCTCTTCCTTTTCCCGTGTCTCACTTCGTTCTTGCTATCCCTTTTCTACTTTCATATCACCCATGTTCTACTTGTCTCCTTCCCTGACAGCTATATCTAGTTTTCTGGCAGGTTAAAAACACAAGTGTAAAGAATCAAAGATAGGACTCATATATGAGAGAGAACTCGTGCCTGGTATGGTAAAGGGTAAAATATCTGGCAACATAACATCAAAAGTTTAAAACCACAACCACTGGGAAGATTTCGTCTGGTGGTTCAAGTATCCCCTCACCTGCAGATAGGTCATCTCATGAGTTTATGGCAAGACGAGAGGCCACCATAGCCCAGGAGGTCTTGTTTCATAAGAGAATCTTCAGCCATTATGACACATGCCAAGCCTTTCAGAGAGCCACAAGAATGGTCCAAAGGAAGTTCTAAACCACTATGATTCATGGGTAGACTTTTCTCTCCTGAAACCTGAGCCAATGGGGTATTCCCCCTCTATGATGCTCAGGACCACAAGGGTCACTGGCTCTTCAAAGTAGGTTTGCCTTGTTAGGAAAGGTTTGCCTTGCCATGTGGCAGGAAAACTCTGGCTCTTACTCTGTAGATGATGTGGTTGCAGGTGAGAGAGGTCATAAGAAGTCATAATAGGAGGGGTAACCATACAGTGTCTGACGGTTCTGTATTTCTCCACTCCTGAGTGCCCCCTTTGCTCATGTGTTCTATGGATTGAGCAGATTTCCATAGGAACACAACCATACATTTCCATGTATCAAGATGCTAAGAAGACACAGTTAACCTCTTCCATTCTCTGTTTCCTACTAGCTGGGTCAAATAGTGAAATGAAGCTATGCAATAGACACTCTACTCACTCCTTCCATTTTTTTTTTTTTATGGGAAAGACAAAACAAAACATGATTTTTCTGGGTGTGATGGCACATACTTGTTATTCCAACACTTGAGAAACTGAGGCAGGAAGATCAAGAATTCCAGACAACTAACTAGACAAGACTCCTAGTAGAGGGAGGGGAACACCAACCCACCCACGAAATCTTTGGCCCAAAATTTACCCTGCCTAAAAGATGTACAGGGATACAAATAGCGCAGAGAGTGAGGGAATGTCCAACCAGTGCCTGGTCCAACCTGAGACCTACCCCATGGAAGAAAGCCAACCCTTGACACTATGAATGATACTCTGCTGTGCTTGCAGACAGGAGCCTAGCAGAGTTGTCCTCTGAGAGGCTCCTCCCAGCAGCAGTTAGAAACAGACGCTTAGACTCATGGCCAAACTTTGGGCAAAGTCTAGTGGAAAAGTGGAGGGGAAGTTGAAAAGGACCTGAAGGTCACAGCAGCTCTACAAGAAGACAGAGCAAACTAACAAGGGCTCAGGAGGGCTTGTCGAGTCTGAAGCACCAACTAAGGACCCTGCATGGACTGGACCTAGGCCCACTACACAGATGTAGCTGATGAACAGCTCAGGCTTCATGTGGGCTCCCTAGTAAGGGGAGCAGGGGCTGTCTCTGACATGGGCTCTGTTACCTGCTTTTTGATGACTTTCCCTTCACTGGATTCCCTTGCCAGGCCACAGGGGAAGAAGATGAACTCAGTCCTGATGCAACTTGATGAGCTGGGGTGAGGGTGGGGCACCACTTTTCTGAGGAATAGGGGAGGGGGGATAGGGAAGAGGGAGGGAGGGTGAGACTGGGAGGAGAGGAGGGAGGGGACTATGACTGGGATATAAAGTGAATAAATTAAAAAAAAAAAAAGAATTCCCGATAAGCCATGACTATAATATAAAACCCTGTCTCAAAAATAACCAGAACATAACTGTAAAGGTTCTGAACTATAACTATCTAGAAAAGACACACACATGACAGGAGCAAAGAGAATAGAGGTTTCATTGGCAAAATGCACATGGCGAATTGATGATACGAATTAGGGAATGATGTATTTCTTGCTGTTGTTAATAGCTGATTTTCCTGACCACATGTGGGTCAGTTCAGATCAACGTGCCTCCATCCACCCTGTATTTCATATTTTCAGCCCTTATATCATGTATATTCACAACTGGTAAACTTTCAAAACTAAGTCAGCCTATCCCATGCTTCATAGATCCTGCGTATCTGGTGGCTTTGCAGTGTCACTAACATATTCTGAACTTCAGGCGGGTTCACTTTGGTTTCACATAAACCTTCCTCTGCCACCTAGCTTCTAGCTGTGACTACCCTCCGCTTTTGTTAAGTTTAGAGATGAATGAAGAAGAAGGGTTCCTCGCCTCAACCTCTTGAAAAACGGAGGTTGGGGTTACCGTTACTGAGCTTTCCAGCTTCGCTGCCCATTATTTGTCTTTTCTTGTGGTGTCCTAGACCTCCAATGTACATGTTCATATCTGAGCAAGTATATTGAAAGTATAAGAAACCAAAAAGCCTTAAAGTTATTTATAACCTCATGGTCCTTTGTACTATAAGAACAATTGCTTTATATAACTGATGTCTGTCATTCTGTAGTCCCCTCTCCCACACAAACTCACCTAAGTGTCATTCCATTATCATACACAGTTTTCTGCCAGTAATGACTATGTTATTCCATAACTTTTCAATTACATACATGTTGAAGTTTCCTTTTATCCAAATCATTGTTAGCAAAATAATAAATAAATAATAAAACACGTAACTTTCTTTTTTCTTTCTTCTGTGTAAAATTTTCCTTCTAGATTGTTGTGTATACAAAATAATGATAGTAATTGAACCACTGGATTAAAGGATGTGGATATTGTCATACTGTAAGTATTTGTATTTAAATTAATACATTTGTTTTCCTGAATAGGAACATATTTATCAAGAAATCCATTGAGAGCTAGGTGGTGGTGGCATATGCCTTTAATCCCAGCACTTGGAAGGTAGAGGCAGTCTGATCTCTGAGTTTGAGGACAGAGACACACAAAGAAACCCTGTCTTAAAAAGCCAAAAGAGAAAGGAAGGAAGGGAAGGGAAGGGAAGGGAAGGAAGGAAGGAAGGAAGGAAGGAAGGAAGGAAGGAAGGAAGGAAGAAAAGTTGCCCTATTTTATTTTTCTTCATACTATCTTATTACTAATATTTTATGTTATGGTGGTACATTTGTTAGAATTTATATGGCAGTATTTATTTCCTAGGAGCTACCAAAGTTCACTACACTGGGGTTCACTACTGGTGTCCTGTGGGCCTATGGAGCTTGATCAATGCACTGTGTTGCAAATCCTCCACTGGATCACAAGGAAAACTTTCACTGCCTTAGACATTCTTGTACTCTAGGTCTTCGTCCCTCTCTCCCTTTTCATAACTCTTAGCAACTACTGATCCTTTTACTATCTCTGTAGTTGTATAGTTTGGAGACGTGTCACATGGTTGGAACCACACAAGTTGCCTTTTCATATGTGGGTTTTTTTTTTTTTTTTGCATATGACTCATTTAATGTATCTTTTGATGAGTTAAGAAGTGTCAGTTGATTTTCTATGATCTAGATGAGCCAGAGTTGGTCCATCTTGTCTGCTTTCAAACTTGTTCATCAAGGATTGAAGCCTCTATAAACATTTATGTTGATCAAAGTTTTCAGCTCATTTCTGTAAACACTGAGGAGGTCAGTTTCTGAATCTCAGGTAAGATGATGTTTAGTTTGACAATTTACTTTCTTCCAAACTGGATGTACCATTGAATTGAGAGTCTCCATAGCACATAATGGAGAAATAGCTCAGAGGTATAGCACTCACCTAGCTTTCTTGAAGACCTAGGTTTTACTCTAGAAGCAAATCAACAAAAGTTCACAGTATCAGATGGTACAGACCTGTATTCTATCTGCTATAGAGGCTGAAGTTTCATGTCCATCTTGGGCATAGGAAGTTTCTGTTGGTGCTAATTTTCTAGATCTAGGCTTAATTAATGGGTCTATAGTGACATCTCCATACTGTTTTAGTTTGTGTTTCCTTGGCAAAAGATTTTTATGGGTTTTTTTTTTTCCCTCCATAAGTGAAGTATCTGCTCATCTTTCTTTTTCCTATTTTTTTTTAATAAAAAACTTAGGTGTTCTTTTTTGTTCCTACATTTTAAGAAGGCCTTTCTTGTATGCGAACAATATTTTTATATTTATTAATTATGTTTGTGTATGTGTGTGTGTGTGCGTTCGCGCGTGCTCATGGGCATGTGCATGCCATGGCATGCGTATAGAGTTGCAAGAGTTGATTGTCTCCTTCCACAATGTTGGTTTGAGGGCTCAAACTTACTGGACCATCTTGCTGGCCTTTTACATTTTAAATTGTATTTACTTTCAATATAAACATACTTAGAAATGAACAGAGCAATTATGTGAATTTAGGGGATACAGTTTGCATTCTGACACATATATAGGGTACCTGGAGGTGCAGCAGCCATGATGGACCTATGGGGTGATGACAAGCCATGAATCTAGGCCAGGAGACCTTAAGACACAGGAAGCCTGGATCCTTGACTGCATTTTTGCTGGGGCAGTCTATCATCCCAGGGCTAACACCATTTTTTTTTTTGATTTTTCAAGACAGGGTTTCTCTGTGTAGTCTTGGCTGTCCTAGACTTGCTTTGTAGATCATGCTGGCCTCGAACTTACAGAGATCCACCTGCCTCTGCCTCCCAAGTACTGGGTTTAAAGGTGTGCACCACCACGTCCTAGCTCAGATTTCTTGCTTATTGGGCTGTCTCTTACTTGTATCCCAAAGGATTCCTGATAGGTATTCAGATTGTCTGCACAGTGAGGGGCAGCCAGAGCTCCTGGGTTCCAACCTACAACATCCTATGTGACCATAGATAAGTCTCTTAGCTTCTCCATGAATTCCTTTGCTCATCTGTATACTGTTCAACAAATGTAAATTGAACAGTGAACGGGGGGGACAATGGTACCATTTAAATCTTGATTGTCAATCTCATTAAATGACTAAATACTTATAAAAAGGTTGGAACATTGCCAGACACACAGTTAAGTGGCTGTGGAGGGGTTTGCCAACTGAAATGAAAAGAGAAGCCATCATGTTTACAGGCTTTGTTTTACATCTTGACCCATCATCAAGCCTCTGTGGTCCTTAAGCAGAACCTTGACCCCTTCACTACTGATGCTCATGGAGCATGAAATGCCCCAAAACTCTCTCAAAAACACCCACACTAGTAGTTTCTTTTTGACACAAAGGACTCCTTAGAGAAGGGGCTGTGACCACCAAGTCATGTCACTAGATGACCAAAATATCCAAACTTGTTCATGCAAATGGATTCAAGTCTCTCCTGGCAACCCTTCTGGAAGGCTCTAGAATTTTTGAAACCCCTTTTTGAAAGGGTCTTTCCATCTAGCAGCCTTTCCTTTTGCATCTTCTCCCATCTTTCTTGTCAGGGGTAGAGGGGCAAGAGGAAGATTAGTGCCTGAACTCTGCCTTTTGTGTATAGTGAGGGGCCAGGCTTCTGGTCATGTGTGAATGATCAGGTATGATCTCGGATGTCACTTTCTGTTACCCCAAAGGCCAGCCTGTAGAGAGGTCCCTTGAAGTAGAACAACAACTAGGCATTATTTCAAAATAGCTCTTGATCATGGGGTTGAAGAATCAAGCAGTATGTGCATCCATTAAAAAAATCTCCTGCCAAAACAAAACCAAAAGGGGGCGAGGAAAAAGAAAGAAAGAAAGAAAGAAAGAAAGAAAGAAAGAAAGAAAGAAAGAAAGAAA
>OU015748.1:84093899-84122710 GCA_907169655.1 Acomys percivali | reverse complement strand
AAAGAAAGAAAGAAAGAAAGAAAGAAAGAAAGAAAGAAAGAAAGAAAAACGAAAGAAAGAAAGAAAGAAAAGAAAAGAAAAGAAAAAAGCCAAACCACCTTTGGAAAATTCCTGTAGAATATGTGCCCTTCCCACTTGCTTCTTACTCTTTCTGCCAGAAGCACCCCAGAAAGCGAGCCCCAACTTTGGGCCACTCTCCTACCCAGCCTTCCTGCTTCTGTCTGACCTATGTTCCTTCTTCATCAGCCAGGATCCTTTAAAAATGAACACCAAAACACAGGATTTCACTAGTCACATCCTCTGAGGTCCCATCTCACGTAAGAATAAAAATCTCTAAATTTATATAGTCCCCCTTGCATGGGTGGTGGCTTATCCTTACTGCCACTTCCCTGCTTGGTCATACCACTCTCCCCTGGCCTTTTTATGTCACAGACTCCCTGAGTACCCTCTGGCCTCAGCCTTCCCATGCAGCAGTTTCCTTTTCTAGAACATTCTTTCCTTCATAACTATCTGCTTTTGTCCTAACTTTATTCTGGTCTGTATATTAATGTCAACGTCCATGCAGGCATTCTCTGCCCACTCTCTGAAACATGTTCCCCCTCTTTGCTGTTATTTGTAGTACTAAATTTGCAGAATAAAATTGTTAGCATTTCTCAGCAGAATGTAAGCCTAGCGATGCAGGAGCCATTGCTCCATTGTCAGAGTACCTACAGAAATCAGGACCTGCTGCATTGGGTACTTACTAAGTAATGAAGCTCAACAAAACATTTGACAAAGTTCTGATCCTGCTGTTTCTTGTGAACTCTTGAGATCGGCCTTGAGACAGCTTCCTGCAAAGTCCCTGATGTGTTCTGAACACAGGGATCAGAGGTGGAGCAATGTCTGAAAATGAATGCATTGGTGATGCTATGTGAATGATTGGATGCACCTTGATTTGATTAGAAGGCCACCTCATCGCCCTTAGATAATCTCCCTTCCTCTGTTCCTAGGCACCTTGGGGGCAGTTCTAGTTTAAGGAGCATTGTCATCGGTGGTGATGGTTTATAAGCAGAATCAGCTTGCCATCTGTGGGCTTCCTATTGGAACACGGGAACAGCTGCCTGTAGCATGCCGTTCCTGCCTAGTGTTCTTGGAGTCCATGCACAAGGAGAGCATGGTGACAGCAATGCTGAAGAGACAGCCATTCTCACCCTAGCTATAGCCTCAGATTAGCTCCCAGTCAGTGATGACCATCTTGGCTGTTCAGGCCTTTGCATTTTTGAATGACCACAGTCTAAGTGACATCTGAGCACAAGGGCATGGGAAACCCCTAGTGAGAACCACCCCGCCAAGTCCTTCCCAAATTCCTGACCAAAAACATTACAAGCAGTACTAAATGTCTGGTGTTTTAAAACACAAAGTTCTATGATAACATGTGCTCCGCAATGAAATGAGAGCCCTACTGTAATTCTTCCTCCTGCACACTTGGCACCGGGCAAATGATTTTCGGTGTTAAGCACATCATGTTTTTCATCTCTGTGCTAGTACTCATGTAGATGTTGCTGTCGATCAGTGTGAAAGTAAATTTTGTTCAAGTGCAGTGTGCTTTGCAGTAGTTACCATGTTTCTTCAAACCCAGATGCCACCAGCTGTATAGCTCACCATTAATTTATGTGTACCAAGAAAGAAGCAAGTTTTTTTTTTCCCTGTGAAACTACAGCATGGCTCTGCTTGTAGGCTGTACATCACTTGGAAAAAAATATGTCTGAAGACTTTTGCTTTGAAGGCTGATGAGCATAAAGACAAAGCTGAATGCAAATGCAAAATAAGAGCCTGAAGACCTGAGTTTGTGAGAAATGGAGAGAAATAGGCAGGCCTTGTGGCAAAGTCACTAATCTGTTGTCCCATTTTACACAGTATAACACGGAGGTATAATACTGCCCTGTGATCTGGGGCGGAAAGTGATCTCTCTGAACCCCTGGAAACGGGAAAGAGTCAAATGACATTGCTTCATGGCTGTTTAGCCGGACTGTCTTCTGTGAAAAGGATGAAGTCAGACCCTTAAATCAGGCTGGGTTGATGAGCTGTTTTCAAGAGCTTGTCTGTGGCAATAATGATCAGTCAAGCCCTATTTCCTCTTGGCTCTCATGACATTCCTTTTTTTAGAAAATGAACTGGCATTTTCCTGTGAGATGCCAACAAGATGGCAGAGGAGACTCTGGCCACATCTAGTGGAGCAGGAACATAAGTGTCAGAATCCTAGATGCTCAGTGCAGTCTAGTCATAAGTGTCATTGTTATGCTAACTCTTCTGCAAAAAGTTATCCCCCTGGGACCAGAGATGTTAAGACATGTTCCCAAGTCACAGTGCTTAATTATGAGAATTTACTTCATTGGACAAGAGAACATTTCCCCCTAAAGCACTGTGCTTGAACATGCTTGCTGAGACTTGGAAGAAATTTCTTCAGAGACTGCTTCAGCCCAAGTCTTTTACAATTACAGCCGTGTGGACAGACCAACCTAAATAGTCTTCTGTATAACATTTCTTCATACCCAACAATGTAGGCTTTCCAACAATACCAGCAAAACAAACATCCTTAAAGGCTCATCTCAGATGGGACATTCTGGATTCTTGCTCCTGCACAGTAGCCATTGACATTGGCTCCCTGAAGCAGTGTGGATGGTGGCTCCTCTTGGTCACTCCCAACTTCCTGAATGTGTCTGCCCCTCTGGTGTTAGACTGGCTGTCAGCCTCGTCTTTACAACTTACAGCTTTGACATCTAGGCACATTTGTCATCTTTTCTCCATTAACAAAATGAAATAACTCTAGGATCTACCCTTTCTCCAGACTGCATTAATGAAGTGTGTATGCCTAGATTGCATGTCAGGTGCTCTGTGATAGTATGAGAAAGGCACTTGCCAAGTGTCTTCTTTCACCAGCCATCTCTTGAAGCCTGTGATCTTCATCACAGTCCTCTGTGATGACTCATCAAACAGTTTTACAGATGAGAAAATGTGCAGAGGTTCTTGCCCACAGCCCCGTGGCTCAGATATGACAGACCCTGGTTGTTATCTAACCGTATTAAACAGACTTCTTTTATGTCCTTGAGCTGGATGCTAAGGAAACTGTATGTCTGCTTTTTCTGTGCAGGAATTTTCTTCTTTAGCCCCATGTAATAACGGCATTTATTTATGTGGTACAGGGTGGGGATTGTGGACCTGTTTTCAGTACACAGTAATCAACTCTGGGTATCATCCATCACTTGAAACGTATGTCATTTCTCAGCAATGAGAACATTCCAAGTCCAGCTATGTTTAACTACAGTGGAATACTGTGAACTGTGCTCATCCCTCTGTGTCATATTGTGCCAAAACTTGTAACTTGTTTCTCCCCATAAACAACAGTTACATGGATACTGTGGGATAGTTCACCCACTTAAAGGATAGATTCTTGCCGTTTGTGGCAACATGAATGAAGCTGGAGGTCAAAAGGTTAAGTGAAATGAGCCAGACATAGAAAGACAAGCATTCTGTGATATCACTCACGTGTGGACTCAGACATAGGAAAATAGAGGCTTACCAGAGGCTGGGGAGAGTAGAGAACGAAAAAGGAAGGAGTGAAATTGGTTAATGGGTCTCAGGAGTGTCCTAAGGCATACATTTTCTATTTGCTCTTGTCTATATGAAAACTTCATTCATGGGGAAATGATCCTGCTGCCATTGCTGTGTCAGTGAACTGTTGCTTATATATTTCACATACATGCCTGCTCATACCATATGCCTCCTTTTGGGAATTCTTATGAGTGACAGGTCCTTGTCACTACAAGTTGTCTATTTATATAATAAACTAAACCCAGATCAATCACCTGCCTTGAAAAGTTCAGGCAAACTCCTGAGTCCAATTCTTAATCCATTTCCTTTCCGAAACCAGGGAGTGTTAAAGGTGTGGTTGCCTTTACGTTGGGCAGTGTGGCTTGCAGAATCTCTGGGCAACTTTGTTGCTGCTCTCACGGATGCTCTCTAGCATAGAAGGCAAGGAATGGAAGCCTTTCTGGCCATCACTTAGGCCTTTGGGGCCACATTCAGCTTAGAAGCACAAGGCTCAGCATCAGCTCAAGTTCGTCCTATACCAGGTAGTAGTGCAGTGACTGGTCCTTCTCCCCACGGAGAATAGGGTGGAGCTCCAATCTGACAGGTGGCCGAGATCTTCTTACCTGGGTACAAACCTGGTCAAAAACCTGGGAGGTTAGTTCATTACCTCAGACCGATGGGTGACATAGTCACCTTTAAAGGCTACCATCATGACCGAGGTGCAAAGACATGTCAGGGCAGGGGCCAGAAGGTGGAATTACCAATATGGAAGGTCTGCTTTGTGCCAAGCACTGAGTGGGATTCTTCACTTACAAATAATTGGGAATCATAAGAGTTATTTCTCACCAGTCTGATAAGTTCTTAAAAAGAACAGTGTTCAAGGTGGAAAGACTTATTTTTGTTGACATGGTCTGGTGCTACAGCAGAGCATCATGATAGCAAAGGCATGTGGTAGAATGAAATTGCTTGCTCCATGATGGCCAGGACACAGAAAAAGAATATCTGTCATAACCTACTTCTTTCCTCTTTGTATTCCAGTGGGGCTCTCAGTTCACCAGATGGTGCTTCTTCAGTTCAGGGCTGCTTCCACTCTCAATCAGTGGTCACTAGAAATAACCACACAAACGAATACAGTGGAGTGCTTTACTAACCTTCCTGGGCATCTTAATCCAATCAAGTTATGATCACAATGAATCCTCTGGGAGATGTTCTGTGTATGTGCTGTTGTTAACTTCTTGTGTATTTCCACAGCACTCAGAAGCTACTGTGCTTGAATCTGGCTCCTTCAGAGTTACTGCAGACTTACTGAGTGGCTCAGCATGTGGTATATGATACTGAATGTTGCATCTGCACTTGAAAGAATGTTTCCTCTGCAGTTTGGGATGGAGTGTTCCATAAATATCCATCACGAGAGGCTGGATACTTGGCCTGAGGAAGATATGCTGCTGAAAGAAAGCATTCTTTTATTGCAGTGATACTCAAATAAAACCACACCAGGAAACAGGGTTGTTGTCCTCTCTCTCTCTCTCTCTCTCTCTCTCTCTCTCTCTCTCTCTCTCTCTCTCTCTGTCTATCCTTTCCCCTTTCTGGGTGTGAGTATACCATCAATTTCTTAGAATGTCATCATCCACAGTTTGCCTGCAGGAGAGAAGGATAACATCCAAGTGGGTAAAAAGTCATGGCTCGGAGGTAGACTTTGTGCCAGCGTGTCCTCCATGTGACCCAAATAAGAAGAAAATGCCAGGAACTCTAAGCAGACAGCCAAGGCTAAGAGAAAACAGCTAGATATTTGCTCAAGGAGGCTTCACTCAAAGAAGTGAGGAAAGATGTTGTTATGACTGTCTCTTCCCTGATGCAGTCACATGACACATATCCAAGGCCCGCTGTCTTAACTTCTATAGATGCTGCGCAGAGAACCATAAACTGGTAGCTCACATAAGGGAAGAAATTATTTCTCACAGTTCTAACTGTGATCAAGTCAAGCTCCTTGTCTTCTGAAGATGTCTTCCTTTATGCAGATGACCATCTAATCCTTGTGACTTCATTCCTGTAGCATAAGGCAGCTAAGAAGGGTCTTTTGTAAAGATACATATGCTATTCACAAGGGCTTCAACTTCATGTTTGAATCATCTGTGGTGGCTTGAATTGAGAAAATGACTCCCTCCCCCACCTCCCTCCTCCCTGCCTTCATAGGCTCAAGTATTTCCTATTTGGCACTGTTTTGGGAGGTTGTGAAACCTTTAGGAAATGCAGCCTCCATAGATGGAAGTATGTCACAGGGTATAGGGGTTTTGAAGGTTCAATCATAACTAACAGTTTGCTTTCTTGGCTTCTTGAGTTCTTGGGTGTGGATAAAGATGTGATCTTTCCATTTCCTGCCCCCTGCCATTGTGGAGTTCCTGGCTAGAACTATATGCCTACAGAGTAGAAAAAGGCACCAGAATTCATTAAAGATGGTTATGAACCACCATGATGCTACTGAGAATTGAACTCGGGACCTTTGGAAGAACAACCAGTGCTCTTAACATCTGAGCCATCTCTCCAGCCCATGCTTGTCTGGAACTGTAAGCCACAATAACACTCCCTCCTGTTAGCTGCTTTTGGTCATGGTATCTTCTCACAGCAACAAAATAGTTATGAATCCAGCTTCTATCATGGTTCAAATATGAAATGTAACCACCCTTCCACCAATAGGCTCATGTCTAAACTCTGGTCCCTATCTGGCAGTGCTACCTTGGAGCCTTGAAAGTGGTACCTATCTGAAAGAAGTTGGCTAGTAGGGATGGGCCCTTGGGCATAGTTACCAGACCCCTATTTCCCTCTCTGCTTGCTGATCTGACACTAGCTCCTAGCACTGTGAATACCACCATGCCTTTTTCTCTTTACAGGTAGAAACCCTCTAAAATCACAAGCCAATAATAAACATTTCCCCCTTAAGCTACAGTGACACAGCAGTAATTAAAACACCTCCCAGAGCTCCACCCCCCCTCTAGTCACACAACAACAGAGAGCAGGATTGCAACATGTGGCTATAGAGACACAGCCCTCAGTCCCTAGCTTATTTTGTTATAGTTCAAACATACGAGGATTGCCCTGTGCTCCCAGCATTTGCCAAGGGAGTACAGACACTTTAATACACACTTATGCCAGGCGTGGTGGCACATGCCTTTAATCTCAGCACTCGGGAGGCAGAGGCAGGCGGATCGCTGTAAATTCAAGGCTAGCCTGGTCTACAAAGCAAGTCCAGCACAGGACAGCCAAGGCTACACAGAGAAACCCTGTCTTGAAAAAAAAAAAAAACAGAAAAAACAAAACACACACTTATGCAGATTAAGGTAATTAAGGTCAAATAAACAGAAATGCTCAGGGGTTGGAATAGGAAGGGGAAACCAGGGCCTGAGCATGTATTTCTATAAGACGTATGGGCCAATTGTTAGGCATTGAACTTTAAAGAAGTTTTCACCAAATTGAAAGCACTGTCCAGGGCTACAGTGGGTCTTCCCAGGAGCCCAAGAGTTGCATGAGGTCCCAAGTTGAACTCATGACACAATGTCGGAGGAATCAGTGGCTGTGAGCCTGAGAACACACACAAGTGACACAGGAACCATAGGCAGCTTCAGGATGCTTCTCAGGTGTGAACTGCTGCATCTCCATTTACAATGCCAGCCCAGGCCCTGAGGTCCCATTTTACCAATGAAACAAGGAAGCCAAGAAACCATTTTGACTAAGCTATGTGTTCACGCTGCCATGCCCAGCAACCCAACCACACGTGGAAGTCACAGGAGCAACCTACATTCTCACTTTTATCCCACTATGAGATAGTTTAAGGATCCCATGTAAGCTCTGAATTCTAATTTCTTACTTGTAAAATGGGTAATTTTTCTCACTTTACAGATATACAATGATAATTGTATCTATTTATCAGTGTGCTGAGGCATCTCAATACATGCAAATAACATACAACAGTCCAGGCCAGGCTAATGTTTTGTTAATTACCTCAAAAACTTTTCTTTGTACATGGGAACAGTCAAAAGCTCACTGTTTCGTGATGTGTTGTCATTCCTACTTATGCTACTTTGCTACAGAGTGCTGGAAGTTGTTTTGCCTGTCCACCCACACCAAGGGCTTCCTGATGGTTAAAGAGATGTATACAAGCCTCTGAACGCACGTGCCCGACACATTAATCCACCGTGCATGTTAGCTACTGAGATTATTATTAGCCCAGCAGGACAGGGAGGAGTATTGGGGGGGTCCCTGGGGTGTGATCACTCCTGTTTACTCTTTGGACGGTGCCTGGCTGGCCAGGGATCATGAGTTTGTTTTTCTGGTACGGAGGTTGCCCTGGTGTTCTGGAGTGACCCCACAGGGCTGACTGAGCTCATTATACAAAGCTGTGTGCTGGGTCCTGTTCAGCTCCATCCAGCCCCGCCTCCTTGCCTGCTAAGCCTGTGTGCCCATGAGACACAGGACTGTCACTAGCTAGCATTGTCTTCACTATGGAAAACCATGACCTTTATCCAGAACCATCTATAAATCTTCTGGCAAACCCATCCCTCCCCTGATATGCCCTTTCCTTCCCCTTCTCAGGGGGAGTGTCAGTGCCTTGATGCCTCCCAAGCAATCATTTTGCCTTCTCCACTTTTTCTTTCCTACAAACGCTGCTCTCTGGTGTACTTTTTCAACATGAGTCAGATGGTAAAGGAGATGAGGGTGTTGAAGAAGAGAGGGGTGGAGCTAGCTAACCAGCCTGATGTCATCCTCACTGCGCTGTCTACACAGAGGGCAAGAGCAGCCCCGGAGACGGGTGCTTGCTTAAGGTATCTCATCAGGGTCACACTGACAACACACGGTTACACATTAACATATGTTTCAGCACATATGACTGTGCTCTTTGCTTTTTGTCAACTTGATATTCAATGAGACTCCCAGGACGAAGGAATCTCCGTGGAGGAATGCCCTCTATCAGATTGGCCAGTAAGCAAGTCTGTGGGGGGGGGGCATTTTCATGATGGCTAAGTGATGGAGGAAGGCTTAGCATACTATAGGTGGTGCTGGCTTGTACAAGAAAGAAAGTTAAACACAAGCCTGGGAACAAGCCAGTAAGCAGGTTTCCTCCATGGTCCCTGTCTCTGCTCCCATCCTGACTTTCCTCAATGAAGGACTGATCCAAACATGTAAACCAAATATATCCTTTTTTCCTCCCTATACCTAGTGGTCATGGCATTTATCACAGCAATGGAAAAGACACTAGGATGATGACATATAAAAACACATTATGCCACTCTGAGGATCCAGTATCCTTTGTTACCCACAGAAAAAGCTTTAGCATGGCACCTTGCCCATTGCAGGTTCTTAGCATGAGCTACCTATTGTTATTTGCAATGAGCCCCAGTGGCTTCTGGGCCTCAGTTTTCCTAATTTCATACTGTCTGTATAATATAAGCATAGTGTCCTGAGCTCTTGCTCAGTAGTGATTCAGTTAAGTAGTTACAGTACAGTGAAGAGCCTACAACCCAAGATGTATCCTGCCTGGGCATGGTGTGGGCGCGGGGCACAAAAACAGGACCATGGCTGCCCACTGTGTGTGGTACAACGCGAAGCTCCCAGAGGCACTAGGCACACTTCTCCATTCTCATCCTAGCAAAATTCCCTTTCACAAGTCCAAGCCACCTGAAAATATACAAAGGCCAAGATTTAAAGGAGGGCTATGTCTGTCAGTGCCCTAATTCCAGCTGAGTGACTCACAGGGCTTGCAGACCCTCCTGTCATCTGGATGTCCATATAATTCATACAAGCAACAGGCTTTATTTGAAGAGAAGCTTTGAGCAGCTTCTTCTGGGCTTCTCCTGCATTGGCAGTGCCCTCTATTCTTTTCTTGCTGGGCAAAGTATGGGCCCCAGAAACTCAAGAATACCCTGCAGGAGAGGACCACTTACCTTGGCTGGAGGTGAGGACAAAGTCTCCACACTGAAATGGAGTCTTCCTTATGCTCTGGATAGTGGCCTGGAGTCCTATGATTTAGGGGTTGGGCTTTTTTCTGGAAACCCAGCTCTATCCCCACGAGCCCTGGTATGTTTTCTTCCAGCATCTTTGCTCCCTGTCTGAAGAGTGTGAATGACACTTCTCTTGGCTAGAGGTCTCAAGGAGAATCCCTGGTTGTGTTCAACCTACTGAGCCCCAGAGTCTAGAACAGGACCTGGACTGTGCAGATTGACTGGCAAGCACTTGTTTTGGAAGAGATAAAATCTGTGGAGTTCCTGGCACAGTTGTCTTGAATAGTTGCCTGCGTCTGTTCTAAAACCAGGATCTAACCCATTACAACTCCTCTACTTGTGGTTGCCATTAAAGTTTTATTGGAACACGGCTATGCCCGTAGTTTTATACGATGTCATTGGGCTCCTTTGCTCCTACACTGGGGAGAGTTTAATAGCCATGAGAGAGAGATGTGACCCCCAAAGCCTAAAATAAAGACTATGTGGCACTTGGTTACAAAATGGGCTCCTGTCTCGAATATTCAGGCCACCTTGTCTGATGGTGATCATGAATTTTGTTTTCCTATTCGCAGGGGTTTATGTTGACTGTAAGTCAGAAACCAGCAGTGAGTGAGCTTGCCTCCTCCAGGTATGTATTCTTCATGCCTTCAAGGGTTGTGCTGCCACTTTGTTTCACTCTTTTTGTTCTGCCCTGGCCAGACCAATTTCAGTGCCCTCCCCTGCTCTCCAGTGGAAGGTGTGACTTTCATTTCTGTGTAAAAAGAAACTGAACCCACCAGTTGACTGCTGGCCTTTTCTTTAAGGACTGACCATATGTCCTATAAGACGTTTAGGGCCAGGGAACCACAGAGGATTTAACGTCTTCATTCATTATAGTCTACTTTATATATACAAAGTCTGGGATGCTGGCAGGTCCAGGACATAGTCCACTAAAGAAGAGATTGGCATAGCTTGCCATCTTTACCCCCCATTATAAACGGCATGATCTTAGACACTTCAGTCTTCTTTGATTCAACACCCCGATCCATAAAATGGTCACAGCAATGTGTACCAAGCTGGTTGTCATTAAGGCTGAGGCATGAGGTGTCTATTGTTCTAAGCACAATGGAGTTGTGAAATATATACCTATACTCTTTATTACAGTTTGGGTGTGAGATGCTTCAAGATCTCTGCTATGTGCTGTCACTCTTTCTAATGATCAGCAGCTACCACTGAGAGCTAGTTAGATGACGGGACCTTGTTTTCTGGCCTTGGGAGGGACAGCTTCCTAGGCTAAGCAGGATCTATGAAGTACCCTGAGGCCCAGTCCTGAAGGCTGTTGTTTCCCCTGGTGGCAACTGAGGGATCATATGGGTTGCAGTCATGGATCACAGTCATGGAGCACAGCATAGCGATCAGACCATTTTCTTCCTTTCCAGCCTAAGAATAGCAATAGGCTCTCAAGTTCCTCAGTCCTGAACACAAGACCACACAGTGAAATCTATTAGCCTAAGGAACACACCAAGAAACCCGTGTCTGAGACTTGGGGCAGGAGCCAAGCTCAAGGCTTGATGTGGTTTGGCCAGTCAAGATTTCCAGGTGTCCAGTCAACTTTATCGGTCTGTTTCATTCATGGGGCATTGTAAATGTTTCTGAGGGGACAGAGGATGGCTTACTCTGAGAGCACTTTTGCTGTCAGGCTACCAGCTTCCAGTAGGCAGGTCCTTGAGAACGAGATCCCTCATGCTTCTGCCCTGCCCATGAAACTTCAGAGGTCGTGGACCTGTGTGCAGGAACACCGTGTCTTTTCTCTTCCTAGCAGGCCTAAGCTCCTGTACTGGATTCCCATAGGACTTCTATTGCTGGTGTTTGTGAGTGTTTTCTGTCTAGAAAACAACACCTTTACTCTTGTCCTCTTACAGGAAAGCAGGGAGAGAGAGAGTCAGAACTCCATTCATATGCAGCTAGAGTTCTGATGTGAAGTGACACACTCAGGGCCACCCAGAATAGAGCAGCTTGGCTGTCTTCCCAGGGCCTCTCCCTCTGGCCTACCCAAATATGGAAGCATATGATGACACAGAGCCACATGCTGCTCCTGGGTCTTCTGAGGCAGTAGGCTTCCAGGGACACTTCAGAATGAAGGAAGGCTTCTCTCAGTGCCTGCCAGGAGAATCCTCCCAAGGATCCTTGTGGAATGTTGCAATTCTCTCTCTCTCTCTGAAAGGGATGGGGTCTTGCAATACTGTCCAGGTCACTGTGAACACATAGCCAAAGAAAAGTCCTCCCAGCCTGCAGGGACCTCTTTATCCCAGGCTGTCCTCCTCTGGAAGCCTTCTTTACCCATTGACTGCCCTTTTGATAGACATCTCCACTGACCTTGAAGCCTACTGCAGATTTCTCTATATGCATAAATATAATGTCAGTCATTTCTTCTTCCTCCAAGAGTGACATATAATCATTAAAGAATATTGAAATAGACAAAATACCCTCCTTTCTTTTCTTCTTTGCCTCCTTGCTTCCCCCTTCCCTCTTTACTCCATTCCTCCCTACGTCCCTACACTTTCTCCCTCCTTTTTAAGGCTTTCCCATTATTTTCTTCTCCCCTCCTCCTATTTCATCCCCCTACCTCTCTCCTTCTTTTCCTTTTTCGTTACAAAGTCTTGTTAAATATTTTGCACATTTATGCAAGTATGCATTTACTTAAATACCACCTGGCCACCTGTTCTTGGTTAACCACCAGCTTGGTTCTAGTGATATATGCAAGATGCACAAGATGGATGAGGCTTTGCTCTGCTGAGCATGTGCCCAGTGAGGGACACAGACCTGAATCGAATCTCGGATGAAACATAAGTAGATAATTAACTTGTGTTTAAGTAGAACAAAAATAAACAATGAAAGGAAATGGAACTAAAGGGGAACACATATATTTTGGCATGGAATTCAACCTAATCTCTTTCTGAGGATAGGATAGTCAAGCCAAGACTGGGGGGAGCTAGAGTTGCTGCAGGGAATTGCTGCAGGGAAATAACAGGTGGTCCAATAGGTGTTAGAGACATGAGACTTTAAAATCACTGTGGCTTGAGGGCTGCGGAGATGGCTCAGAAGTTAAGAGCGCTGGCTGCTCTTCCAGAGGTCCTGTCCACGTGGCAGCTCATAACCATCTATAATGGGATCTGATGCCCTCTTCTGACATGCATGCGTGCATATAGACAAAGTACTCATACATTAAAAAACGCGTAAGTAAATGCAAATTTAAAATCACGGTGGCTTCTATGTGGAGAATGGTCTGAAAGAGGAACTGGCGCAGGATGACTATGTGTGTCCTGGGCCTGGGAACTCAAAAAGAGATTTTCCTTGGAGAGTGGAAGCCCAGACAACCAAAGAATTTGGTTCAATGTTGTAGAGGAAAAGGGAAAATCCACAGAGAAAAGCATGGGGTGCTAGAAAGAGCTCCAAGACATGACCTGTCTTTAGAGGAATCCGCACAAGAAGCAGCAGGCGTGACAGCTTAAAAGTTCTGATATGGGAGGGAGGGGAGAATGGGAGGATACAAGGGATGGGATAACCATAGAGATGTAACAAGAATAAATTAATAAAAAAAAAAAGGAAAAAAAATTTAATTCTACACTGTTAGTAAGAGCAATAAAATTGATGTGGAACAAACACCAAGACACAGATGCTGTGGTCCTACAACATCAGTACGGACTTTAGTCCTTCTGCACAGTAGTAAAAGCCATTTAATCTGTGTGCTGAAAAAAAAGTTCTGATATGGTTGATATCAGAACTTGGAGACTGGAGATGGTGGGCTTTCTCCTTTTGTTTTGAGTACTAGGAGAATCTGAAGATTCCATAGGAGGGGGCCAACCTACCTGAAATCCCATGATTGGAAGCCCTGACTCCTTGTTTGTCTTCCAGAGTGTTCCTATCCATGGCTTTGATCTCCTACTTGCAAACAAACCCTTGGAACATTTCCTTGTCCTTAAATGAGGTCAGGCCTGACTTCTGTCAAACGTGCCCTGTTTGTTTCTTCCATGCTTCTGCTTAGCGTCTTGTGGCCTCAGACACTGAAGGTCTTCTCCACTTCTTCTATAGTCTCTAGATCGGACCTCTGACCTTTTCAGTCCATGTTAGAGTTTGGCATAAGCTGTCCTTGGACTCTATTCTCACATGTCCAATATATGGGCAGAATGTATCCAGAATGGCCATTTCTCATCCCTCCCCTGTTGCTTCCATGGCCCAGCCACTTTTCCATTGCTTAGATTATTACCACAACCATTGGACTCTTGTCCCTATTTCTGCCTTGCCTTTCAGGAGTTATATTAAGGCAAATCTAGGCAAACCTCCAAAATGCAAGCCACCCCACAAGACCCCAATAGTTTAAAAAGCCCTAAGGTTCTTACATATTACACAGTAAAGGCAATTGTCCATAACACTCATGGACTCTGGCTGGCCACCTCCCTGATCCTGTCTTATTCTCTCCCCTCTGATTGTAACTCAGGACAGACTTCTTCCCCAGGTTCTTTGTAAATGCAGGCTTCTCTCTCCCTTCATTGCTCAGTTCCTCCTTTGGTTCAAGTAGCAATATCCCACAGAGGCATTTTCTGATCCCCATGATAACAGTCAGATTCCTCACCATCTTATGATGCCCACGGGTCCCCTAGCTTTGCTGTCCTCCAGTAAGCTTGGTGCTTTCCTGTGTGCCTTACCTATTTGAGGGACTCTGCCCATTCCTTCTGCCCACTGTAGTCTCCTAGGAAAGCTGAGGTTTGGCTTCTCCTCTGTCCTGGAGAAGTACACATGACCGAAATGCCCTCCACAGCTCTTCACCAATGAGGAAAAGCCTGCTCAGACAAGTAACATTTATATCAGATATAACCCTTTGGTTCTGTACATAGCCCTTGACACTCCACTTGCTTTTTCTTGCAAAGAAGGATGCTCCCCAATCTCCCCTACTGGCCGCCAGGATGTCACAGGGACACTTTATCCTCAGAGTCTGTGATGCTGCCCAAAACAGTTTTGTCTCACCTGGAAGGCATAGAGTGGCAGGTCAGTCACAAGGGGGATGTTGTTTTAAGGAGTGGAAGAGCCAGGTATGAAGTTCCCTGTCAGGACAGCCTCCTCTCTGAAGTGCACATCAATATAAGCTGGGACCAATGACTTCCTTTATCGGAGGAGGAAGAGTGGGTCAGTTCCCCAGTTACTCACTCCTCCATCTCCTGGAACAGCATGGTCTTCTTGCTGCACACTGGACTCCTTTTCTGCCCTAGCCTGGGACATGCTGGCTTCTTCTTGCTTGGCCTGGGCTTTGACATGACTCATGCTCCTTTCTCACTCTTTGTGTAGTGTATAGAACTGATTCTCCTGTCTGGGATAGCTTTTATGACTAAAACTTGACAGAAACAGCCTAAAGGAGCAAGAATTTATTTCAGTCTGTTGTTTCGGAAGGGTTAATCCACCACTGAGGACAGCTTAAATCAAGCAGATGAAAAGCGGAGAAAGTAAAAGCCAGTACTCCACTGGCTTGGTTTTCTTTTTTCTTCAGTTTCCTCCACCCCCGCCCCCCAGACAGTTGGATAAGGCACCCACATTTGGAGTATTCTCCTTTACTTAATCTTCTATGACTCTCAGACACTCCCCAAATGTGCTTCAGCCTATCAGGGATTGTAAATGCAGCCACAATAGAAAATGAAGAGTGTAACTGTTACGCTCCTGACAATAAGGTCAACCATTGACCTTCAGAACCTGCGAATGTGACCTTTGTAGATGTCAAGTGCCTCTGGGGTTGCACTAAAGAACACAGAAGAAGAGAAGGCCGTAGGAAGAGGGAGGCAGAGATGTCATGGTGCTTCCACAAGCAGGATCCAGCAGGGATGAGGAAGCTATGTCCCCTGTGGATTCACAAGGAGCAGGACTCTGCCCACACACTTTGTTCAGAGCCTGTCTTTGTTGTCTAAAGTCACCAGATGTTTCCACTTTCTGATAGCAGTCACGAGACACCACTTGCTTCCATTCAGGTGCTCCCTGGACATCCTGCTGTCACTGGAAGGACTCATTCTTAACGACCAGTCCTTACCAGTCAGGAGGGAGAACCTTCGAACCCTGTATCTATGGCCTCTCCTGGGTGGTGGGTGGGAAGGCTTCCCAGGACAGTTCCCCAGCAGAGAACAAGGTTCTGTGTGTCCTAGCAGGGGTCGGGATGCAGCACATATCTGCTGAGTAAAGCAGTCTAAGAAGAACCTTCTGGACTTTCTGTGTGTCACAAGATCAGCAGCAGTTAGAAGGCTGCCCTGGTGTTTCCCCTGGAAATGCTTAAAGTACTTTTATTCAAATTAAGGCACTTAATCTATGAACCCAGGCAAGAGGCATATTACCCAGTGGACTTTCCAAGCAGGCTGGTTCTTACTGGATGTGGGTTCCTGCTAAGCACGGGGACCAGAAATGGGCTCACCAAACAGAGAGAGAGCTTTTAAATAGAAAAAATGAACAAAACCACCCCAAAATGGAAATTCTCTTATACTCAAGCCTCCTCCTCAACTTCCCCTCTCTGCCTCCCATCTTGGACCTCCCAGACTGGTTTCCTGGGTCGCAGTGAGACATGACTCTACCTCAGACTTCCCTGCATTTGGTTGTTTTTCCTCCTTGGGCTTTAGGCAGAACTGTGTAAATCCTCCTGCAAACACAGTCTATTGTGTAGACTTGGTGACTGATGCATTCAAATAGCCTGTGTTGAGCACTTACTATTATGCCAGCTTGTCCACAAAAATGCTCTGGAACTTCCAAAAAAACTCTGGAACTTCTCTTTTATTTAATCATTCCAGAAACTTAGGTGATCCCACTGAAAGGCTTCTTTGCCAGTGAAGGAATAGGATCTCAGATTAATTAGATAATTTACCCATGGCCACACAGCCAGTTTGTTCTGGAGATGTTTTCAAATGTAGTTCTGTCTGATTTTAATGACAGTGTTTTCTCCTCCTCCTCCTTCTCATCCTCTTCCTCCTCCTCCTTCATTTAAATTTTCTAACACAGATGTTGTAAAGGGCATCATTATTAGGGTTTAGCCCAAGCAGGAATGATAGCTGACCCACAGCCTCAAGGAAGCCTTGGGCAGGTTAATTTACAAACATGCAAGTTTTGGCATCCATTGAGCAAGTCTTGACCATTTCCCTATTCCCAGCGCTGTCTCTTCCCAGGCTATGATTTCTCACTGAGGGGCATTGGGCTTACCTCTTCCCTCCCAGAGCTTTGAGTTCCCCACTTTTAATAGAGAACTTAGTTTCACAGCCAGGGTGACATCCAGTCTTGATAATCTAGATTCTTCACACCCCAGGGTCATAGTTCCTGCCACACTCGTGTCTCTTAAAACCAAGCCTTTACATTCTGTATGAAGCCAAGAGCTACATTCAGACTTGGCACGGTATCTGTTTAAATAGAGCCCTTCTGTCATAAGGCCCTTGCTGCCCAACCTTCTACATCTCACAGCATAGACACATATCTCTCTGGGAGTCAGTTCCATAGGCAAAGGGGTGAAGGATGAGAGTAGGCCTTTGGGCACATGTCTCTGAGTTGCAGTATCTTGTGCCTAAAATGATCTCAGGGAATGGAAGGCCCAACCTCTTTGGTCTATTTTGAGGATGAAATGAAAGGAAACCATTGCTCACTCCTCTGTTTCACACTGTGCAAAGCACTTGGTAGGTAGGTTGGAGCCCCAGCTCTATGGTGGCCTCCCGTGAGCTGAGTGGTGACAGAGGAGGTGAGCATAGAGTTTGTTCTGTCTCCATGTCTCTGTTCGTCCTCTCACCATAAGGGAATATGTTGGTCAGCTTGGTCTCCTTCCAGGCTTGTGTGCGATTAAAGGCACTCTTGAATAGCACATGAGGCAGTTAGGGGCACAGGAGACATGCAAGGCAAGAGTCAGTGATTGCCAAGCAGCTCACCTAATCAGAGAGTGTGGTCTGAAGGGTGTGCTACTTAGGCAGCTTGGCCAAAGGCAGAGAGCCAAAACCTTGAACTCAGATTGGTGGGACAGTGAAAGGGAAGGCTCATAACATTTAGTCAAAATGACAGTGGAACTGGGATGACTTTATGCTTGGCATTGATTGATCTGAGGCAGCCATCTTACTGAGAAATTGCTGATTTTCCTTCTCATTTGTATTTAATGATTGAAGTCCCACTTTTTCCATTTTTCTGCCTCCCACAAATGAGTTCCAACCCATCCATGCTACTTGGGACCCTGCCAGAACCTGCCCTCTGCTACTGAGCCCAGGGAGATCAGAATTGGCCCACTAGTACCTATATGGGGCCAGCTATGCACATCTATGAAATCCTGTTTCCATCCTGCAGTGTCCCCTAGGCTGTAAGAGAGCATGACATTTAATTTTTTAGACAAAATCGCCATAACAAACCAAGAGAGTCAAGGAGGAAGAGGCTGTTTTCTCCTCTTTGAATAAGTATGTTCACTGGACATGGACCTTGCTAATTATGTAGCTGCACCTGGGAAACTGACGGCTGCAGTGAGAATGAAACAGTGGGTCCTTTCCCCTTCAGAAAAACACAAATGCTGTTCCATGTACAGTAATTCAGAGCTCCTTGCTCTGACCACGGGGCCTCCTACACATCAGCTCCCACTCTGTGACTGAGATCCGTACATCTCAGCCCTGCCCTGATCTTCTGATTCACAGGACAAGAGAAAGGACCATACTAGTGGTCCTTCTGTTTCTTCTGCGGCGCTTGTGAGTTCTAAAAGGCGTACCCTTTGCAAGCCCAGTGTGAGAAGGAAATCTTATTTTTTTTTCTTCTTCTGTCACTCTAACCCACCCCCGCAGTGTATTCTCTTTAAAAGAAGCCGTGGGCAGTTACTCCACGCAAATGCAAGTGTACTGTTACTTTTCTGTGAGTGTGGTGAAACACCATAACCAAGACACTTATTAAAGGAAGAATTTATTTGAGCTGACGGTTTCAGAGGGGTTAGAGTCAATCATTATGCAGGAAGCACTGCCCCAGGCAGGCATGGCTCCAGGCATTGTAAGCTAAGAGAACATATTTAAACCCCAAGAATGAAGAAGATTGAGTGAACTGGGAGTAGAGTAGAGTGATGTTATATAATCTCAACATCCTCTTTCTCAGTGATGCTCTTCCTCGAACGAGGCTGTGACTCCGGTAGCTCCCAAACAGCACCTCCAAGCAAGCAACAAGTCTTTAAACCCCTGAGCCAATGGGGAACATTTCTCACTCAAACCATCACAGTAAACATCTCTATATGCCCAGCAAGGATGGAGCCCAGCTGCAGAGGCCTAGGAAGTACACTGCAAACCCAGTGGTATGGTGCCAGGAGGATACCTTGCTGATTAGCTTCAGGAGCTTTCCATGACTGTTCTCAGGACTCCTGGGAGACTTGGCATTGTGAGAGAAATGGACTGATCACCCATGCCAGATGGATGATGCTCATTGAGGAGAGAGTACATTGGACGCCACCCCCAGCAACTTTAGGTGCCTCTCCAGTGAGCCTTAGCTACAGGGATCAACAGTATCTTCTGCTGGGAACAATTATAACAGTATAGCAAGAAGGTAGAATATTCCAGGAAAAGAAATATGTAGATGTACTACAATAATGGAGCTGGTGAAGGAGAAGGGTATCTTGGAGTTGAGGATAGGGGTGAGCATTGAACCCCAGATTCTTTTTTCAATAATCAAAAGTAGATTCTTCTCACATACAATACATCCTGACTGCAGTTTCTCCTCCCTGCACTCCTCCCAGGTCCTCTTCCACTTCCCCTCTCCCCCAGATCCACTGTTCTTCCATTTCCATTCAGAAAAGAGCAGCCCTCCAAGAGACAACAGCCAAACACTATAAACAGGATACAATAAGACAAGGCAAAAACCCACATATCCAGAATGGACATGGCAACCCAATAGGAGGAAAAGAGTACCAAGATGGGGTAAAAGAGTCAGAGACACACCCACTCCCACTGCTAGGTGTCCCACAAAAATGCCAAGCTAACAGCCATAACATATACGCAGAGGACCTGGTGCAGACCCATTCAGGCCCCATGTTTGCTGCTTCAAACTCTATGAGCCCATATAAACCCTACTTAGTTGATTAAGTGGATCATGTTCTGGTGTCCCACATCCGCTCTGACTCCTACAGTCTTTCCTCCCCTTCTTCTGCAGGGTTCCCTGAACTCTGAGGGGAGGGGCCAGATGGAGACCTCCAGTTTAGATTTAGATTCTTGAACACCATTCTCCCTTCGAGATCTCACTGCCTACAAGGCCAGGCCAGGCCCCATGTCCATGGTTGCATTGTGGCTTCTGTAACTTGGGCTTGTGGACCCCTGATGCATCCAAACATTTTGAAGGTTTAATAAGCCTGCTCTCACCATTCTTCTTGAACCACCCTCTTCATCCTTTCCTACTACAAATGTGTCTGTGCAAGTTGAACATCCTTTTTGTTGTTTTCCATCTAAATAAGAAGGAATCAAGGGCAGGGCAGCCAGCCTTGCCCAGGAATCCTTTGGATGACTTGTTTCTCAGAGAATCCACAAAATGAAGGAGGGTCACAGCTCAGCATAGTAGGAAGATTGCCCCAAAATGCCACCAAACAGTCTCTGAGTCCCAATTCCTGTGCTGGTATGGTGGCTCTCACTGTGAGTCCAGCACTTCCAAGGCTAGGGTAGAAGGATAAAGTATGCAACTTATTGAGTCTTGCAATTATATACACCCATACCATGTCATTCCAACCAGGACTATAGCATTTGTCACTAACTCACACAATTCCCTTATGACTATTTTTACTTTTTCTGCTTCCTACTATCATGGTTTGATTTCTGTCACCTGGAACTCACTTAGTTTACCAGAAAACTTCTTGGGGTCATTTTTATTGTCTTATGTCTGGTTGAGTGTTTCTGAGATTCTCCTATGTGGTGTGCAGTGTCAGCTCTTCTTCATGGCTGTTTAATAGTCCACTGCCTGGCTCTCCTGCACTGTCTACTCTTCCCTTATGAAAAGACACGGCAGTTGTGTTTAGTGTGTGGGGATGATGAAGAAGGATGCCATGAGCTTCTAAGCACCAGTCGTTTTATGGACATATGTGCTGGGGAAATACCTAGAGATGGAAATGTTAGGTCATATGAAAAATATATTTTTAGCTCTGTTAACAACAACTGAACAGTTTCTTCAAGTGATTGAACTATTTCCACTCCCCCATACCTGAGACCTCCTGTTACCCTATATCTCCATCAGTGCTTGGCAATTGACAGTCATTTTAACTTGATTCCTCTCATGGATGTGACATGACATCTCACTGGAGTGGTCATTTCCATGTCTCATGGATACTCATTGCCTGCAGAGCGCTGTACTGAGCACATGCGTCCTCAGTGTGGATGGGCCCAAGTGTTTCCTGCAATTGTTTTTTTTTAAAGGATTGATATATTTATTATGTATACAATGTTCTGCCTGCATGTAGCACCTATATGCCAGAGGAGGGCACCAGACCTCATTGTAGATGGTTGTGAGCCATCATGTAGTTGCTGGGAATTGAACTCAGCAACCTTTGGAAGAGCAACCAGTGCTCTTAATCCCTGAGGCATCTCTCCAGCTCTATGTTATGTATTCTAACACTAGTTGTTGGTGCAAATATTTTCCTCCAGTCTGTTACTGAGGCCTCTAATAAGCCTAGTATTAGGCTTTATGGCTTCCCAATTTTGATCAAACTCACAGGCTAGTCCTGCCTTCTGACCTTGCAATATGATATTGGCTACAAAGTTCATGGGCAAGAACCATGTTTGATGGAGTTATGCCTTCCTGTGTGTCCACACCCCCCACCCCAAGGCCTACAACTCCCTAACAGCCTGAGACCAGTTCCCAGGCTATATAACTTAAGCTCCTCTTAATCCCTATGCCTAGAACATTCTAGGCCATGCAGGGATGTGGGCAACTCCCACCTGCATGGGAATGTCCTATTCTCAGGATTGTGTCTCATGACTTGTACTGTGTGGTAAAGAGTCCAAATGAAGAAGTTTTCATTTTTGTGATGAAGCTGACAGGAGCACACCATACCAGGAGTTGACAGTGTGAAGCCTAGGCAAGCTTGCAGGCAGTTCTGTTCTGGGAGCGTGGAGAGAGAAGGGAGCCATGCAGTAGGAAGACAGGACTCTGCTGCTTCTTCTACAGCTCAGAAGGGTCTTTCTGAGCACTAGGGGCTCTGTCTACCTTTGTCCTCTCTGAGCAGGGGAAGAGTCTCCAAGGTAACCAAAACTTGGGATGTTGTGGTGGCGAAGGCCAGCCACAGAAATGCAGGTTATAGTGGTGAATCTTTCTGAGCCCTGGCTATGTATCATTCTAAGTCCCAGGCACTGAGTAGGTGCTTTGCACTAAAAGACTGAGCCCTTGTCAATCCCCATGAGATAGGCATAAGGAGTGAAAGATTGAGTCATTTGCCTAACGTCACACATTTGTAAGTGGTTCACGTTTGAATTGGCTTTAGCTAATTCTAAAGCCCTGTGGCTTTACTGTTACACACTACTGACTTTCTATTCAAAAATCTCATGTTAAATCCTTACATCGTGTCATGCATGACAGGACTTGCGTTGGCAGGAGTAGATGAAACTGAATGTGGCCCATCTTTGGTTATGGACTCTTTACTGGGTCAAAACGTGATACAATCCACAATGAATGTCTGCATCACAGAAATTAGTACCATGACCAATAAGACTTTTGCAGTTGTCCCTAGGGCTGTGGATTATCATGGTGGCACACAGGGGCACAAGCTCTTATAAAAAAATAAAACAGGACACAGGGCTCAGGCAAGAGCAATAGGTCAGGGGCTGGAGTGGTGTGGCCATAGGCCAAGGATTATCAAAGCTCTGCCAGGAGCTGAGAGAGTCAAAAAGGTCTCCCTCAGAAGCTTCTAAGGGAACATGGCCTTACACATTCCACTCATTGGGAATGAGTTAGGGGTTGCCCCCACGCTCAGGTGGAGGAGATTAGACAAGGGCAGGAAACCCTGCAGTATCACACTGTCCACAAGCAGATGTTATACCATCCACTACTTCTCTGGCAGTCCTAATGACCTGTGGCTCCCAGATTCTGACTAACACTGACTGATCTGACTGATGGCTACCAGCTCGATTCTTCACTTGTATCATAGCACATGGTATCATTCAACCACTCACAGATGCTGCACTGGGTGATGGTCTAATCTCCACTAGCTAGAAGAGGAAGCTGGGGCTCATCTTAAGCTACTGGATATCCTATTTTGGCCTCATGAGATATTTGAAGGAACTTATGACCCTATGTGTTGTTTCTATAGCTTTAGGTAAGGCTTGAGATTCTGTGTGTCAGACTACAAGGCCTCAGGTGAGGCTGCCTGGCTGTAAACCACGCCATTAGCAATGCTGGAGACGTACTTCTGCTTGCAACAATTGGCAGACCCCAGAATTTCAGTGGCATAGCATTGCAACTGTCTCTTGCTTACCACATTGTGGTCCTTTGGGTGATGTGCAGCCCCCATCATGATGCTTTGCCACTTGAAGCCTATGGCCCCCCAGTATTTCTATGGGAGAGAAAAGACAGATCACAAGGTCATACGATCCTTTACATGGCTAAAGTTGGAAGTGACTCTTATGCCTTTGCCTAAACTTAATCATCTTAAACTTAATGACAGGACCCCAAAACCCTGTCCAAGGAGGCTGGGATCTGTAGTCTTCCCAGAAGGACATGGTATGATAGGCATGCAGATGGCCAGCACAAGGCTGGGTTGAGTCCAGGTGCTTTCCCCCATTCATCCTCCACTTCGTCCATGGTCCAGGGGCTTTCCCAGGCCTTTTCATATAGGCCAGGGTTCAGGTACTTTTGTGTGTGAGTATGAAACTGAGAAAAGCAAAGTGGAGAGAGACATCTCTTGGGTCTTTCAGCCTATTCTCTTGCAGGGGTGTCACCTCTAAGGGGTGCAGATCTTCCTCTTACTAGCTAGCAAGAACTTTAGAACTTCCCATTTCTGTGATGGTTTTCCCTTTCCGTCTACAGCAGTGCAGGGACCCTGTGTCCAGCTCGTAGGGTGATCCTGGGCTCTGGACTCCAGGATACAAATAAACTCTGATTAGCAAACCACCCCTGGACCCTCCTTCTCCTCCTACTGAGTTGCTTTGATGTGATGGTATGCACTTGATCTTAGTGTAGCTTGTTATGCTGTGTTTGGTTGATGTCCCTGGGAGGCCTGCTCTTTTCTGAGGGGAGGAGTGGGGAGTAAATCTTAGGGAGAGGAGAGGTGGGGAGAAGAGAGTGGGGGAGGGGAGGAAGGGGAGACTTCAGTCAGGATTTAATATATGAGAAAAGAATAAAATAAAGAAAGAAAGGAGATAGAAAGAAGGAAGGAAGGAAAGAAAGAAAGAAAGAAAGAAAAAAAAGAGGAGGGAAAGAAATGAAAGAAGGAAAAACTTAACCTTCCCTTGCGGCTGCAGATCCTCAAATGAAGCTGTCTTTTAGCTGTCATACTTTTATATGCAAGGTGATTTTGCTCACCAGACCCTTGATGACTTCCCAAATAGTAATCTACCTTCACCTCCCCATCATTCAGGACCAGAGGCCTGATACGCTCTATCTGCCTGGGGTCCAGACTGTGCCATACTCACTGTAGGTGCTGAGACCTCTGTCCAGACCTGTATTTCTTTATTGACTGTGTCATGTTCCAAAGTCTCACCTCTATGGCTTCTTCTTTTTTGACCAACCTCTTCCTTGTCTTCAAGCCTGAATCCAGGGCTTTCCTGCCACCCACAAACACCTCTGCCAGTTACAGCTTAAAGGGGGCAGATTCTGGCTCTGTTACTTGTAGACTGGTAACATTGGGACCATTCCAATCTTTGTTATGCCTCAGTTTTTTTAGCTGTAAAATTGAGCTAATAAAGCTGTGCATAGTCATTGAAAGACCACATCTACTCATAGCCCTTTGAACAGTGTCAACTGCAGGGGAAACATCCGAGAACTGTCACTCATTGGGTTGCTATTACCATTGTTCTTGCTGCTAAGCAGATGCTTTAGTATAGGCAAAGCGAAATGTTCTGCTTACTTGCTGGTGACCGTGCTGATCTTACACACCTCTTGGCCCCTGCATTTGTGGCCCTTCTGTGCCAATGTCCCTGCCTTACCTGCGTTGATTCTTTTAATCATTTGGCAGCTTTTGCTACTGGTGCCTACTTGTCCTATAGATCCATCTTAGTCCTGCCTTTCTATATTTTGCTGGACTTAACTCTTCTATATGGAAAGTCTACTTAAATTTCTGAATCTCTGTGATTAAGTTGAAAGAAAAAAAAAAGTCCCCTTTCTCCATTGAGTTATTTATCATGAACCCAGTTCCTAATGCAAGAGCTGGCCCGCACGGAAGCTAAACTCATGTTTGTTGGATGAATGGTGCTTATCTGTGACTCTGACTCTATCCTACTTGCTCACACCAGGAATCTATTGTTTGTCTGTTTTGCTTCAAACTAAATCAGGATGAGTTCACATCACCTGAAGTCCCTACTTCAGAGGGATACTATTAGTTGCTCTGCCTGGACTGTTCCCTTCCACTTTCCTCTAGTCTTGCTGAATAGGTCCAAGATGACCCCTGGCTGTCCCTTGACCAATCAGAAAGGATGTCATTTGCATCTGTGCTTCTTCAAACATCCACAGGTCCATCAAAGACTTCTCAACAGCTGTTAAAGTTGTTCACTGATTAAGATGTATTTGTCCCATCATCTCTTGGCTTACGTTCATGTCATTGCCAACCTGTGGCTTTCACAGGGGTAGCCAAAGGCCATAGGAAAACACAGATATTTACACTATGACTCATAACAGTAGCAAAATTACAGTTATAAAGTAGCAAAGAAAACAGTTTTATGGTTGGGGGGATCACCACAACATGTGGAACTGTATTAAAGGGTCTCAGCATTAGGAAGATTGAGAACCACAGGCCTAGTAGGAAGAGACGTAAGAAGGCATGGACATTTCTGACATTGACCAGCATTTCAGAGATGAAGACATGGAGCGAAAGTGCTTGTCCCCCTAGTGTAAGCATGTGGATGCTAAAATTCGGCCCAACAGCCCTCTTTTCCCCAAGTCTCTGATTGCTCTGGAAACTGAGGTCTGGTTGTGATTTGTAAGTGCCCTATATCAATTAACTTGCCCTTTCTAATTCCTCTTCTTTGTGCTCATGGCTTGCCTCTTGGTAGACTATGTATTTTGATCTCCATGCAGTTGGCCATGACAGAATCACTGGTGTTGACGCTGGGCTTATATAAGCAGAAGGGTGCATAGACAATGCGTTTTGGGTGAGCCAAGTGATAAGGACTCCTTATGTTGTTGGCTCTTTGTATCATAAGGGATATGCATATGACTGATAGACAGTTTGCTGTTGTTTTTGACAATATAGAAGGTTCTTCTGATCCCTCACTTTTCATTTTTTCCTGTCAGTTGTTATGTTAAGGCCATGATGCTTTCTGAGCAGGTCCTCCACTACAATGTAAAAGTAAGATCAATGGGAGCCTTAGTATGTGGCAGAGGATCTGCCAGGTATGATCACATCTGCTGTGTCATTTATTCTTAATAACTATCCTATGGGGATGATGTTATTAGCTCCATGCTGCAGGTGGGGAATTTGTGGTGTAAATATTTCAATTTTACCCATTCAATATGTATCGTCTTGTTACAGAGAGTCTATCTGTTACTGTCTTGGTCTTGGGCATGTACTCACTCCTGGGCTCTTTCTCAGGGAGTTTGCTATGAGGTTTTACCTGTGCTGTGCATCACATGTCCTATGTGGCTGTGCTTGCAGCTCATGAGTGCTCATAGTAAGCACTTCAGAATCCGGACAAGTGCTAATTTGTTTGTAGTTATTTCCTGAAGGAAAAAATAAGTCCATTTATGTTTTCTCTTCTTTTATCTTTCCAGACCCTTAGGGGAGCATTCTCTATGGCATTTTTGGAGCAGATGTAACCAAGAAATCAATACAGCTGTTAGATTCATCCATGGCAACCGTAATGGTACTGCATCCCCTGCCCTGTAATGTTGACAGAGACGGCAGAGCCAGGAGTGGGTGAAATACTCAGATGAGGGGATAGGGACCTCAGGAGAGAGTGGAGAATTAAAACCCCATGGAGTCTCACTCAGAAAATGAAAAACTGTCAGCTGTGCCCTGTGCCATAATCAGGTCTTCTTTCAGAGAATGTAATGGCTTGATGTCAGGCATGGCAGGGGGATCTGCCACATGTGGGTATCATGAGGCCCTTCAGGAAAATTAAATTGGAGGCTTCACAGGCAGCAGTTTGCTCCCTAGTCCTACCTTTGTCTTTAAGTACCAGGAGTTCAGCATCCCCAGGAGTGGATGAAGAACTCCCTGCATTCTTCTGTGCATCTGGGCTCTTGTTGCTGTTGCTGTTACTATTATTGCTGCTGTTATTGTATCCTGCCACATGGAGAGAAAGTATCATTTCTCATACCAGTGCTTGGTACACAGAAAGCCCTGGCAGGGTATCGGAATTGTGTTGGCCTTGTCTACATAGCACATTTGACATCCAGCAGTGGTTTATGTGTTCTGTATTTACTATAGGTCAGGTGCCACTCCAGGTGAAGGGCTGGGGGCTCCAAGGAAACAGAACCTGCCCAAAGTCCTTCCACAATCCTACACTTGGGCAACTCATATTATACAGGGACAAAGTATGGAAACAAGATCTTGGCTTAGATTTCACATCAACGTAGATGATGCCTCCTGGAATCTCTCCTCCCCTTCCTTGGAGTGTAGTGTTAGAGTGGTTCTTATCCAAGGGAGATTTTGTTCCTTTGAAAGATTGACTTGTCTGTAGAACTTAATAGTGGGAGGGTGGTGTGTGTGTGTGTGTGTGTGTGTGTGTGTGTGTGTGTGTGTGTGTTTACCACCAATATGGTAGACTAGGTATCCCTACTCTGAAAATGTGAAATCCAAAACACTCCAATTTTGTTAACTTTTTGAATTCTGACATGAGCCCATGAGTGGAAGATCCCATGTTATGAAACTCTGAGCAAATATTACGATGTCTTATAAGTTAGCTTATGAGACAGGCCATGTATACAAGGTACATATGAAGCATATATAATACACAGATGTATTTGCTGCTCAGATTTGTGTCCTATCCCTTGAAGTGTCTCACTAGATGAAAAGTCTCCAAAATTCCAAACCAGTCTGAAATTTGAGGCCATATGTTTCCACTCTTTGGGGTGAGGGATACTCAGCCTGTAGGAAACAGAGTCGGAAGCACTACCAAGCATCCTACCATGCACACAGGGCAGCCAGATGGGAAATGACCCATCCTGTGGTGCCAATAATACCAGCATTAAGAAGCTCTGATGGCAAGGAATATTTGCCAGCTTCCTTTGTAGCTAGGTGTAGTTCTCACAAATAGAGTGCAAACAGAAGATCTGTGTCCACATCCTAGCAGAGGCAGGATAAAGAGAAAATCAAGTCCCAAATTAGAATGAATCCATAAGGTACAGACTTGTTATGTGGCATTGTTATGTGAATAAAACAAACAAACAAAGACAACACAAAACACAGTTGTATTTTATCCGTTAAGAACCACTCAACTATCACAATTTAATGAATCTCAAGTGCTATCATTATCATGATTTATCAGTAGCTCCTAAAAGCTAAGAGTAACTGGCATTTGTTAAAGACACGCTATGGCCAGACATTAGCTCTTCAAGCAGGAGATTATGCTGGATAGTGTTATGTCCACTTTATGTAAGCTAGAGTTATCTGAGAAGAGGGAAGCCCAATAAAGAAATGCCTCAATAGGGTCAGGTTGTAAGGGGCTGGAGAGATGACCCAGACATTAAGAGCTGCACTGCCTGTTCTTCCAAAGGTCCTGAGTTCAATTCCCAGAAACCACATGGTAGTGCAAAACCATCTATAATGAGATCTAGCACCTTCTTCTGGCCTGCTGGCTCACATGCAGGCAGAGTACTGTATTAAATAATGAATAAATACATCTTTAAAAAAAGAAAAGAAAAGATCAGATTGCATGCAGGCCTGTACGGAATTTTTTTATGTGATGGTTGATGGAGTAGGGCTCTGCCCATTATGGGTGGTTGGGCCGATGGTTCTGTGTTCTATAAGAAAGTAGGCTGAACAAGCCAATGGGAGCAAACTTTTGTTTTATTATCAATGAGCCCTTATTCCTCCCTCTTGAATGAAAACAGAATTTTATTGTACCTTCTTGGGTATTATTATTATTATTATTATTATTATTATTATTATTATTATTATTA
>OU015748.1:84052507-84089960 GCA_907169655.1 Acomys percivali | reverse complement strand
AATGCAAGAGGGCAGACAAAATGGTTCTGACACACTATTTGTCTATAAGTAATATATATATATATATATATATATATATATATATATATATATATGGCAAAATGGTGTGTCTGTGTCTGCTTTTTTTTTTTTTAATAATAGCTGTCATAGCACCTGGCCCAGGTAGGAGGCTCAAAAATCTATGGAGACTGATAGAAGTGTTTTTCAAATTTAGCTGTCAAAGCCAGGGAAATCATACTGCCTCCTGCCTGGAAAGTGATTTACAATTTTCCTCTTTGGTGGCATCTTAAAGCAAACAGACACTCTTCTGTTTCCATGGAGAACCACTCTTTTCTCCCTAACGTAGAGGGCCTGCCCAGCCTCCCTTCCCTTTTCTTCTTTCCCTTTTCTCTTCCATTTCTCCTTTTCTCCCTCTTCCTTTCTCGCTCCATCACAATCTTCCCCTCTATCCTTCTTCCTCCTTGCTATGTGTGATGCTTCTCCTCACACATTCTCTGTCACTCCTCAATTTTCCTCCACACCCCGAGGCACCTGCTCTGAGTCAGGTCTTCCACTTGCTAAGGATTCAGAAATCATCTCTGCCCATGAGAAACTTCCAGTCTGTTTAGGAGAGATAAGCTAAGCAAATACCCCAAGGTGAGTGAGTGAGAGAGGGAGACGTTTCCTGGGAGGCCTGAGTTCCTTAGGGTGCATTCTGTAAGGAAAGCCACTGTTTTTCAGAGGATGATGTGTTAGGATGCAGGCAGTGCTCTCTGCTCATTGCTGGGGGCCTGTTAGAGGGCCTAGAGCTCTTTGTCTGAGATGACAGGGCTGTGTTTTATTTTTACTGTTTTGCTCTAGACAGATTAGGTTGATGAAATGACAGGTGATATACGGACCGAGATCAGGGATGGTATCCGCCCACTGTGTGTTACTTTCTAATTCAGTCCCTACATGAGGAAAAGGCCTATGAAGAGAGACAGACATGGATGATCTCTTCTGTATCTCAGAAATGGGAAGCATCTTTTCATTCAGCCCTCATTTTCCCCTCTGCTGTTCTGACGGGCAGGGCTCATAGTCAAGCCGACTGGAGACCAGGGTTAAGCAGCTCATTTAAGCAGAGTGGTGGTTTTTGTTTTGTTTTGTTTTGTTTTTGAGAAAAGATCTCACTTATGTAGGCCAGGCTAGTGTCAAACTTGGACTTCCCCCTGGCTCAGCCTCTTAAATGTTGGTATTAGGGTGATATGTCTCCATGCCAGACTGAAAGCACAATTTTAAACTACAGTTTATGTGACTTGGTTTCTAAGTCTGCTGATTTCCCAATAAGCCCGATTGTACCAAGAGCCATCTCCAGAAAAGACAGCATTGTGACCAGTGGTCTTCTTGTCCAAGATCATAAACTTGGAATTTGTTATAAAGTCACAAGTATTACATAAAAAAGAAAACCCCTGATGCTCACCCCATCTGATAACACGGCATGCTTGGTTAAGGTGGCTATTAATATACATTGTCATTGGCATCAGCATTGCAGGCTCAGTCTTTGGGAGAGCCAAGATACTGCTTATTTGCATACTACTTTGCATTCATTTGCATTTTCCTTCTATGCAAAATCAAATGCAGCTAATTAGTGCAACCTTGTTACAATGAGAAGCAGGCTCAACCTTCTGTGCCAAGACAGATGGAGTCCAGAGCAGGGACTGAAACAACCCAAAGCCAGTTACATCCTCGGTTGGACATGCAAGGCGACCTGACAGGTAAACATAGAGCCTAAATGAAAAGTGGAAATGTGAATAATATCATTTTGAAATATTGTCTGTTCCTCAGAGAATTTGGGAAGGAGGGAGGAGTGAAAGAGAGAGAAAGAGAGAGAGAGAGAGAGAGAGAGAGAGAGAGAGAGAGAGAGAGAGGGACTTTTGATTTAATAAACATATAAAATGCAAGAATCCCAAGCTAGGTATGCTACAATCACTGTTTTATTGAATTATTCCCATGGCCATTCTAAGAACCATTTATTATTTTGCGCCACTAAGGAAAAACCCGCTTGCCAAGTATGCCAGGAAGCTCTTGTCAAATAATTAGAACACCCTCTGTTCTGAAAAGTAACAGCAACGTTCATTCTGTTTCCCTTTTTCTTTTGTAGCCTTGGTGTAGTGTGTGGCCCATCTGCTAACCTACTCTTTTGCGTCATGATCATTTTGATTTGGCTGTGACTTTAGCCCTTAGCCAGCCGAGGACTCCTTTTTCTCAACTGGTCATTTTGGTTGCTCTCTCAGACTTTAACTCCATGTTCTGTTACTCAGGATGCTCCATTCCACAAAGGACCCTGCTCCCTAAATCCTAGGGCACTGCACTACCATTTCGGTGTGAGTGGAAGTGATAGAAGTTAGTAGTGGGCAGAAGGTAATGTAATATCTGGCATTCCTTCCTGAAAAGCAAGCACTGCTGCCAACAGAATTGGCTCCACAGCCAGTCCTAGGGTGGGAGCAAGGGGTGGCAGTCACGGGCAATTGGCAGTGGCAAGTCACAAAAGAAGCAAATTATGTTGTAAACCTTCGAGATGGGCTTCACGATCACCACATCTGTTCTGCAAGGAACACCCATTTCTACATCTTGGTATGAGCCTGGCTCTTTGCAGAGTGGCTTTTCGGCTAATTGCCCTAAGCTCCATATGGAAGCACTAGCTTGACACTCTGACTGTCTAGGTCTTTAGCCCAAGATCACTGCCTTGACTCAAAATATGTCATTCTCCAATTTTTTAAAATGGAAAACTTAAAAACTTAACTTAGCATAAAAAGTAATCATTTTCTTCATAACATTTTTGCACATCATGTGTCATCATTTGTTCATTTCCTCTCCTGTTGGTCTCACTTGTCCCTCTTTCCCTCCTTTTGTCCCCCTTCTACTCCCTCAATTAGTGTCCTTTTCACTCTTACATCACATATATTCCATTAGCCTCTCTTTCCCACTTCCTTATTCCTTTATGTGCCCCCAATGACATTTCCATAGTCTCCTTTCTACTTCTGTGCCTTACAAAATATCTCTAATATGTGTATAAATGTTGATTTAAAACCATAATAACACCGCTACCCCTGAAAGCAGTGAATGCTGTGCAAAAAAAAGTCATTTAGTTTTTGACAAAAGCTACGTGAGGCAGGTAGTTGAATTTCCACTTCCCACACTAATTAAAAAAAAAAAAAACAAAACAAAGCACAAGTTCAGGACTGTTCAGTAATGCATTCACAACCACACATGCAAGAAGAGGGTCAAGACTGAAGTCAACATTCCTCTCATGCATAGACCCTAATCTCATTACTTTTTACTCATGCATTTCCTCTCCAACTGGATACTAACCAGCTGAACCACATACCTTATTCATCAGAGGTGGCTGCAAATATTTTTGTCTGAGTATGTAAAGCAAAATACTTATGAAACGGTGAAAATAGCACTAGACATGGCACAGAGGCAGCCCCTGGGGCAATTGTTTCTTGAAAGCTCAGATGAGATGTTTTCTTTTCTGGATGCTAGCATCTACAGTATGCACACACCATTGCTTGAGACCACATGTTCTGAGGACCTGTTCACAGTGGTCATTCAACTGAATCAAAGTACATGAAAAATGTCCCGTGGAAATAAGTTTTTCTGTCTAGAGTATGAGGCTCTTGAAGGATTCATTACCCTCCAGACATGAGACATTCTAATTCTCCCATCTGCTGAATGTGACGTACCACTTTCCCCAGAGGAGCCTTGGAGGCAAGAAGTATCCATGCTGACTAAATGGTGGTTGAAATTTGTAGGGTGACTGTCGGGTTTATCAGAGAGTAGCTAGAAGGCAAACTGTATCATTTTATTTGAAAAATCATTAAAAAATGTTCTGGTTTCACATTCCTGTGGTTCCTTATATTCACTATGCAGAGGAGCTGTCCCCTCCCTACCCCCACCAGCCAAAGCTGTGTCATTATGAGCTGTGGCTATTGGTCATTTCCTGTCTCATCTACCCAAATGCTTGTTTTATTTCGACTGCCGTGAGAATGGGTTCTGAGCTATAAGCTGGGTTTCACAGCCATTGGCGGATGTGCTTCCTTCGGGGTGGGAATAGAGGGAAAGAATCCAGGATTTGCATCTGGGAACCTGCATGCAGTCTCGGGCTTTCTACTAGCGTTTTCATTCATGTGTGTACTCAAGCACTTCTGTTTCAAACAGTATTCTTTACTTATTTAGGATATATTACCACTCTCCTAGATGCTGGGAAAGCAAAGTACACATAATATAACAAAAACAGGTCCTCATATTTCTAGAATTCTGCTCTGCTGGGAGATACAAAATATGCTAATAAAACTAGTACAGATATATGTTGGTAAAATATATGCTTTGCATGATCTAATTTAGAGTAAGAAAGAATGGTGTTTTGTGTAGTATAATCACCATGTTAGACAATTAGTGACATGAAATCAGCTTTGAAACAATTCTTTCTTCGTGTCTCTATTCTTCTTTCCCTCCCTCCCTCCCTCCCTCCCTCCCTCCCTCCCTCTCTCCCTCCCTCCCTCCTTCCTTCCCTCCCTCTGATCATTGACTTCTTTTCATGAAGTTCTGTCAAAGTATCTGGAAATGTTGTTGTTTAGTTTGTATCTTAATATCAACTGTATCTCATAAGCAGAGTATAGTCACTCCAAGTCAGGTTGATTCTGCTCTTTGCTTAGATGTTTCAGTGGCTGCACAGGGAATGTAATTGTTGGTTTGGTCGTATTCAGGTTACCATATTTCTCCATGCTGTTTCATTCATCTCATATTTATCCTCTTTCTGTGTTCTTGTTTGTCAGGAACTTTTCAGTATTTACTTTAATATTTTCCTTTGCTTTGTACTTATATTTCTTTGGTGGTTTTCTAGTGATTTTCTAGGAATTATGATTTGCATCTTTGAGTTAATGTTAAACTGGTAAAAATGTTTTGTTCCACTTTCAGTTTTGAAATAGAAGAATTAGGTACACAATTTTGCTTTTTTTCTTCCATTGTTTTCCCTTCCCTTTCCTTTTTCTTTCTTTCTTTCTTTGGGCTCCCTCTCTCCATTCTTTATCTGTTGGAGTCTAAGACCTAATACATGCTAATCAGTCATTCTATCACCAAGCTTCATCACCAGCTAGACAATTTTTATGTGATGTGTTTTATTCTTCATTATTTTCTTTAGTCATACTTTCAAACACTGTTCTAATGTTTTCTGATTTTCGTGGTTTTGGATGAGATGTCAGCCATCAGTTTTCACTGTGTTCTCCTATGTAGTATGCACACTTTGGCTCATTTTCCTCAGCCAGAGAAGTTGCAACAAGTGGATTTGCAAGATGGAGAGAGATGACATTTCATTTGGCTCTTGTAATCAGTCATTTCTGAAACTTGTTGTATATGAAGCTCATGCCCAATATTTCAGCTATGTGAATTATAAATTGCTTTTAATCAAAGCCAGTTTGAACTGTTTTATTTTGTCTCTGTTGCAATGCAAAGACCCTTGATTAAAAATTAATAGTTTGTTCTCCTTAGCTCCCATACTATCATTGCCATCACTGTCCCTTGCCACGCCCCACAAAGGTGACACTCTAGTTAGCACAAAATACCTGTAGTCCTGAGTAGAAATAAGGCTAAGGGAGGCAAAGGGACTCTTTGCTTACTCTCAACCAGATATTTGGGCCATGTCTATATTTCATATCTTGGTTTATCTATATCCACATCAGCCTTCATACCCCATGCCAGATCAAACACTGGAAATGGGAGCAAATCCTTTTTATCTTTCCTTATCACTATTTTTTTTTTTTTTATCCTCTTCTCTCCCTTAGAGCTCTGCCAGATTTTGGGTACTCCTCAGTCACCTGCCTGTGCTCTTAGGGAATCATGTACTTTCTGAAAAGAAGCTACAACTTTCTTAATTGAGTTGTAGTCTTTTGGTTGACTCTTCTGTCATAATAGGTCTTTCTTCCTGTCTCTGAATGTTTGGTTGTTGTTTTTGGTATTGGATTGGTTGGGAAGGGGTAAGATATCTTATAAAAGTGTTTTTAGCAGCACAACAAGAGACAAGTAGGAAAAAGAGGCTTAATGAATCTAGAATAGACATTTCTGATAGAAGCTAGTAGAAAACAAGACCGTATTTAGTTCAACATTCTGCAAACTGTACAATCAACACCTTGTATAATTTTGTCTCCATCTTTATGACATTTCTCCCAAGATATTTTCTTTGTGTTGAAGGCAAAACACAAACTCACTATGAATACCTCAGAGACGGATGACTACACACACACACACACACACACACACACACATACACACACACACACACACACACACACACACTTTAAAATATTTCCTATCCATTTCATTTCACAGTGCTTTGTCTTCTTTCATGTTTCCTGAAATGCCACTAGGCATCATTGTGTCTATTTCTCCTCACCCGTCTACCCGATCGCCTTTCTGTATCATGATTTGTGAAATACTTCAGCTTTATAGCCTCCTCTCCTGATGCTCTCCTTCATGTCTACATCACCTTCTTATATCCAGCTTCCTGTTTCCTCCATGGTATGCCAGATACTGTCTACCTCACTGGCTTCCACATGGGATGCTATTCCTCTTTGTGTTTAGATAGATATGCAATTGTTTTCCCTCCTAATCATGCCTCTGCTTAGATAAAATTTCCTTCAAAAGTCCTTTTTTGCCTAGTTAATAACTAACACACCAAAAGACATAGCAATGCCCTTTATTTCTTCCTAAGAACCTGCATTTAACCCTTGACAGTGTCTTACATATTTGTTTTTTTATTCGTTTTCCCTACAACGAAGAACTTGTCAACACCATGGTTCTTAGCATTTCATACACTACCTGTATCAATTGTTTTACTAACATTTGTTGACTGACAAAAACTATGCCAGTGAACGAAACTCATTATGAGAAAGGCATACACAAAAACAGACTAATTGGAGCATCAGGTGATTGATTGGATTGGATCTCTTCTAAGAATAAGATTTTGGAATTTTGGGTGATACTATCTCTCTCTCTGAAAATTAGTTTGCCCCCCATGCTTTCAACCACTCAGATCCTACAGTTTACAGCGTTAAGAGCTAAAGTGTGTTCCATGTTCTCTCTCGATCGCTCATTCACCCTGGCTTCCTTTGCATGCTGGCATCATGTCCTTCATCAAAGCTCCTTTGAGAGAATATAGTCACAGATATTTTCAACTTTGTTTTTTCCAAGGATTAACAACAGCACTGGGAAGAGGGATCCCTTTCCAGTGTCTGTGTATTGATTTAGAAAAAGGTTCTGCATAACTTGGAGGCAAATGGCCACACCTGGATGGGTCATTACTGCAAAGGGATTAGCTTTTAGGACTGCTCTTTTTGCCCACTCCTGAGACTGAGACTGAAGCTTGAGGTGAACAGCCCTGACTGACATCATATCAGAACTATTATAAAAGTTAGTGATGGTTTCTCTAAGAAATAAAACGAAAGCAGTGTGTGTGTCTTACCTCACTGCCCATATATGGTCTCAAGGAACAGTTTTGATTGTGCAAATTAGTGTGTATGTGCATGTTCATGTGTGTTGTATGGGTACTTGTTTGCATATACAAGTACACAGGAACGTTTATGCAATGAAGGCAGGAAAAATGTAGGATACCCCCATTTACCTTTTTTTTTTTTTTTTTTTTTTTTTTTTAAAGACAGGTCTCTCACTTGCTTTGAACTCTCTCAATAGGCTGGCCTGGTTGGCCAATGAGCCCTAGGGATCTATCTGTCTCTAATTCCCTAGCCCTGAGGATACAAGTGAGATGCTACTATTCTTGGCTTTTTTATTTGGATTCTGCCCACTTTACCAATTGATCCAACCTTAGTTCTATTTCTTTGCTAAAACAAAAGGGTCAAATACGTTACCTTGACAGCAAGGTTGGATCTATAACCTTTCAGAGCTATGGATGAAGGGTGTTCCGGGAAGAGCCGGCTAGCTTTCTGGTTCTGTCCACTTCTGAGCATGATCTTAAATAATTGTTCAAGTGGGCTAGTGGAAAACAACTAGCCATTTTCCATCTTCCTCATGACACTTTATTTTCCTGGAATGGTTTCTTCATTCCCGTTCATCTGAACACACACAGAAGGGCTTTATTCTAGGTGCTTTCTAAGTACCTTCTAAAGTCTTGATGCTTCTCCTCTTGTATATTCATAGCCTCTAATTTATTCAGATTGGTTTTTCTGCATGCGCATGTCTTCCTAGGTTAAAATGTTAAGCATAAGGGCTTATTTTCATTTGATTAATTTTGTATTCTTTCTTGTAAATGAACTTTCCTTACACCTAGAAGGTATAATTTATATTTATTGGCTGACTTTTCTTGAACTGAGTTGAGCATGCCATTCTACCTGTCTTCTAGAATTCTAATCACCCATCTAGATGATTTTGTTGCCAACTTGTGTTGTTGACTGGCTCCTCACATATGTCTAAGTAACACCTCTATCACTATTGCCTAGCATGGTACTATCACAGTTCAGGGCTCTCCAATAATATTTTAATTGATAAATATCAGTGGTATGCATATTACAGTTGTGTGCTGCAGTAATGACAAAGAGCATGGCAGCCTACCTTTGTCAGCTTTGAGATGTTAGTTTGATCTCAGAGTTCGATCACGAGACATGCATGGATAGGATTGCATACTGAAAGCTGAGATGCAAAGGGGAAGGTTCCAGAGAATGTGACGGATTAGGAAATGGTTTCTCAATGCATGCTTGTGAGATGAATGGAGGTGAGAAATGGCCAGTTTTCTTCTCCATAGTATCAAGTGTTTTACTTCTCCAACTTCCTGAATGTTCCACAGAGAGTTGAGATCTCTCATGCATATGTCTAAGTTTCTACAACACTGATTCCTGACCCCTTTGTCACTGCATTTGGTACACTATATCAACATGTTCTATTTGTGGTCTGCTTTAGATGGTGTCTTATTTGATGGGTGTGTGTCCTCTAGTGTCTGGTACTCTGTTCAACTCTTAGTGAATACTCAAGAAATGTCTATCGGATGAAAGGATGGGATCCCCCATCCCCAAAAAGGGGCTCTGACTTGGATTGGAGAGGTGAAAGGCTTATCTGAGAAGTGGAGAGTGGTGGCTGACTTAGGGCCCAGGTATGTTCTCAGGGACTTTGTAGTGCATGGCTTTGTGGAATAATGGGAGTGAAAGTACTTGGGGCAGTGATGAAGGCTGGTGTAGCAGTGTTATGTGAAGTCAGACAATCTCCTACCTTCAAACAGTGGAGCATGAGAACCTCAGTACTTGACCAGAGGAGGGTAGCTCTTGACTGACAATGGTAGGGTGAGATATGCAGTGACGAGTTACCAGAAATTACATCTTCCTCCCAGGTCCTAACAGCCATGGCCATACCCTTGTCTGGGGCCTGTCTGACTTTGAAGAAGTATACATTGTGTCAATTGAGTTTGTGTTCCTTCTTCACTAGCAAAAATAGCCTGAGTCCATGAGTGAACTCTTCTCTGGGTGGGGTAAGGTGCCACCAGTAAGCATTGACAGTGCACCCTGACTTAACAGGTGCTCTTGGATACTGTTGGCATGCTCTATACAGGTGTAGGGAAGACAAAGAGTAATCTTTGAACATCCCTTTTGTTATAACTAGAGGTGATTTTATTAATGACAGGTCACACCCATTATGCTATAAGCACCTGACTGGCACCATGCCAAGCATGAAGTGGACATTGTCATTTGTTCCATGACAACACACAATACAACAGAGAAACTGGTCATTCCCATTTTGTAGGTAGATAATTGAGACATACTATCACTCTGAACATTATTCTCTGATAAGCCATAGAGTCACGCCACCCTCTGCCAAAAGCGACATGAAGCAGGAGCTATGTGGTTTCCATTGTTATCAGGCTAGCTAATGTGGGACTTCCATTATGTAAACTGCTCACGGAGCCCCTGAGAAGTCATTTGTCCAGGGTTCCCAGTGATGGGAGTTAGTCCTAGGCTCACCTATGTTAGACCTGGGAAGCCTGCTGAATGATTGTGCATTAATGGCACAAATCTCTTCTTCTACCAGATATGTCTGGGGAGGCATAAGGATTCTGGGGGGAGATGTGGCCTGAATATCTGAAGATCAGAGACCAGTCTTTATTGATTGAAATAGGCTTGATCTTTTTTTTTTTTCCATGCACGCTGTGTACACGGACTTTTCCTGAATTGTGTTTAAGTTTGGCCACTGCTCTAAGACACCGGGACCATTGCCATCATTCCACAGAGAAGGAAAAGTAGGAAGGCCAGTTATCTGCAAACCCAAGCCGCTAAGTCGTGTCACCCTAGACCCTCAGTCTGTGTAGATTATTTAATAAGACATCCTTTAGGGTTCATAAGGCTGTGCACATCAATCTCAGAAGATGAAGTTAGAGCCAGAAAGGTGATGCTTTGGTGATGAGGAAGACATCAGCCACATTAAGCAGGATTTGTAAGGACCACTACTGGCAGCATCCTCTTACAGTGCTGGCTCCATGCTGAGGATATCACCGCACTAATTTTTATGTTTTTCTGTCACTTAACTTTAAAAGTTTTGTCTTTGACATTAAGGTACTCCCTCTGTCTGCACAGAGACATCCCGATCTCCCGTGAGAAGAGTGAACAGAAGCCCAGGTAGGACAGCAGCTGACCCTTGGTGAAACGGGCTGTGATCAATAGCATGCCCCTTGCTGAGCTAAGTGGCCTGGTACAGATGCCCAATCTTTATAATATGGTGATGCTCTGGGAAGACAGGGGAGGCAGCTTGTTTCAAGCTTCTTTCTATGGATTGCTTCAGCCAAGCATATGGAAGAGAGTATAGGCAGAGACTTGGACTCCGACTCTCATTTCTCCAATTTCTCTAGAGGAATTTTAATCCAGAAACAAGGCTGCTCTGATCACATCCATATAGACCTTCTGGGTGTATGTGATCCAGTTGAATGTAGACACGCCCTTAGTATACACCTTTCATCCTAAACATGAAGGTAAATTTTGTTTGTAGAAGGAAGCACCCATGTTTTGAAAGTGATGCTTAATAGAGAGGCAGACAAAATGACAAACCTGAGAAAGGTTTGACAGAATAGGATGTGCCTAATTCTCATGAGAACAGAGAGGAAAGAGAGGCAATTTAAGAAAGAGCAGGGCCGGGGGAGGGAGAGGAAACAGTTTCACAGAGAGATTTTTACAGAGACAGATTGAAGAGAGAACAAACCATACAGGAAGACAGAACAAGGCAGAAAATGAGAAAGAGCCAGAAGATTGGTAGAGTTAGTTTGATACTAAACAGAGAAATTCACTTGGAAGCTGAGAGAAGCCAGTTCGAATCAGTCAGCTAGAAGAGGAGTTTGAGTCAAAGCAGGTGAGTTGAACCAGACAGCCAGAATTCAGAAAGAGCTAGGAAGGGTGAGCTTAATGAGCAGGAAGTCTCTGAGGCAGAAAACATTCCAGGCCTAAATAAGAAGCTTCCAGGACTAGGCCTAGGCTAGCAGACAGACTTAGTAACACTCTGATACAATTAAATCAGACAAATAAAAGTTACTTTAACAAAGTTCTCCTTCCAAACTTCAGATGAACTTCCCACTAGACCAACTGGAATGTATTGCACGGAGAAATAGAGAAAACACATTGTTTACAAGATAGCTAGTTGGTTCAAGTTACTACTGTAGGCCTTCAGCTGAGAGATCTCTTCTTCCCAGAACCTTTCATAATCTTCTGGTAGGAAACTGGGATATCAAGAAGTTGGGTGCATCTTCAACACCCTACAGTTTCATTTGCAATACCTGTGCATGGATTATGCATCACTGCTTCGGTTCTTTACATTTTTTCCTCTATTTTTTTTGTGTCCCAGAGCCTTTGTACCTGACCTTTGCTAAACAATTGCTACACCATCATCACTTCTGACTTTGATTGCCTCTTACTGGTCATTCCTCAGTCCTTAGCCACAGAGTTTCCTGCCTGAGAAAACCTTGATAGGCCTCCTGCTTAGAGATCACTCTATTGTTTTCTTCTTCCATAGAGTCCTTATCTCGTTCCTCACAGTGCCTATTCTGATTTTTAATTCATCTCAGTTTTCTTTTTCAATGATTCATGCCTCTCTTCCTCTGCATACTCCACTCCACAAGGACAGTGATGTTTTCATGAATAGATAGATCATCATAGCCTGGCCCTGTGTCAGGTACACAGAAAGTATTTAATATCCACATTAGATATTAGAAGTCAACACTGAACAAAGATTCTTCTAAGTATGAGGAAAGAAAGGAAGAAAGCCATCATTATTTTTCTTTTGGAACTTCAAGGATTTGGGTGAATATTGCTGGGTTTTGGAGACAAAGGCAGCAAGGTCTCTGGGGACATCTCTGAAGCTCTGTGTACGTTCTAGCTTGGCCATTCCTGCAGTCATAGGTTCCCATGCCACTGATGGGGATGGAATGGGTCTCTGAGGACCTCAACCCTGCTTGCAGGGTGCAGTTATCACGGAGGCAGAAGCCCAGCTGGAGCTTGTTGGTACTGGCAGGTGGATCAGCCTGCAGCATTTTTCTTGTCTGGACCCTGGCAGCTCTGAGAGTTTCAAAGCTGGAACACACTGACCAGAACACTGTGACCTTTGGCACAGTTTCCTCCTGTCCTTTCTTCTGTTCACAAAGCAGGGAGGAGGAGCCCAGTTTCTTTGCTCTGGCTCTGGCTCCTGCAGGACAGGTTTGTTTTAGATGCAGGCACTGGAGGATGGGAAGAGTGAGGAGCACCCAGGTGGCTGCGCTGTGAGCATCAGGGGAGCCAGATGGCTTTCTACCCTACTTGGAACTTAGATATTTGGTGAAGTGTGTCAGCCCATTAGATTTTTTTCTTTCTTAGAGCTCTGACTCTAACTGTATTCTGCTATAGGGAATAGCTGCCTAGACTCTGGAAAACTCAAAACAGGGCCACCTTCTGCCTTGCAGCTTTCATAGTGCTGCTTCATTATGGATGAGTTAGATTGTGATTTAGTGGCAGCTGTTAAGGCCTTACTAAAGCTTAGTTCTTTTATCTTCAAACGGGGATAATAGAAAGTTTCTAGGACCATTAAGAAGATTAGAGCTTGTATGTACAAGGTGCGTGGCATAGGCAGCAGTAATCAATAAGAGACAGTTGACATCATTATTGTACCCTTATCTCATTTATCCTAATAAATTGATAGAACTAATTTAAAATATTTATTTATTTAGTGTGTGTGTGTGTGTGTTTGTGTGTGTGTGTGTGTGTGTGTGTGTGTGTACACATATGCACACCATGGTATAGTTGTGAAGATTAGAGGAGAACTTGTAGAAGTTGCTTCTTTCCTTCAACCATGTAGGTCCTGAGGTCAAAATCAGCTTCTTAAGTTTGGGAGCCAGTGTCTTTAATTCCTGGAAAACATTCTGCCAGTCTAACATTACTTATTCTTAGCTGGGGAATTTGAGACTAGGAGGCCATCAAATACCTTATGTTCTCCATCACCAAATCCCAGATTAAAAAGAATAAACATCCCTACATTTCCAAGCTCTGTCTCTACACGTGCTTATAAATTCCTTTCACTTCCTTCAGTATTAAATTTCTCCTACCTGATGTTTATTGCTCATAGTGTGTACCCAACACAGGATCAAGCTATGATAATGTATCTATGAAAACATCATTGGATGTACCCTCACAGAGTGTATAGGGGGAGACAAGTACTCATTAAATAAAGGAACTAGGCAGAACTAAAGTCAGAGTGGGTATTATGAGGGAAGGGCACAGTGGTAGTTATCATGTCTGTCCCACCCTACCTTAGACTAGCTATTCTTCCTGCCTCTACTCCCCCCTTTTGCCATGGCCTACCTCCTTAAGAAATGGAAGCCAAATATATTTTATGATGTTGGCTGCTGCAGACATTTTCTGATTCTCTCAAGTTCTAAGAAGCACTGCCAGCATTTGCAAAGGGTTGTATGAGGCAGTTTCACTTTAGTCATCTATTTTGGAATCCCTAATCCTTCCTTTGTAGGTAAGAAAGTCTGGAGGAATTGAGACTATGACTTCATGGGTATTTGTTCTGTACGAGGCAAGGCCTTGGTGTAGACTGTCTTATTTGAGTGGTAGACTAATTTCTGAGCTGTGTGCTTACGAGGCTGGCTTCAGTCTCCACTCTGCCATTTATGAGCTCATTCTCTAGCTTCTTCTTTGTCTATAAAGTGAGGATAATTACAACAGTATGATACAATATGTAAAATCTGTTTATCAAAATGCCTAGTGTATGGGAGATTTAATCAATAATAGATAGTGGTATTGGACTGGAAATACTCATTTTCTAATGTTGGCTTTCCTTTTCTCTCAGCATGAAGCCTAAATAAAATTGGACTTATAGATATCATTAGAGAGTACCAACAAAATCCATTATCTGTTGGGAGCTGGGCAGAGATCCAGTGTCTCAGGATAAAGAGAAACAACAGGGCCCAAGGGGCGACATTGGTTCAGGACCAAGGACAGTATCCAGCTTGCTCTCTTGCCCCTACCCTACAATTCCTGTCTATGGCATATGAATATGGCAACCTCTATGTTAAGGCTTCTTTGTTCTGTACCTGCAACAAGCTCCTGAGCTCTGTACAATGGTCCACACAATTCCTCCCATCCCACATGCTTTTCTTCCTCTCTTAGGTTAGAGAATTCTATCACCGTAAAAAGTATGGAAAATACAGAGAGCCCCTTTGCCATTATCACTTAGCTCTAGCAGCCACTGACATTCTACAACTATCTCTTAACTTTACTTTTCTTAAATGAAACTTCTCAGAGCCCATGGGTCCCTGTCTATCACCTTTCTTCACAGGTCTTCAATCCCTCATCACCTCCAGTTCCTTTCATCAAGTCAAGTCCTCCACACTTTAAAGAGTCAGAGAACACCCACCCCCCTCCAGTTCATCATGACCTTTCCTGTAGAGAATGGTAGCACTCAGCTTTAGAGGGCTTTCTGTGATTTATTATTTATGACTTTAATCTTGTATCAATCAGTACTCAGTTTGAGGGGACACTTCTACTCGCTGGATGTGCAAAATCAAGCTCTACTTGGATCCAGCGTCTGAGAGCCGCCAGAACACGGAATGGAGCACATAGGAAATGGTATCAAATGGTGAGAAGGAATGATTTGTAAGACATGGCCCCTCCTGTCTCTCCTTTGCCCAGGCATTAGTCCACATGTTAACATTTTGCGATCTTGTGATCAGAAAATGTTGTAAGAATAGAATGCATAGAAGGTGTACCTTGGATAGCCCAAGCACCTGTGATGTTCTTTCAATAGGTCAAGTCATTAATTTCTCTAGTGACTTCTTCAAAACATATAGAGTTAAGGTTGGAGAGCCAAGTTACATAAAAAGTGCAGTTTACATTTGAAATTTCAATATGTTTATATTTATCCAGCTCCTTTGTGTTTGTCTGTGTGTATGTTGCATGTATGTGTTCATGCATGTGTATGTATCCACATAAGTGAGGGTGCACATGTATGTGCATGCTTGTGAAAGCTCTGCTTAACACTGAGTTGACTTGACTGCTGCCCACCTTCTTGTTTGAGTTAATGTCTCTCAGTGAACCTGAAACTCACTGATTAGCTCAGCTAGCTGGCCAGTGAGCTCCAGAAATCTCCTTGTTCCTATCTTCCCAGTGCTAGAATTACAGATATGTGCCACCATGCTTGGTTTTTTTCTTTTCTAATTTTTAATATGTGGATTCTGGAGGATATAACTTATGTCTTCATGCTTGTATAGCAGATATGTAATTAATTAAGGGCTCTCCATAATTCCATGAGACTCATTCTTCAGAACCCAAATGACTTCATATATAGGGACTAAGCTTCATTCAGTTATATCTTCAGGGCCCAGCAGAGGCCTTAGCAGAGAATTGATTTGTGATTACTCTTATTGTACTAGGTCTCAGGGCTATGGAGAAACTGAGGACATTTTGGCCCCGTCCTCAGTAGCCAATGATCTAAATGGGAAGATAGATTTAGTAGTTGACATAGCGATGCAAGATATCAATGCCTACTGACAGCTTAGGATTTCTACTCTAAAGGGAGATGGAATTACATTCTCTTTGCCTTTTGCTCTGTTATGATAACAGGCCAAACTACAGAGGATAGTTTTTCTGCCCTGCTGCAGCTTAGAGTGACTTTGTTTTCCTAAAATCCAACACTCTTGTTCTGTCTCTGGCTTGTCTCTTTGCTCCCTTGCTGTCATCCTTCTGGGAGTGGCTCAAACCAGACATCTGGGCTTTCTTTTCTCTCCTTGCACTTTGGGTAAATTCAACTCCAGGTCCCTGTCTAAGGAAGCTCCATTACACAGATCTCCTAATCACTTCCCTCCATTACTGCCCAAAGCAGGAGATGTATACTGTGCAGAATTTGGGTATCAAGAATCTATTTTCTCCTATGCAAAGCCTGGGACAAATATTATTTTATATAATGCTAACTTGATCTCTCTCTCTCTCTCTCTCTCTCTCTCTCTCTCTCTCTCTCTCTCTGCATGAGTGTGTATAAAACAGTTTTATAATTAGTATCCTTTGAAATATCATGTTTCATTTTTTTGCATTTAAAACCATCCTTCTGAGAAGGGAGTCAGAGACCTTACTAATGCTCCAGGGTAACTGTGTCACACAGAAAGTCAAAACCCCTTAACCCAGGCTCTGGTTGAGAGAGCCAAGCTTGACCAGAATGGTTCATAAGAGGAGCAAGTCAGGCAGAAAACATGGTAGGTAGAGGGAACCTCATGTATATTGGTGTTTTGCATGTCTGGAGATAGCATTTACTTTATTTAGTTTTTAATATTTTATTTTTTCTTAATTGTGCTCGAAGAGATTAACATATTATAGGTTTGATATACAGGGGATATAAATTTATTTACAGACTTCAATATACCACACCAAGCGAATTGTAGGTATGGTCTCATTTAATTTTCTGGAAGCCATTGACCACTAGAGAACTCAAAGATAGTTCTAGAGATCGGAATATCTGCCAGCCTCAGTATCTGTCTTTCTAGAACAAGACTGCATAACTCTTGCATTAAGCTCCCTTTTATCATTTTGTAAATAATACATATAAATAGATCTACTTGGGCTTCAGTTGAACATTCTTAAGATGTTTGAGCAATCATTCATGTGGCAATTTTTTTTTAATTTTTAATTTTTTATTTTTATTAATTTATTCTTGTTACATCTCTATGGTTATCCCATCCCTTGTATCCTCCCATTCTCCCCTCCCTCCCATTTTCCCCTTATTCCCCTCCCCTATGACTGTTCCTGAGGGGGATTACCTCCCCCTGTATATGCTCATAGGGTATCAAGTCTCTTCTCAGTGACCTGCTGTCCTTCCTCTGAGTGCCACTAGGTCTCCCCCGCCAGGGGACATAGTCAAATGTGAGGCACCAGAGTACATGAGAAAGTCAAATCCCTCTCTCCACTCAAGTGTGGAGACTGTCCTGTCCATGGGCTAGATTAGGGTAGGGGTTTAAATTTTACCTCCTGTATTGTCCTTGGCTAGGGCCTTAGTTTGAGCGGGACCCCTTGACCCAAATCTGTCATGTGACAATTTTCATGCCACTTCCTGGGATCAGTAATTTCTGTAATGTTTTGGATTTTCTTTGTACACTTAGTGAATGTCTCCAGCCCTGCAAACCTCTGCCTTGCTTTGCAGAGGTTCACTGTACAGACAACATTTACTATAACTGTTTGTTCTCTGGCTGCTTTCAATTTCCTTTACAGGGAATAATGAGATATATCCAGCATCATTTCTCTCTGTCTCTCTTCTCTATCTCCTTTTGTTCTCCCTCTTTAGCCATCTATCACCCATCCATCTATCTGCCTATCTATCTACCAATCTATCTATTATCTATCTATCTATCTATCTATCTATCTATCTATCTATCTATCTATCTATCTCAATCTCCATGACTATTGGAGTCAAAGAATGTCAGATTCAGATCTTTCCACCCTCCACATCCCTTTTTCTCTAAGTTCCTTCTACCCACTGAAGAAGCTAGAAAGAGGATCTAGGAAGGGGGCTTTTTGGTAGGCATCAATGAATCATGGACAGATCGCTGTTCAGACAGGCTGGGTCAGATCCTTCTGGCCATCTGATCATCTGATGAGTCAGCCAGACAGATAATGTGTCAGTGCCTTTCCTCTGCTTGGCCCTAGATATCAAAATAGCCTACTGCTCCCCTCCATCTGGACTTACTGCAGGGAACTGACTCATCTCTACAAGAAAGTCAAACCAATGAGGAGGATGGGAAGGCCTAGTATTGGGTGATGGAGCTGGAGTTTAAGTATTGCAAGGCATATAATAAGAGAGGCTTTTCTTATCTTGAAACCACTGACCCAAGCTCTTGTGAACTAAAGCCTTCTCCATAGTCATCCGTGCTCTGTTTTCCATTTGAATGTTTTCCTTGTGAAGGTCTGGCTTTATGACAATGAGCAATACAGAATAGATGATGGCTGCTACAGACAGGGCCGAAATGGCAACACTTTTTGAGACGTAAGCTCCTACCATGATAAGCCATCATTGGATCCAGACTCATTTAATTCTCAGGTACGGATTGCTCCCTCTGAGATTCACATTGTGTTGCAGGCTCTTATGTGTAGGAAAAAGTAAAAGTGCAGAGTAAGGCAATTGTAATTGATCTTCTAAACTGGAACATTTGGGAGTAAAGTGGGTTAATTGTTCGTAATTATGTCACATAACAGAAAGGTAGGACATCCCAGTAAGCCAGAGATTGGTAACAGTTTGAACAGGAGTGTTTGGGGGTTCTGACGCAAGTCCTTTCCTATTCATACATTGCCTCCCAAGGGAACAACAGAAGCAAAACCAGCTCCTCTGCTACAGCTTGTTTTCTTCCATTTTCATTTCATCTAGAAATTATTAGAACAATTATTAGAATTATTTCTAAAGGTGAACAAGATAAGTGTCATTGTGTCATAGCATTATCATCAGGTTGAGATGCCCATAATGAAAAGAGAAATGAGAAAGAGGTAAACTGTGGCAGCATCTGCCAGGTTCGTTTTCAATTCTACTACTAAGGCAGAGCCAGGGCTATGTCTGAGCAGGAAAAAGACATGGTCTGATTGGTAATTTGGAAGGAACACTCCTGTGGTTGTGTTCCAGGTTAAGCCCAAGAGAAACTGGACACTGAAAGTATTTAGAACATGTTTTTAAAAGAGCTACTGAGTGCCCAGCATAATATAACCTTTTACATAATTGAGAGACCGCCAAGCCTGGGCAGTTCCACCCCAGCTTAGCCTGAGCTTCTAGACACACCCTTTTCACAGTAATCAGTCACCTCTGTGGGGTACCTGAAAGCCACTCTTTCAGGAGACCAGTTTTTCCCATTTACTTGTTGGCTTCTCTCCCTATATTAGTACATCTGCCATGTTAAGTAGCTAGCTGGGAGGAAGGGAACTAGCCGGGATTGAGAATTCAAGAGTCATTTCTATGAGCATGGCTGATCTGTTCACTGTGCTTTTCCTGACATTATTTAGTTTCCATGACCTTCAGACCTTCTGAGGGTGTGGATATAATGTTACAGTTTTCCAGCTGTGGACAGGGTACAGGAGGAAGCTATAGACATGGGTGTTCCCAAAGCCTGGCTGTGGTACCCATCACCCCACCAAAGCAACCCAGGGAACTTTGCTGTTTGCAATCCTATGTCCTAGAGCTTCCCACAAAGCATTACCCTGTCTGGCTGGGAGACCACAGGACTCCATGAAATGAAAGACACTGTTCACACTTATGGCGACTGGAATGCTATCTATATAAACCAGATGATGTGAGGACCAATTCATTAATGATTTGCAGTCTGGTGATGAATGGTGGAGCCTCTTGGATTAACTCTTTAATTGGCTTCCCTCAAGGGACAGGCAGCATCTAAGATGGTCTTGAACGAGTGGGTATTGGTGGTGTCACATCCCTGTACTTAGAGGCAGTTGAGCACACTTTCTCCCATCTGTGGGCAAATCCTGTGCACCGCTTCCTCCATCCTCCCCTAGATTCCAAGATTCTAGCTTCTTCTTTAGACCATCCTCTGCCTTGGAGCCTTCCTCCAATCCCTTGTTATTGCCTTATACTTCCAGCTGAGCGCCAGGTCAACCCCTTTCTGGCATTTCTTCATTTATTCCCTGAGTATCTAGACACCATCTACCCAGCTTTTCCTTAAGTATTTTACAAAAGAATTATTTAGTCATTAATATTTGACAACATCAAGCTGACTTCTGTATAAACCTCTTGAGCCTCAGGGAACTATCTTATTGTACCACCCACTACAACGGTGACTAGAAGAATGCTGATCTCTGGCTTTCCAGCTTTGGGGTGAGAATGTTGGACGAGGTTTAATGGTCAAACTCACAAAGTAGATTGCACAGCCACCACCATGAAACCTATTTAGACATTAAAGGATTGAGTCACATGGAAAGAAAACCCTGCACTCAGAGTCACTCAGGCAGATACCATTAACCTCTGATGTGAGAAGTCCTCGCTCTAAGTTAGGAAGCATCTTCCTGGGGAGATGCCTGAATGAGGAGGAGGGAGATTCATGGTAAATCAAGAAGCAAGATGGTGGCCATTTTTCTCAAGAGTAGTAGAAGGAAGGAAGGGCAGTCTCAGAGATCTGCTTGAGATAGGACACATTAAAGCTCCAACTGGGAGTTTCAATAGTGATACCAAGTCATGGAGTGAATTCCTAGTATGATGGATCTCTATATGCAGGTTTTAATTGCAATTTTTTGTATCAATATCTTCCTTTAAAATAAAAAAAAAATTGATGCTTACGGTGATGTAAATATAGAGGAAAGCTTGACTGTAGCTGGGCCTGGGGGATTTTAAATATAGCCAATGACCCAATAATGCTCACAGCTTTCTTAAAAAGAAAAACAGGAAAGGTTTCTTCCACCTGATTTGGGGTGAATAATACCTTTAAACTGGCCCAAATAAAATTGGGGAAAAGGTTATACAAGCTAGGAATAGCATTTATGGTCCAGTTTCTAAATGTTGAGAAATTCCAGGCTGAATTAGAGTCCTGCGTGGGACAGGCTGAAATGCTAGACCAATTGAGATTGGAAGCTTTCTTCGAAGGCGTCCTGGGACCACATAGTTTAGTTTTACAAGTAACCTTAGTTGTTTAGGAGTTAAGATGTTTTTAAGTCTAGATAGTTGATAATGATAAGATATGATAGATATTGATTTACATTCAGAATTTTAGATGCACCAAGATAGGAAAGATGTTTTCTTCAAGGCTGTCAAATACAAATAGCCAAAACATTAAGAATGCAACATTTATATAATTCCTGATTGTGTCATGGTTCTTCTTGTTGTAGGTAGTTTATTGTATATATGTGTAATAATATAAATGTATATGTAAAACATTTTAAAAATTAAAAAATAAATCCAATTAAAAATAAACCCAAGCAACCAACCAAGCAATGAAACAAACAAACAAAACACCAAGAAGGGGAGGCGCTGGACAACTTCTGCAAATGACCCGCTGTTGGAATTCCTATCCTTTTTTGCTCTGGATTTGAAAATAGAGGCTGACTCTGAGATTCTATCTTACATCCATTAGAATGGCTTAGATCAAAAACTCAAGTGACGGTATATGCTGGTGAGAATGTGGAGAAAGGGAAATACTCCTTCATTGCTGATGGGAGTGCAGACTTTTACAACCACTTTGGAAATCAATCTGGCACTTTCTCAGAAAACTGGGAATAGGGCTACCTCAATACCTAGCTATTCAGCTCCTTGGAATATACTCAAAAGATGCTTCATCACACAACCAGGACATGTTCATAGCAGCCTTATTCGTAATAGCCAGAACCTGGAAACAACCTAAATGTCCCTCAGTAGAAGAATGGAAAAAGAATCTGTGGTACATTTACACTATGGAATACTACTCAGCCATTAAAAACAAGGAAATCCTGAAATTTTCAGGCAAATGGATGGAACTGGAAATGATCATACTGAGTGACTTAACCCAGAAGCAGAAAGACTCACATGGTATATGCTCACTTATCTTTGGACACTAGCCCAAATGGTTGTCTCATGAAAGTCTTCACTTACCTGGAGATTGGGATAGATGCGGGGACTTCCTATTGGGACTCTAGGGGAGAGAAGTATGGGACAATGGGGAAATAGAAGGATCCAGATGATCCTAGAAACCTACAAGAAGAACATGATGGGTGGATCTGAACCCAGGGGAGGCTGCTCAAATTACTGCACCAAGCAAGGACAATACATGCAGTAAACATTGAATCCCTATTCAGATCTAGCCAATGGACAGGACATTCTCCACAGTTGTGTGGAGAGCACGGGCTGACTCTGAAATGAACACTGGTGCCACATATTTGACTACTTCTTGGTGCCTGGTGGCATTCAGAGAACGGATAAGCAGACTACTAGGACGAGACTTGATAGGCTGTGACCATATGGTGGGGGAGGAGGCCCCCTTCTGTCACAGACCTAGGGGAGGGAAATAGGGTCAAAGATGGAGGGAGGGAGGAATGGGAGGATACAAGTGATGGGATAACAATTGAAATGTAATCTGAATAAATTAATTAAATAAAAATAAATAAAATAAAAATAAATTACAAAAAAAAGAAAGAAAACAGAGGCTGTGGGTCTGTGGAAGCTAATGTGTAAAGGGACAGAAGCAAACGAGCCTTCCAGTGAGAAGAATTCTAATGGATTTACTGGTATGTATGAGTTGTTCCTAAGGACTCTTGCCTTCACCATGGTGCAGATGCCTAGACCTGGTGGTCTACAGCTGGCTGCAACCTATCTTTGGGCCATCCAATTGCAACTTGGTGGCATGTTATAGTCTGGGGCTGTGGTCTAGTTTGACAACTAGCTGGTCATTTTTTTTTTACCTCTAGACTCAATGCTGAGACCCTTGAAAAGAGGTAAGAGTAAAAAAAAAATGCTTGTTGTGATTTGGAGTTAGGACATCCTAATTTAATAACTCCTACCAGTTACTCCATCTGTGAAATATTGGCTGAGTCCTGTGACTGTTCATATTGAACTGTCAATCTGATTGTGCTGGGAATTGCCCAGGAGATTAATGAAGCTTTTATCTCATCTTTGTACTGTTGCACATCTAGAAATGGTTAGATGATGAGGGCACTGACCAAATGCATAGTTTAATCTACTTCCAAATAAACTACACAGAAGTGATGAAACTGTGAAAGGAGACTGATTAGAACAAGGAGGTAAATGTGTATGTGTTCTTGGGAACTCTCTTACTTAGGATCCTTTTTGTCATTTCTCCATTCTTCTTTCTGTCTACCATAATGTGGGCTGTTTAGCATGTGCCTCCTTTATCAATAAGATGGATTCAAACTTCTGAAACTGTAACTCCACATAAAGCTCTTATGTTGTTTCTGTTAGATGTTTGATCACAATGATTAAAAACTTCAGTAGCCTGAGTCCGTTTAGTGCAATAGGTTCTATGCAAAGCCATGGAATATATCAGTGACTGAGATAGTACCTGCTCTCAGATAATGCCCAGTTTAATCAATGGGGACAGTGAGAAAAGATAAGTGTAAATATAAAATATGTGGTCTAAGGCAGGGTCAAACAGTACGGACTGAAAAGTCCAGGGAAGACTTCACTGTCGTAGAATGCAGGCCAAATGTCTGTCATCTTCATTGTATCAGCTGCACCTGCTTGATATCCCCTCAACTGAGTCCAGTGGGACAAGTATCCAGCCATTATACCTAGCCATTTGTATGTGATTTGCTCTATTTGTATTGCCTCATGATCTCATGAATGTGTTACAAAACACAGACTGGAGAAAGCTAACAGAAGGGGTCTCTATGGGGGCATGGAGGAGCTGTCATTCATGTCAGACTCAGACCTTCCATTGTGGCTATTTAAGCATCACCTATGATGCTTGAGCCCTTGACTCCTCATCTATGACCTGGGAGTAAGCCTAAAATCCTGTTCATCCCCAGGTGTGAATTTGGATGAAATCACACTTTGGATTGTTGTTGGGACCTTGTGAGGTAGGCATTGTTTGCATCTCCCCAGGGAAGGAATTCACTCCTGAGGAATGTTATGTGAATAAAGAAAAGGAGAGAAAGTGAAGGAGGAGGCCAGGGAAGCATCTCAGGACAGGCCCTCTCTGTGAAGGGGAGGAATGTGTTCAGAAGCTATAGAGTGTATCCATGGATACTTGGGACAAGCGGGGAGCCAGTGCCGGGAAAATATCTGGTCAGTGCAAGGCACAAGCACAAAGAGGAGTATGAGGTGAATGGGAAACTAAACTAGATTCACATGTGATTTATCACAAGGGATGCCAGAAATTGTAACAAGATATCTCTGGATCATCATTAGGGGCCAATTTCAAGTCCTCAAATAGGCATGTAGAATAATGGATGCCAAGGCTTCAGCTATGGAGATAAAGGAAATGTGCTAATTAATTCATTAAGTAATCTTATAAGAACTTCTTCTGGTCGGTAGGCATGCAAGAGTGGTTTTACAATTTGGTCCATTATTTAATCGCATTCACGCTTTTCAACTGGCTGCTGTGTCTCAGACTTTTTTCACTCACAAGTCCTCCATTAGCTTGCCAGGGTCACCAAAATAAGATAAAACAGACTGGGTGGTTTGAATAACAAAAATTTGCGTCTTCCCAATTCTGGATGCTCAAGAGTCCAAGGTCAAGGTGTTGTCAGAATGGGTTTCTCTTGCGGTCAGTGTCCTTGGCGTGTGGGTTATGGTTTCTGGGTGTCTTTCCTCTGCACATGCTTCCTCATATTTTCTTATAGGACACCAATCATGTTTGTTAGGGCCCACCTACATGGCCTCTCTTAAGCTGCCATCTTCAAACACAATGCCCTTGGGGACTAGAGGTTTAACATGTCAGTTGTGGAGGGACATGATGGTCTTTTTCTCTTACAATGTTTTCCAACGAGCCATTGGCTTTGCACTGAATTGTTCTGCAGTTTTCTGTCTTCTTTCCTGGGGTCTTTCATATTTCCTGTAATCTTATTGGTGCTTAGATATTGTTAGATTCTGTTTTGAATCTTTTATTTCCCCCTTCAAGCAAGATGCTACATTAGGACATGATGCGTACTAGAGGTGAATGATGACCAGTTGCCTCTTTCTGAGAGCCATGAAAAAAAAAACATTGAAAGCAAGAAATGTAGATAGATGAGAGCTACAGCATACGTAGAATATGCTGGTGGTCACTTTAGTATGGAGGGCTTTGAGATACGCCCGAAGGGTCCCTTGTGCCCTTCCAATCAAACTAAGATCCATTTACATCCAATGTCAGTTTAGCAACCACAGTTTTATGGAACAGTTACTTGGCAAATATAACTAAGTATGCATATGAGTTGAAGCTGGAGCTTAGAATAACACATGCCCTCTGACCTATTACGCAGAGGGTCAGGGATTTTATCAAGTGGCTGCGAAGTGTGGACTGGCATGTTCCAAGTCACTCAAACTAGATCCCTGTCTTGCTCTGCCACATGCTAGAACATTGTCCTTTCCAACTTGCTGCATATTTGGACTACCACGGAGCTTGTAATTTTACATGCAGCTTAGTCAGCAAGTACCTGCCTAGCATGTACAAAGGCCTGGTTCCATCCCCAGGGTCACATAAACCAGGTATGGCAGCTTATATCTGTAATCTTAGCAGCCAGGAGGTACAGGCATGAGACTTTAGAAGCTCAAGGTCATCCTCAGCTATAGTGCAAGTTTGAGGTCAACCTGGGCTGAGACCCTACCCCTTTTAAAATAATTACTGATACCTCATGAGTCAATTCCAAGCACTTTGGGGTCAGGTTTTAGAGAGTGTTCTTGGTGATGGCAATGTACAGTCAGAATTAAAATCCCCTCGACTCCAGTGTATGGTGGTAGTTCTCAAGTATGGGTCTCAGGCCAGCAGCAAAATGGGTGTCTCCTGGAAATTCTTTAGAAATGAACATTTTTTTTTGAAAATTCTTCCAGATTCTGTTGGTGCTGTTGGTGATCAAATCCCTCTTCCAGGTGACTCTGATATAGGTCAAAGATTGAGAAGCTGGCTTAAGACAGAGGACAACAGCATTGTTACAAAAAAGTGATGCAGTGATTTTACCATTTATCATTGTTATTGTTGTTCCGGCAGCTTGGGACCTTCTGCAAATGTACGTCTCGGGTGCTAATAAAATTTTCCTGGAATGTAACCAGGAAGTTGGCTGAGGCCTCTGTTTGTCAACCTCTGTTCTTAAGAATTGGACCCACTAGCTCAGATATAGCTAGTGCACAGCTCATTCTCCACAGTTGTCGGGAGAGCAGGGACTATCTCTGACATGAACTCTGGTGCTCCCAATTTGACCACCTCCCCTTGGCAGGAAGACCATGTGGGCAAACAGAAGAAGGGAATGCCAGCTCTTTGGATGAAGCCTGATAGGATGTGGTCAGACAGTGTGGGGGGGAACCCCCCCCCATCAGAGGTCTAGGGGAGGGGAATAAGGTGGAAGAGGGAGGGAGTGGGGGGAATGGGAAGATACAAGTGAAGGGACAATGATTGAGAAGTACTATGAGTAAATTATAATAAGTTTTCATGTAATAAGTTAAATCTTTGATTAGACAATGGGGGGAAAAAAGAATTAGAACTGTCAGCTCTTTCTCTATAACCGATCACTATGTGAGTAGATGTAAATCGGAATTGTATCTGTGGCTGACCAGTGCAATCTAGATTTGTCTGAAGAAAAGGGATGGGGAAATATACACCACATCTAGATACAACTGCATTGTTATAGACGTGTGGCAAAGAAAAGGCATCAGGGCAAAAGAGATGAATGGGGCTATTAAACCATACTGCTCCATAATGGCTTCAGTGACCTGGAGTACTCAGGGAATTGGACATGTGGCCAGTGCCCTGTAAATGCTGATTATTGCTACCCGCAGTACGATTGTTAATCAATCTCTTGCTTGATTTTACAAGTCAGGGCTGGATATTGGGTGCAATCGTTTATTGCTTTTGGAAGGCTGTTACCGACATCCTCAGAGATGGGTGTCATTTACCATTAGCGCTTGTGACAACAGGTATAGGGAGTCATTAGTGGTAGCAGCCTGCCTTGGAGATAGAACAGTTTGTTCTTGGGCCTGTAGGCTGTTTGTTTAGAGGAAGCCCCAGGACAGGTTGGTTATGCCATGGTCACTTGCTTTTTGTAAGCAGGAAAATCATACCTGACAGCCTGCACTGAATACGGACAGAGAGCTCCAACACTGGTTTGACTTTCACGACTGAAGCTTAAACAATAGACACCTGAAGTTAATGAGGGTACAGCTGTAGTACCTTTTAGGGGAGCAAGATGAAGGCAGATGAAGCAGATTGGCCTTTGGTTATCTATGTTTATAGGTAGTGGTTGATTACAAGGATCATTCTGTGCTTAGTGTACCTTTCCCCCTCTGCCCTTTCTTGGGTAGTTCCAAGATGCTTTCTGAGGACCACTTATATCAGAGTCACCTGGGGAATTAGTAATACAGACACATTTCTGGGCCTAATGCTCACAGATCCTGGTTAGTGAGGATGATTTGTGACTTCCTTTTTTTAAAAAAAGCTTTTTGATACTTGTGATGAAACAGTGCCATGTAGGTGGCATTCATCTCTTATTTGTACATGCAGACATATAATTACATGATTGCTTGGCAACTGGAGCTCATGCAGAGCTGATCAAAACTGGAGAGTTCTGATCCTCAGCTCTTAAAGGGCCAGGACTTACTTCTTGGTGCATGTGGAGCATGCATTTTGTTTTTTGGTGACTGGAGATGGCTCACTTGTGGTTGTGCAGTTTGTACAATGCAGGGTCCCTTGAGTTCTCACTCCACTGCCACACTCTTCAGGATCTGGCCTTCCCAAGGTGCTCATTGGAGTATGGCTGCTATGTTAGACTTTGTGTTGAGTTATTTAAGCATATGATTGCTTTTTAATCTTTATTGAGTATGACTTGTTGAATTCATATTATCTGCTCTGCTTTATAGAAAAGGAAATGTGAGAAAAATCGCATGACTGGTGAGGGCAGAAGGAAATCCCAAACAAGGTTTCTTTTTGTGAACATTGAGATTAAAAGGGCATGAGAGAGGTTTCTGGGGTGCCAACAACGTGGTAAATAGGGGTTCTTGAAAGAGGAGGTTGGCTCACTGTTGCACACACACAGGGATGCTGTATACATTGTCACATGTCGCTCTTCAGTGACATAGTGGAAATCAAGCCTTGGTGGATCTGGGTAGCAAACCATGCTCACTGGATGGAGCTGGTCGCATTTCCCAGTGAGCCCTTTGCTTTGTGAAATCTCCGTGTGAACTTACATAGAAGGTATCAACTACATGCCGGACTTTTTTTTTTTTTTTTCTCCAAATGTTATGTTTTTCCAGTAACATGTGGGAAGGCCCCAGCAGCCTTATGGTTGTGACTACTGCTGGGATAACAGGTCACAGAAGCTTGCTTACATAAGATGAAGCGTTTTTCTCTTATTGTTAATATCATCATAGGCACAAAATTTGTAAAAAGCTTTAGCCATGTATAATTGGCATGTAATAAACTGAGTATATTTGAAGTGTATAGTTTGATAAGTTCTGACAAGTGAAAACATCCATGTAATTAAGATAATGATTATATCTATCTACCCCAAACGTCTTTTTACAATCCCTTTCTCTGGCCCTTCCTAAACATCCATTTGTTTTTTCCCAAGGCATTTATAATTTGTTTTCTTTCTTTCTTTTTTTTTTACTATGTGTAATTATTTTCATATATCATTTAATCCTTTTTATTGCCTGGTGACATTCCATTTCTTAGATGCACGTGCTTTGTGCATCCACTTACCCACTGATGGTTATTTTATTAGACTCAAAAGACATAAAATTCTACTTAACTTATATTACTGAAATAAATAGAACACTAAAATATTACCATATTTTAACATTACTCCGTGAAAGTATATATAAAGATAAAGACAACTAATTTAGAAAATAACTACTTTCTTTAAACTTTTATCATTTCATAATTATAACTAAACAAATTGAGTGAAAACTAATTTTCCAATGTAAACATTATAGTCACATTTTAGACATAATTTGTAATTAGACAAATCAGCTTGCTTCACATTTATTAACTTATCATCTATTTTAATAGTGATCCAGTAGAGAAACAAATCTCACAGAACTGTGTTGATGGAATAATAGAAAAGATTTTAAAGCAGTTACAAGAATTTTAGGATATTGACTTACTATTGACTTTTATATAAAATTAAGCAAACAGTACCACATGTTCAGAATTTATTTTTATCAGAGTTCTATTCCAACAATTTACTTTGTAGAATTATTTTTAAATATAAATTACTTTTTAAAATGAAACACACACATTCTACTTTTAATACCTTTGGCTTTCAATTGGAAAACTAATCACAAGATCTGTTGTAACAGGTCCTGAAATGCACAGTCAGCAGATCTCTATGAGTCTGTAGTGTGAACTGATATCTGACTTACTATGCATACACATCTTTATTGGACACATGCTCACATTTTTCTTTTGAAAAGACTCAGAGAGGAACAGCTGGATCACCGGGGAGGAACAGATACGTCTTTTAAGAAGCTGCCACACCGTTTGCCAGTGTCGGCGCACTGGTTTGTATTTCCGGTTGTTTGATATCCACATTAGCACTCTGCACCATCAGCCTTTCTTTCTGGCTGTTCTAATAGATAGGTAGTGTACATATTAACATTTTGTCTCTAGCCTGTCTGGGTCTGATTCTGTGAGCTCTGTCAATGCTGTTTTACCTAGACTCCAACCTTCATTTTCCTATAGAGCCTATCTACCGGGTTCTAAGCTGCTGCCTGTAGACTTCTTTTCGGCAGTAAGCTGAGGTAGTCCCTGGGCTCATCAGAGCTGGAAGCCAAGTCCTTTGCCTCATCAGTAGTGTTCTTTACTAACTGACTGTTTTGGTACACATAATTATCCTATGTGTTTTTTTTCTTGTATTTTCTTAATTCGTTGCTCATACTTTCCCCATTAGAATAGATGTCTTTCCACCAGGAAGGTAAACCTTACCTCTTTTAATTTGTTCAGAGTAGCAGTTTGTTCTGCTTCCAGAGTTTTTCATTCTCTTTGGCCTTACATAGAAGAAAGTTCACTTTCTTCTCCATATGAAAACATCAGTGACTCCCAATGGTTCAAAGTGCCTGTGTGTAGTAGGCATTCAGATCTTTACACTAAAGCTTTGGTGCTTTAAGTTTCGTCATCTGGGTTATAGAAAACAAAATAAAACAAAAACAAAGAAATCCATAAACAAAACTAATAAGTAGTTATGTGCTTAACAGTTGGCACTGATCACTCAGTGAATGTGTACTGGGTACCACTTTTTTGGACAGATACTTTCTCTATAAACCAGAAGGGATCAAATTATAAGCCATGGCTTCCTGTTTTCAGTAGGCTCATATTGTTCTGGGGACAGCAATCCAGTAGCAAGTCATTAACATGCATTTAGATATAAGGATATGACTATGTGGTAAGTTAGCTCCACATCAGTGGAATGAGAACTGCAAGTCTACTCAGTGTAGACCTTTGGGGATGCTAACTTTGTTGTCTATACGCATGCCTGTGTCTTGTGTCTCTAAGATCACCACGATAACTGTGTGTGTGTTCTGCAAGGGCAAGGAACATGCAGAAGACCACAATAAGGGATGCTATCTGTCTATGTATCTATGTTGCTATCTACATATCTATGTATGTATGTACACATGTATGTATGCATGTACATATGTATGTATGTATATATCATTTATTTATCTATCATCTATCTATCTATCTCACATGTATGGGTGTTCTACATGTATATATATCTGTACACCATATGCATGCAGTGCCTTTAGGAAGTAGAAGAAGATGTCAGATCCTTGGAAATGGAGTCACACATGGTTGTGAACCACAATATGAGTGCTGAGAATTGAACTCATGTCCTACGGAAGAATGAGTGCTCTTAATCATTAAGCCATCTCTTTAGCTCCCCTCCAAGAGATGTTTTAGTATTCAGACTAAGGAGTAATATCCATCATTTGTGTTCTATCTCCCTCAACCAGAGCCCAGCCACTGATCTACACCCAACAGTAAGGAATTCTGGGAAATGTAGTTAACCTGTGCCTTCAAGAATGAAAGAAACAAACTGTGTAAGTGGTTTGGAGTTTATGGATTCCTCTAATATTAGATTATGCTTTTTCTAAGAAACTTGCTATGGAGACTCTTAAACAGTATTTAATGGAGAGAGGCAAGGATGAGGCTGTTATGTGCAATTGATGTTAGATTATGGCCTTTATACAATCACAGGCAGGAGGACAGAGTAAGGAGAGTATGAAGTGGTGTCCAGCTGGGCTACACATAGGCATGTGGGGGCACATCTGCTTCCTACCTTTTATAATGGTCTGTAATTAGCAGGTTGCCACAAAGGAACACAAGGCTCCCTTAGTGAGGTCGTTTTAAAGCCACAACAGGAAATAGAAGCAACAAAAGCAGACTATAGGAAGACGGTAATCTGTAAATCAATACTGTCCTTTCATGTGACACAGGGGCAGGGTCTATTTTGTTACTCTAAAGCCTGACTTTAGGTCTTCATTAGGTCTTGTCTAATTGACTATGTTATTGGGAATTTGCACAGGACTTTGGAGTTAGACATGGCCCTGAAGATTCGCTCTATAGCTACTGAGGTCATTGTTTTCCTTTCCTGTGTCTTCACATCCTTTTTCTGGTATCACTGTTCCTAGCAGTACAATTCTCAATAGCTTCTGATTCACTTTCTTTTTATCCTTCATAGAAAACTTGTTCCCACCTATTCATATCCATCTCTGATTCTCTCTTGAGTACTTTTATAGTAAGAAGACATTAGAGCATCCCATAGCAGTCCATAACATCTTATATGACGGCTATTTGTTTACATAGCTGGTGCTCCCAACCAGATTGTGACCATGCCACTTTGAAAAAACAAAAGTTTCATTTTATAATCTGCTAGACATTTTCTGCATGAAACTCTTCAGTGTTAGCACGCCATTTTTTAGAGGAATGTCCAAGCATCTCGTTTTGTTTCACAAAGCTGAGTTCTATCTGTAGTAATTTTTTACTTGGCCATACGGTTCTTTTTCATTTCACCCGGTGTCAATTTTTCCTTTCTCTGCTTTTTACATGGATGACACTCTCCTGCCATTCATGTCTCAGTGCATGTGTCACTTCCTCAGACAGGCCATCTCAGTCCCCTGAAGCTAAATATGAGTTCTTTTATTTTCTTAAAATTTTATACCTTGAAAATTTCCCACCTACAGCTCATTAGATAGTGGGATTATACAATCATTACAGTTTGATAAAACCTGTTATTACATGCATGCAATATACTATAAATTGAGAGAATATGTCACAGTGTTCACATGATTTTATCATGTTCATTTATCTACTAACCTATTTATTGCCTATCTCTTTCACTTGTATCAAAGTTTGTCATGGGAGAGAATCTATTTGGATTATTATACTATTACCAGCAGTGCTATATGTCTGACATAGTATACGCTCAGTGTATATTGAATTAATTTAAGTACAAAAGTACTATTTGTTCACCCTATGCTACTTTACTTTGGGATATCAGGTACAGACAGGCATTTGGTGGGGGGGGGCTGAATGGCTGAGTGGATACCAGTTTTCTAAGCAGAAAAGTAGAATGCTGAGTTATATTAATACAATATGAATTACTTTGAATATTCAAATGAACAAATAGTGAAACTGGAGAGATGACTTAGCTGTTCAGTGTACACTCACTTCTCTTCTTTTACCGAGGATTGGAGTTCAGTTCCTAGCATCATATTGGGTGTCTCATCACACCATGTGATTCAAAGCTCTCTTCTTGCTTCTGAGGACACCTGTACACATGTGGTATATGTTCACATAGCCATATATACTCATAAATAGAAATAATAATAAGTCTTTAAATGAACAAATACTAGTTACACCAATCAAGTTCTATAGGAAAGGCATGGAGGGTGGCATCCAGGCAAGGGATGAGTCTTTTGGTATGCAGAAAGGAAATTGTTCATTGGACATTAGTCTACAGAAAAATTTGCAGAAAGCAAAATAGTAAATGGCCAAAACCTAATATAGTAGCTTGATTTTGTGATTTGTATCAACATTGGGAAAGGAGAGCCATTAATGCATTGGGATGACTCTTACTAGTTCACAAGACCCAAAGATGCTGGTATCTTCCAAGTTCTTCATCGTAGCAATAGGTTTGAAACAGATTTAATGTGAGTGTGCTTACACCAAGAAGATTGGCAGTGCTTTAAAGGCAGCTTTAAAACCAGGGAACACAGACGCCATTGCTCAATAGGAAAAACATTCAAAAATGGCAAAATAATCAGAAAGCTTAAATATATTTCTCAAAAATGGTAAGAACATATTTTTAAAAGTATGGATAAGAAGCAATAAAAAGCAAAAATATCTGGGCACATGCCTGTAGTGGACACAGAGGCAAGCAGATCTCGATGAGTCAAGGCCAGCCTGATCTACAAAGCAAGTCCAGGATAGCCAAGGCTACACAGAGAAACCCTGTCTCAAAAAAAACAAAAAACAAAAACAACAACAACAAAAAAAAAACAAAATAAAGATAATGATCATTATAGCTATCATTATAGAGGGTAGGTATTGTAGGGACATATTAATGTTTTACAAAGTTTAAGTCTCTCAATTTCTCATAATAATCTGGAAAGGCAGTGCTATTATTAGACCTACTCTGTAGCTGAGTGAACAGAAGCACAGACAGGTGAAATGACTTTCCAAGGTTCTCACTCTAGTGACTGACATAGTAGGAACAGCAACAATTAACATATATTGAATATTTACCAAGTGTCTGACATGTAGTGAACTGACATGGTGAAATATACTGGACTGTGCTGAGCACCTTTTATGAATTGTTGTAGTTCTCAATGTAATTCTGCAGTGTATACACAGTATTTCTACTCTCTTGTACCTGAGGAAGCTGAGGCTCAATGAAATTTCCTGCTCAAAAATCAGGATGTTAGAAAAACATTTAATTTCTTCTTTTCCTGAAGTCTGGGACCTTGGATATATTCATGTGAGAAAGGGGAGTGAAGGGTTAGGGAAGGCTGTTTCTACAGATCTTGGTGGAATGAGATTTGGACAAGGTTCAGAGTTCTTCGGTGAGAGCAAAGGGAATAATATCCTGAGACAAGGGAATAAGAATTACGTATTTTGTGAGTGGTGTCTGTGTGTGTGTGTGTGTGTGTGTGTGTGTGTGTGTGTGTGTGTGAGTGCAAAACTAAAGCTCCCTTCAATTCAGCAAGCATCTGTGATGCACACATTATGAGCTTATCTCTGTGACAGTTCCCTGGTGGGCACAGGAGATGCCCACCCAGGGAACCATTAACTTGCTGCTGAGCTCATCTTTCCCTGTTCTCAGCAAGGTAGCACTTCCAGTCCACTGTCTAAGCAACTTCTAGAGGATGGATTACTATCTCTGCCTTATCAGGAATCAGAGGTCTGGAGATACAAGAAGAACAATAGTTAGGTGCTCATTCAATATGGAAATCAAGAGTTCAGGCAAGAGAAAGTTGACCATGGCTTTGGCATCTTAGGGAATGGAGAGTGAATACATAGCCCTTTTGTGCCCTGGAGTCTTAAGATGGCCTGGTCTCTGCTCTGCTCTGTTCACATCTGTTCATCATGGCTTCCTCTTTGACCTGAAAGTCACCATGCTGATTCATCCACCAGTCATTGGCAGTCTGGATTCCCCTTTGCTGTGCTGTTCTAGAAGCCTTCAGCTGTCATTTGATGCTTATTAAGAAGAGTGAGTCAGGATGGTGGCTCAAGACACAATTTCCACCCTGGTCCCTGCTCCCTTCCTCTTCTCTCCTCGCTGAACTATTTTGAGCTGGATGCTCAGAAGGCTTTGTAGAGAGTAGGAAGAACTTGGGCTCCGAGGCACCAGAACCCCAGGAAAATCTCAGCTCAACAGTTTGCTTACTCTACAACCTTGAACAGGTTTGTCTGCTCTAGGTCTGTTCCTTTAGGATAATGGAGTTGTCATGAGGTTTGAGTATGACTAAACATTTGGGCTTTGCACAAGATTTAGGGAACACTCAGTATATAAAAGGTACCCACAGTTCCTTTGCATAAAGGATCATATGCTAGGGCCATCTTAGTGTGTCTTTCCAGTGGAATTCTGGGAACCATTTCCTCCCTCCTTTCTGGTTGACTGACATGGATCATCCCTGCAGAATTCTTTTCTGTGGTTTTCTGGGACAAGAGGAAGTAACAGCTCTGGAAAAGGTAATGTGTCCTAGGCACTCGAGCAGCTATGGACTTGAGGCTGGCAGAGTTCATGGGCTGGTTTCTGCTTTGTGATTCTCCTGCTCTGTCATGGCATGATCTTCATCTGTTTCATTGTTTGCTGACATGAACAGGCACCAAAGCAAGTCTTCTGGGCCTGAATGTTGTTGGGCAGAGCTGGTAGGGCCTTTGCTCCCTGACTGGGGTGGGGTCTTAGGCTCTGCTAGATGGCTCATCCCCACAGTAGCCCTGAGACTACTGCAAGATAGATTCCTTCCATTCCTCTCAGAAATTTGGTCTCCTTAGAAGCAAAGAAGTGCTAGCACTTGGCGCGTGCACATCTTTCCTACCCTGAATCTGACATACAGAGCTCTCTTTTACCCATGACCTCTGCCCACAGTAGGTGAAAACACCCTTTGCCATACCTCATCTGTTCCAGGCCCTCTCTCAGCCTTGATGCCCCTGTTCTTCACAGTTAATGGGCATATAAAAGCTGTCCTTCTCAGTCAGCATAAAGAATGGCTCCTACCCACCCTTCCCCATAACTCTAATGGAAGCAGCTAAGAAACTGAGAGTCAGTCATAAAACACACATTCCCAGCTATGCGACTCACCAGTTTTATACGAACAAATCGCTTAACCTCTCACAGCCACAACTGTTCATATTTGAAAGGGCAGGGATCATGCTAATTGCCCTGTCCCATCCCCCCACCCCATTTACTGTGAGAATCAAATGAGATAATGTCTGTGGAAGGTGCTCTATAATCCCAAAGCTGTTATTATACCATGATGGCCTATTATTATTAAAAACTGGTTTTCCTGATTCCTCCAACTCTCCCACCTTCTCCATCTCCTGAGTTGACTGGAGATTGAGGCTCGGTGGAAGTCCAGTTTTGGGGCTGTAAACTAGCAAGAGTTCTGTTTTGCTTACCCAAAAGTCTTAGGTCCTCCGATTTAAGCCACTGGAAGTAAAAGGGAGATGGAATCTGACATGGGAAATGTTCTTGACTTGACAGTTAAGAATCCTGGTGGAAACAGCTCTGGTGAGGTGGGGAGCATCACACAGAACTTACCAAGTCTTGCTCAGGTAGGTGTTCCTAGGGTCCATGCTGCATGATGCGCTCCACAGGTCCTGCTCTGGTGACTTTCTCTGCTTTACTGTCATTTTCTTTTTGGGGAGGGGTCACCTACACCTCCTGGAAGACTTTGCCTCCACATTTGCTTAATGCAACCCTCTAAAAGCCATCCTCTTCCTTTATATCCCTTAAGGAACACACTGTAGCGTCAAATGGAAGGAGTACTGTTGAGACTTCTGGCCTTTCTCTATGGCTTCCTCGTTCCCCTAAATATACCTTCGGCAATTTCTTGATTATACAGCTGTTATTGTCACCTTTTTAAAATGTCACCTGTCTTCCAGTATAGTTCGTCTTAGCCACCAACCACAGATAAAGTTGACCTGAACCCCTTTGACAAAGTGTGGTGCCCTTTACTGTTTCTGTAGTAACTTGCTTTCTCCTTCAGGAGTCAACCTTGGTGACTCTTGCTCCCAGGATCTGTGTTCCTCATAGAAGCTGGCAGTTCCCTAAGACTGGCGTCACCATGCTGCACTCCTTAAAGTCACAGCATCCAACCCAAGACTTAGGACTGAAATCACACAGAGCGGATGAGCTAATTCAGGACTTGGTCTCTGAAAGTACAGGCTCTGAGAGATCTTAACGAACAAACATGGATCAGCAGCGTGAACAAAGCACACTGCTCTTAAAATTTCTCTCAGATCTTTACACATGCCAATCAGCTAAAGTTGCTTAGGATTTATAGAGTGCTTCCCCTGTGCCGCACATCTTCTATGACTCAGAACTTCAAACTTCCCCGCCACACTCAGATGTAAGCACTGTTATCCTTCTGGGACTCAGGAGACACTGTGGCCCAGAGACTTTGAGTCATTTGCCCAATGGCTCCCACCCAGTAAATGAAAGATTGCTCTTGAGTCAGATCTGTTCTCTTCTAAAATCTAAATCTACTATCCTGGATGGTCTCTGATGTGAAATCTTGTGGTCACCATCTGCATTGATTAAAATACATTATGAATTGGTTTCCTTTTTTAATCATTCTTTTCTTAATAGTTGTCTGAGAATTAAACAAG
>OU015748.1:84023390-84040435 GCA_907169655.1 Acomys percivali | reverse complement strand
GTGTGTGTGTGTGTGTGTGTGTGTGTGTGTGTGTGTGTGTGTGTGTGAACATGGGGTTATAAGCATGAGTGTAACAAAAATGTATTAGAAAGAATGGTGGCTGTGGGGAAGGCTTGGATGCCACATTAAAGCTCTGACCTTGGATTCAAACCACTGTACACTTGGTATTTAACCTGGATCACTCCCACTGACCTCTTAGTCCTCCAGATTCCTGAGGACCCAGCTCAAGTTATTACAAGTGTGGATCTGAGTTCAGAACCCACCTGCTGAAGCCTCTAGGTTGTTGAGTCTCAGGACAAAGAATTGGATCAGAGACACTCAGTGAAGTAGCAAAGATACAGTTTATTAAGGTCTACAAAGCGAGGCCAGGACAGCCAAGGCTACACAGAGAGACCCTGTCTCGAAAAACAAAAACGAAAAACCCAAAAAACAAGAGAGAAAGACACGCTTGGGAGGGAAGTAGGCTAGCCAATTGCAGAAATATATATTATCAAAAATCACTGGGCAAAAGTTCATGAAGCTTTATGGGTCATTTATGTAGTACCCACCTTTCTTGCTTGTACATCTTGTGAGTATTCTGCTTTGTGTCACCTACTCAGTGCTTATCAGCCTACTGATTTCTTTCATGTTAACCTTGCTAGAGTTTTCTTTAGTTCCCTACTCTCCTACCACAGAGTCCAATATTTATCTTCTTTATCCTCAACCTTCCTCGCCTGTGAGGACCAATCCAGCCCTACATTCTTAACCCGGGTATAAGGTATATAATCTCCTAACATTCTTATTGGCCTTCCAGGCTGAGTTTTACTTTCCCACATGCTCACAGAATACTGAACTTGCTGCTGTCACCAAAACCCTGTCTTTAAAGCTGAGAGCTAGGAGACGGCTAAGCGCGTGGCCCCGCCCCTCTCAACACTTTCCGTGGCAGGAAGCATTCCTCCAACGAGAATGGATTTCACTTGTCTTTCTGCTGTAAGTGTAAACCCTTGAAAACTTTGATGTGTACAGTCTCATAGCACTCCAGAGCCTGAGCTTTCATTCATCCAATCGTCATCTGGTTATTGAGCCCTTTTGTGTCAACAAAGCCTCATGCAACAGGCTGCTTCCTATTCTTTGACTTGTTTCCTCACTGACATCTTCTATGATGTTTGTCTTTTCTCAGGTTTTTGAATCCTTAAAGATCACTCTCAGGTAAGCACTTTTGCAGTCCTTTTTGTTATAATTTCTTCTCAGTGGGCCTCTTCTTTTGTCTCCCTCAGGTCTCAGTTTAAGTGTCCTTTGAGACTGCTGTCCTGAGCATTCATTCTGAGGCATCGCACCGCTTTCTGCCTTCACAGCTTCCAGTCTTCTCTCTCTGCCTGCATTTACTTTCTGAATTTCTTTTATGCCCCTTTCTCTATAGCCCCTTCTCTCTTTTTGTACCCCTTCCTTTGTTCTTTCTTTTTATATATTGATTATCAAGTTTTCTTTCTTTCTTTGCTCCTTCCTACCTTCCTTTCTTACTAAAATGCAATTTGAGGCCAGAGTGACAGCTAATGTTACTGTGTGGAGGACCAAGATAACAGATGTAAGGGTTTGTCCTAATTAGTGACCAAAAGTGTGGAAGGTAATAAAATGAGTGTGAACTATAAATCAAAGCTGCCTAAAGACTGAGGAAAATAATGTCTTCCCAATTGGTGATTTTTTTACTCTTTGGAAATCTGGTTAAATTGAAACATACACATAACCACACATACATCATACACACACGTCCCAGATATGGGACACCATTCACACGTTATGTGTATTCAGCTCTTAGAACCATCTGTAACAACCATTAGCTTAACACAATTGAAGGCAGTGACTTGCAGGTCTATTGAACATGAATTACCACAGTAGTGGTTTTCTTTTTAAGCCAAAATTATACTCAAGTCAATACACATGGTCAGGATGCTGTGTTACTAAGTACATTTCATATGGCTATGTCATATTAGGCTCATTATACAATGGGTCCTTCATTTGACTTACTAAGAGGACTTAGCTCTCTGTCCAGCCGATCATAATGTCTACCTAGAACTGTGTCTAACATTAGTGGTAGAAAAAAAGAGCAGTGTGTAATTCAGCTTAATTGGGGATCCTTAGAACTTCTCCAGTAGAGAAATCAAGTTGGTGGAAAACACAGTTGACATCTCTGAGGCCATTTAGGGGCCAAAGGGCCAGGGAGTGCTTCACACAGGATAAACATATCTAGGGTTGCCCAACTTCCAGGAGGATCTAATTAGCAAACACTTTCAAAGGGATCAAGCTGACTTCTGAGACAAAGTCTGCCATACACAGCCAAGGTGGGCAAGTAAATATTTAAAGGGCATGTCTGTGTAGGTGGAAGGAAGAAAGAGAAAAGACCAGGAAGAGACAGGTGCTAACTTTGGAATCCTGTTGTGTAATTGCCCTTGACCTAGCCCTTTCACTAGTCAAACAAGCTTCTGTGGAACTTAGCTCACCAGACACTCAGCCAGCCCCGTCTCCACAGAGAACCAAGCTATGAGCTCACTCTACCTTACTGCCCTGGTAAGTACCATGACTATTTAGGACATTAGGCTTCTGCAATATCTGCTTAAGGGCCTAGAACGGGACACTGTTAATTGGCAAACTCTTGTTAATATGCAAGCAGCTATTAAAGTTGGTCTTTACCCCAACAATGATGTCATCTCATGGACTGACTCCCTGGGGGTGGCATTTCAGGACACAACAGTGTTTGTCAGCTGCACCTCTACAGAAGGTCAGTCTCATTTAAGGAACTTTTCAGATTCTACATGCATTTTCAGTGGCTTGTGGCCAATTATCTCACAGCTCCTGTCCCACACTGCTCTGCGACAGCACTTAGCAGGACCTCCTGGTTCTCAAAAAAGGTATTGAAAAAAAATCAAAATGAATGTGGACAAATGGCCTATGATCAAGTGCATCTCCACTGTGGACCCTCTGTCTGACCTGGAACAGAAAGACTTTCTTCTCTGAACTTAAAATCCTACTTGGAATTGAAGTTGAGTTCCTTGAGGAAATTCTAAGGGGAGAGCAATGCAAATATTGTTATTATTATTATTATTATTATTATTATTATTATTATTATTATTATTATATCTGTTTCTGTTTGTTTGTCCTTAGAGGCTATGTACTTGTACACCATATGTGTCTGTGTGTAAGCTAGAGGTTAACTTACAGGAGTCAGTTCTCTCTTCCCACTGTATGAGTCCTGAGATTGAACTCAGCTCATAAAGCTGGTCAACAAGTGCCTTTACCCACTGAGCCATTTTGCCAGCCTCTGAGTGAGCTTCTTAGTATGTCAAAAGAGAGATATAAAATAACAATGGAGTAAAGAATCTTCTGCTGTATCCCAGGTGTAATGCTGACCCCACCATCCATGCATTATCTCATTAACTTTCACAGCGAGCATGAAAATGAGGCATTATTACCACTTCACACATCAAGAGAAGACTTAAAGACATTGAGGCTACACACAATCTAGACTCCCTGTTTTCCTCCGGATGGTTCTCCAATGCAACTTCTCTCAATGAAAAGGGCAAGACTTCGTTCAGTTAGCATTAAGTAGGTGCGAGTATAGTAAAGGTGTGAGGCACTTACAATGTAGGTTCTACCTGTCCTCAGAAAATGTGATGTAGCTATTTGGAGAGAGTAGCTTTGCTTTTAACCTCCTGGTTACTCCTCTGCTGCTCTTGCATGTTATCATAATTCAAGATTTAATGCTTCTATCTGAATGAAGGAAACCCGTTGCTATATGCTGTGTGGGAAGTAACCAAATGTGGTGCTTGGAAAGTTCAGCACTTTTCTTCATGTGCTCATTTCCAAGAAGGAGCTAGTTTTGGAGGAGGCGGACTCTAGGATAATCCCCCTTTGCCATTGGCACTCTCTAGGCCTGAGGGAATCACCACAAAGAAGCATCATTTGTTGCAATTTCCCCCTTCTGATAGACACAGAAAGGGATGTTGCCAGCCATTGGATTCCATTTTCCTTGGAGAGCTGATGCCAAAAGCTGAGTTCTACCAAGGAGCTCTGGCTCAGAGCCATTGTATGCCACTCTGATTCACAAAGCTGTGGCAAAAGCCCAGTCACCCCGTAGTTCATGCTGTGTCAGGAAGGGTGCAGAAGGTACAAGCAATGGGAACGATAGCTTCCAGCTTCCCTGTCTTTCCAGGGAAGGGAGTTAGACATTTTTAACTGATGCTGAAGCTCTGGTTTTATTTCCAACTGTATGATCTTCTTGTTGGGAATGTCTGTCACCTTGTAATCCTGAGGCACACTGACTTGGCTGAGGGCTTCCTAGAATCATCTAGAATTTTGAGGACTAATTGATAACAGAAAAGAAAAGTGGAAAAGTTGGTGTTTATAGACATAGCAGTCTTGCTAAAAATATCAGTTTTGTATTTGCAGTCTCTATTTTAAAAATAAGATAAAACAAAACACGTTTTGAGATTTTCCACATAGAACAGAGAATATTGTATATAGCAAATTCTAAGTGAGCAGATGGGGTTCCATTCTTACGGTAGAGAGAAAATTTCATATTTGCCCCTCTATGGACCTTTCCATGTGTAGCTTCAGAACATCCATACTGAGATTCCCTAGGATAATATCTTCCACCCCCTTTCTTCTTCTTTCTGTAACTCCTCTCAGAAGAATTACATGATAGAAAAGAGAAATGTTTTGGAATCAGTTTACCTGGAGCCAAGCCTGAGCTTCAGGAATTTTTTCCTCCATGTGTTAACTGGTTTAATAAGACCTGTATTTCTTTAAGCTGAGTTCCCATTACTCTTTTAAAGAAAATGTGAATTAGTGACATCAGAGGTTAACATGTGTTGGCTTGTTATGCTGTAAGACTCTGTAAAGTCTGTTGCTTATTTTTCCCCCACACTATGTGTCTGGAGTGCTGGTGTAATTTCAGCATCACTCGCGTAATCATGGGTCCTTAAAATAGATATGGATTAATATTTCTGGAAACAATGATGAAATCATAATCCTTTTAATAACTTTTCTGATGTCCTTCTCATTGCTTCCTAAGCATCCTGTGACTTTTCCGCATCAACTGACACTGCCCTACATAGTCCACATTACTATTGCAATAGGCTGGTCATTGGTGTCGCTCAAAGCTTTCGCTTTCTAGGCCAGCTCAACTTACACACCACAGGGATTCAGTCCCTTAGAAAATGCATATCAGATAGCTGTTAGGTCTTAAGAATCATAGTAGGTGCTGAACATCTTCCTAGTGAGTTCAAACACCCACCCCTCACTTAGAATTTCATCATTTTTAATACGGATGTTTTAATTGTTCAGTGTTCAGAACCATATACCTGCTTCAACTTGTTTTAAATTCTCTCCCACAGCATGATGCCCACTCTAGCTAGCTGAGTCTCTTCATTGTCTCTGCCTTTATTTTACTAGTCCTCTTCCAGCTATGCCCATTTGTTTGAACCTAGTAGTGACCAGAAGGCTCAGGTGTTAATTCCTTCATGAAATTCTCTTTTCTATCCCTTGAAAGGACCTCTTGCCCCCCCCCCCAAATACATATAACATAATATGAGCACTGGAAACAACACATTCATAATTGGGAATATTTTGGAAAGTTACTTCAGATGCAAATTTTGCTCCAACCCTTATTAATGGTGTTCTTTCCAACTTGGAAGAAAGCTTCCACCTTCCTCAGTTATTATAATGGAAATGCAGTAAGTTAGACGCATCTTAAAAGCACTATGCCAGGTAGTTAAAGAGTTGTGGCCTTGCATGGATAGCTAGATCAGGGTTCTAATTGTAAGATGAAACTGTGTAATACAGGAATTGTTATCTTGCCTCTCTATACTTCAAATCCCTCATTTAAAAAATGGAATCAATGCAATCCATGGAAAGCAGTTGTGAAAACAGTCAGAACACACATACACACACACACACACACACACACACACACAGAGAGAGAGAGAGAGAGAGAGAGATCTTTTGTTTGTGCTTATGAAATGGTACCCATTATTAAAATTGACTATGGATGCTTCAGTTTTGATGTAGTAGCAACAATAGCCTCTGGACCATTGGACTAACAAGTACGATACATCCTTGTTAGTGGATCTCATAAACTTTCATTTGGTTGCCTTCCTTGTTGGATGGAGAGGGAATTTTTTTCTTCAGCACCATGTATGGAATCCAGGGCCACATATACATAAGGAATGCGTTCTACAATGGAGCTACATCTTCAGTCCAAGTTTTACTTTTTATTTTGGGGATGGGGCCCTAAAGGTCACCAGGCTGGCCTTGTGCTTTGTGCCCCAAGCTATGCTTGGATTTGAGGGAAAAGATTAGATCATGTTCATGTGTCTGTCTGTGTGTGGGTGTGTATACATGAACGCAGGTTCCTTTCCAGGTCAGAAGAGGGCATTGGATTTTTTGGAGCTGGGGTTATAGGTGCTTGTGAGCTGCTTAACATGGGTACAGAGAACCAGACTCAAGTCCGCCACAGGAGCATCAGAAGCTCTTAATTACTGAGCCATCTCTTTTCATCCTTAGCCCTGATTTTTTTTTTTTTTTTTTTGTGATCCTTCTGTCTTAGCTTCTCAAGTAACTGTGACTACAGCTGGTGCCAGCACGTCTAAAGAACAGCTACCTTTACTCACTACAGGTGTCAGTGACTGTCTTCATTGAGACAGACAGACTTAGCAAATGCTCAAAGTGTGACCTCCTCAAGTCCGCCAACTTATTTCTAGGACTTGTGAAATACATGCTATTCTGACTGTGTGATTCTTGCTTTGGGCTTAATTTTTTTTTCATTTACTTGGGATCTTATATATTGTAGTCAAACATTTTACATCTGAGTTGTACCACTAGGCTTTTATGATTTTTATTTTAAGAGGCAGAATTTTCCAAGTTACTCAAGCTAACCCCCAAATCACTATATAACCTCCCAAAGCCCTTTCCCTTTTGATTCTTCCTCCTCAGTTTCCCAAGTACCTGGATATATAGGCATGCACTGCCATACTCCCCACCTTGCTCTGCAGTTCTGAAGTGCCAGTGCCTCAAAATGAAATGGTCAGTCAGAACCATTCACAGCTAAACATTCTGAGCTTGTTTTATAAGCTTTCTGTTGCTATGGGTCTCAGATAAACTTTTAAATTGAAGACTCAATCATATATATATATATATATATAAAACGAACTTGAAGCCAGGAGCTCAGCCTTGACAATCTAGAGTGACTCAGAAACTTTTCTCAATAGCAAGGAAGTCATGGTTCAAGAATTCATCTTTGATATCATCCTTAGGAAGGGCTGCAAGGGTCTTTGCTGCTATTGTGGTATTCCCACTGTTTGCTTTCATGGAATTTAGGAGCCAGAAAGAAGCGTCAGCTGCCCTGTAGATGAACCATTTGCTTTTAAGTCACATGTCACTTGCTTTCACAGGATGCTGTTTTTCAATATTGCTCATTATCATGTTCTCATTTTTTACTCCTATCTTAGAAGGGTGGATCAGCCAAGGAAACTCTAAAGCTTTTTTTTTTTTTTTTCAGTCCATGAACCCATTATCAGGAAACTCTGACTCTTCTCTAACCTTTTAGTCCAACCATTACATAAGCCAGTTATCACTTTGTCCTTTAGTCATCTCATCCATAAGCCAGGGCAATTAGCAGCAGCAAAACATTATCTCAAGCATTATCTCAAGGAATAAAATGATTGTCATGCTGAGGCAATGAGCAAGACTCTACCGTGAGCAAATTTACACAGTAACAGTGATAAGAAAAGCAACGGTAAGAGTATTAGGAAGGGCTGGGTGATACTTTTGCTGTTTGGTTATGCACTGTGAGATTTGGCTACTGGACGGCTTTAAAGGGGCCATGGGCTGCAACAAAGTTCTGTTGACTGTTTTCTTACTCAGGTAGTGACCTCTTGTGGGGGAAAGGAAGAGGCCTCAGCTCTAGCCAACACAACATCTATGCTGAGAACCAACCGTGGAGTCCTTAGATGAACAAAGTCTTGTGTAGATGCTTCTGCTTTGGACATCTGGATAGAACACAAAAACAAATTAACTAAAACTAAAATGTTGCCCACTAACTCTCTTGGCTAACCCTGATGAAGCTAGTAACATCCCTTGAGCCTGACCATGCTCAAGAGGTGAAGCTTCTATCTACACAATCTAGCTGGATCTAAGAACTTAAACATAGAGTTTGGAGAAAATGTTTCAAAAACAAGTTCCTCATAATGGAAGAAGAAGGAATACCTATGTTCTATAGTGGGTGATGCTATACAGTGTTGAGGCCATCTGCCATGGCTTCCAATGAAACTCAGCTTCAAGGTGGAAGTCTGTGGCCATCATTTTATCTCCCCCTTGTTTAATGGGATTGGAAGAGGTTGGCTCAGAAAAGCACTGCCCCAGGCTGCCTCAGAAATCAAATTAGACCAGTTTTTCTGACCCCTTCCCTCTTGTTAACAATCAACTTCTTGTATGTTCATCTTCCTCCTCTATAATAACTTGATTGCTACCATTCAGATGGACTGATTTGCAGCCAGATACCTATAATCTGTTAAGCAATAATTGCATGGTATTTTCATCAAGTTTTCCAGTTATTCATTCGTTTAAAAAAACACCGAGTCATGCTAATGTGCTAGATATGAGGGCTGCAATAGTACACAAGCATGCATGACTTTGGTGATAGTCGGAATTACTATCACCGTGACAAAAACCATCAAGAAAGATGTAATGGAGGAAAGCTTTGATTTGCCTCACAGTCTCAGAGGTTTCAGTTCACTGGGGGCGGGAGAGTAGCATGGTAGAGTAGCTTATATAACAGTGAAAGGTGGAAAGCAAGAGAGAGAGAGAGGGAGGGAGTTTATTCCTCTAATATCTTTTTATTTCCCCCCTTTTATTCCATACTGACTCCCCAGTATGTGGAACAGAGCTGTCCATATTAAGGGTAAATGATTCATGTTTGAAAATACACTCAGAAACACCAGGATATATGCTTTTCTCATCTCTTAAGGATTTATCAAGGCATTTAAGATTATCACAGTGTGTTCAGATTTTATCAACTAAGATAATGGGGGTGGAGATGTAGTGCTGTTGGTAGAGTGCTGCCTAGCGTGCAGGAATAGCTTGGTGGTTCCATCTACGCAGTACCATCTGAACCCAGGAATGGTGGTGCATGCCCATAATCCTAGCACGCAGGAGGATCAGATAGTCAGCAGTCCTAAGTTATTCTCAGCTACATGATATGTAGGCTACCCTTGGCCATATGGATCCTTACCAAACAAACAATCTGGATTTAAACAAGACCCTGTGACCTCAGAGGGCAGAGTAGTTGATCATGTAGACGTTAATGATGATGAGGTAGGCTGAGGCCACACAGGGCATCCCCACAGACTCTCTTTATCTGCAGCTAGGGCCTAAAACCTCATGGTCAGCCTCTTATCCTTACCTTTCTTATAACCTAGAGCCTACTCATCAGTTAATATTATTACACATTTGAAAAATGCCCAGAATCTACTTGCTTCTGATGCTATTGCACTTTCCCCAAACATTGCAGTCTTACTAAACTACAGTTTCTTGATTTTTTTAATTTTTTATTGTCATACGTCTTTGTACAATGATATTAAAAACAAAAACTCTTTTAAATTTTGAGCTATAGAATTTTTCAGAGGCTTTCATGTGTGTTAAATATGTTAATTATTTTAGTGACCCTCTAGTATGCCACATCTTAGTGATTTTTTTTTCTGCAGTGCATCTTACAACATAGGTCTTCTCCTAAATGTGCTGTGGAAAACTCAGAGAACACCTACAGAAATGAACAAGTCATTTTTTCTCTCTCTGAATATTTTTTTTTCATTTGAGAAATGTAAATAATATAAATAGTCCACCTTTTTATGACTGGGAAAATCATAGGTGATAGACTATGATAGACGAAAATTATCATGCTATTTCCTCAACATAAATCCACCAGTGGTGTTACTCAGATGGCATAGAAACCATTGACAGAATCATTGATATTTCTGGTTATGCTATCTATCATCTTAATCTGTGAACAACAGAAGTTTTGGTTTATTTATTTGGGCAACTATGGAGCTTTTGGCTATAGTCCAAAACTCAATCAAAACAAGCATTTGGAGCTAAGCCTGTAGAGAATGCTAATTACTGGTGCACACAGAGCAGGAGAAGGCAAGAGGAGCCAGCCACATGGACAGCACAGATTAAAAAAAAAAAAAAAAAGCTAGAGAAGAAAGAGAATCTGAAAATGAAATACCAGGAGATGGCTGCAACACCACAATGCTGCTGATAGTGAGTTTATTATCCCCTGAGCAGATAGTGCTGACACAGTGCCCTGCACTGAACCATTGAGTGACAGCATGCGCAGTGATGTAGAGTACTAGGTCAGCAATGTGATGTGAAGCTGGAAGCTGACAGAGTTCTGAGGCTCTTTGTAGACTGACATTCAATGAACTTCTTTCATGCCAGGTCAGCAACATGCAGCTCTGCCAATACAGAGAAGATTTCCCTCTCAATCTAAATGTTCCTGCCTCTTCTTTATTTCTCCAGGGCTTCTTGATGGAAATGATGCCACTTGAGTTCAGGAGTCTGAAGCCTTGGATTAGGACACAATCAACAAGTATACATAAATGTATTTGTGGGCCAAGCTTCTAATAGGGAGGATGAAGACAGTGATGATGTTAAAACTATAGCTTCCATAAGACAGCTTACTGATCACTTTACTATACAGGTTTTTCAAAAATCTGGTTTGAGTTTGGCATTAAAATCTCTATTAACTATGGCACTAGCCAAGGACAATACATGCAGTAAACTTTGAACTCCTACACAGATCTACCCAATGGACAGGACATTCTCCACAATTGAGTGAAGAATGGGAACTGACTTTCACATGAACTATGGTGCCCCATATTTGACCACCTCCCCTGGATGGGGAGACCTGGTGGCACTCAGAGGAAGGATAGCAGGCTACCAAGAAGAGACTTGATACCCTATGAGCATATACAGGGGAAGGAGGTCCCCCTCAGTCACAGTCATAGGGGAGGGGAGTAAGGGGAAAATGGGAGGGAGGGAAGAATGGGAGGATACAAGGGATGGGATAACCATTGAGATGTAATATGAATAAATTAATAAAATATATTTAAAAAGATTTTTAAATCTCTACTAAATGCTAAATACTTATTGGATGTCATGTGATACAGGAGACAGGACTGGGACAAGGACCCAGTACTCTAGTCCCTTATCCTAAATCTTTGTTTAATAAAATGGAACTTCTTTGCTCACTATCAAAAGGAAGAAACAGTAGTACTTTTAGGTATTTAAATCTGGAAAAGTCCATTTGCTCTCTCCTGCAAGAAATAAGGACATGAAGTTGTATTGGGGAGCATTTGTGGGCAAATATCAGAAGCAACAAAAAAGCTAATCTGTCTGTCGTTACATCTCTAAGAAATTGTCCATCAGAGACTTTAGATGAAGAGGCAAAATATATTCAGCACAAGCTACCCAACTTTTCTCCTCTTATCTGTCACTTGCCATAACTTTATGGCACAAGTCTGTGATTCAATTTCCCCTCTGTAAAGTGCGGTTATTAGCCCCTATGGCCTGAGCACTGTGAAGTTATACAAGTATGTGTAGGGTGCTTAGAACTGTGTCAGTACATGGCTGCAGTGTGAGGGTTTTAGTATTTCCATTTCTTTTATATTCATTATTTCCATTTTCCTAGAACTCATCATTTTCATTGGTAATTTTATGTCCCTAAGAGAATGACAGGACAGGGAGCAAGGTTTCTTTGTTTCTGTAGTTCTAGTCCTTAATACATAGAAGGCCCAAATGAACATCTGTTGATTAAACAAGCGAATGAATAAATACACGACATAGTACAGAGTTGAAAATAATTTGATAAATCATCATTTATTTGCTCACCAAAAAGGCATAATTCTCTTTAACACAGTAAAAGAACAAGTAGGTGTGTGTTTCTTAAGGTTTTGTTCTTTCTGTACTTTCACACCAACAAATACATCTTTAAACACTTGACATAGAGCCAGTGCTCACAGGACAATTACGTGGCAATCAGGGATTTGTGTCATCCGGAATGCTCCCTCTATAGGTGGGGGAATAAAAATCTATTTCGACTCCATTCTACATAAAAGGAGACTCTACTTTAATCTCTGTTATACATTCATCTAAGAACTATGTTCACTGTGTGATGAGTATTCAGTCAATACTTGTTGAGTGAATAAGTAATTAGCTGTCAAAAATTATTCATTTTTTATTATTATAGCAAAAGGCATAATTATTCTATGTTATTATTGTAGGAAGATTAAAGAAGATTTACTCATGAGAAAAGCCTAAATCCAAGGCACCGTTTTCAGTTACTCCTGCAAGTGGAGTGTCCCAGGTAAGGACTCAGTAGAATTAAAAGGTTTCTGTTTGCATAAAGCTATTTACCAGAGTTACTAAGCAAACAGGAGAAATGGAACAACATGATAAAAACAACCTGTGGTTCTTTCCTGTGGGATTTTCTGAGTTCTATCAAGGCAAAACCAATAACTGCTGAAACTGACTTCTTGGGGGAAGGAGCAGAGTTGACACACATTACCACTGTCACGAATTTGTATCCCATGAACTTAGTGATTCCAGCTGTTTGTGGCTCTATCTGGCTTTTATTACACAGGATTCTTTTGGAATGCTGTGGAGTTAGAGACAGACCAATGGCATTCCCTGGAAGGGAGGGTGGGCTGATGCTAGGAGTGTGGCCTGAATGGTCTGACCTGGCCTTTCTCAGAAATGAGGGCTCATTATGCAACAGGATCCAGTAGCAGCACAGAGAACAAGGAACATTGGTTGGTCTCAGGTTATCAGCAGTGGCACCTTTGTAGCCTGGATCAGAAAAGGACACAAATATTTAAGTAGCTGCTTCGGTTCTCACAACTAGCTCACTAAACAGCCTGACAGCTCATTTGCTTTGAAGTGAATATGATTGTGCCCTCTTGAATAGATGAGGAAACTGCCATGGAAACATCACTGAAAATGCTTAAGGTACTTAGCTGTGAACTGCCAGTGCCTAGTTCCCAGTTTTGAGCTTTGGATGCCACATTACAAACTCTCTCCTTATGGCAAGGATCTAAGTCACCTCAGAGATTAAGAACATTTAACTCATTGTCATTGTCAAATTTATTAATTTACTTGGAATCTCTTTTTAGTCTCTGAAACACAGGTTACCTTCTGATGGTTTGTAGAAGAGATCATCCTGGTAGCCAAGGACCCTTCTGGGTTTCAACAAGTCACAAACATAGAACACTTAGTAAGTATTAGGAATAATGCTGAAGGCCACACAAATTGGAGCTTCTCTGTCCTTTGTAGAATCATTACCTTTGGGCTCACATCATTAATTCTTCTATTTAATAGTGACACAGAGTCTTAGACTGGATCTCCCAAGATTGTACTCTATAGAGTAGATGAAATTCCCATAAATTCGAGGCTGTGAAAGGCCACTTCCTGTAACCAGACAAGATTTCCAGTGGAGGGATTGGGACACCAAACCAGCTATATAACCTTCGACCTACCTATAAGATGTGCTGGGGAAAAGGTAGTGCAGAAATGGTGGGAGTGGCCAACCAATGACTGGTCCAGCTTGAGATGCATGCCACAAGAAGGATTCCACCCATCACACTGTGTGGAGAGCCAGGAACCAGAAGCTGGATAGCTCAGAGACCTAGGATAGAAACAAACACAACTGGCATACAGGCACATGCAAGCACGCGTGTGCACACACACATACACACACACACACATACACACACACACACACAAAGTAAAATGATTCCTAATAAATTCTGCTACACTTATAGATTTGTGTCCAGCCCAATTCTCAGCAGAAAGACTTCATCCAGAAACTAACCGAAACAGTTTCAGAGACCTACAGCCAAACATTAAGTGGAGCTCAGGGAGTCTTGGACAAGAGGGAGAGAAAGGATTATAGTATCCAGAGGAGTCAAGGACACTACAAAAACCCATAGAATCAACTAACTTGCACTCATGGGGACTCATAGAGACTGAATCAACAACCAGGGATCCTGCATGGGACTGACCTAGGCTTTCTGCACATATGTCACAATTGTGTAGCTTGGTCTCCTTTTTGGACTCCAAACAATGAGAAGAAGGGTTGTCTGCATCCTTGCCTGCTTTTGGGACCCTGTCTACTAGGTTGCTTCATCTAGCCTTTTACTGCAACTTGTTATACCATGTATGGTTGATATCCATGGGAGGCCTCCCCTTTTCTGAAGAGAAAGAGAGGAGGAGTAGAGGGAGTTGGGGGGAGGGATTCAGAGAAAAGGAAGGAGGGGAAACTGCTATCTGGATGTAATAAAGTAAAATACCCCCCAACCTACCAAACCAAGACCCTCAAACCAAACAACCAAATAACTACCCTCCCTCCCAAAACACCCAAACAAATAACTAGAGGCTGTTTGGCTCTGAGTTCTGGCCATGCAAGTGCTTTTCTGTGGTAGGAGATGACACAAGTGGTTTTCAGTGTGGTCCTGGGACTAGAAGTTCTGACCCATCAGAAACTTGCTAGCAATGTAAATTCTTGGTTCTACCCAAGATCTACTGAATCAGAAACTCGGGAGTAGAGCCATCAGCCTGGGTTCCAAAAGGTTTCTCAATGTTCCTGATGCACACTCGAGTATGACGATGGACATTCTATGCTAATTTGCTGTACTCTAGTGTGAAGGAAAACTGACACAGATCTGAGGGACTCCAGTGAGCATGGAGTCTTGGGAAGCCATTTTCCAAGAAGGGAAGAAGAGGAAGCCTCTTCCCAGAAAGTTTGTGGTGGTAGGAAAATTAGGAAGTGGTGACATCTCAGTCACCTTTCTGAGAACATGGTGTGTTAGGACGGACACTGTTTAGCTAAGAAAACTTACAGAGGTCAAGTGACTTGGCCAAACTAATGTAACTAGTAACCAATGTTGTGCTCTAGCCCTGTGCAGGAGTTCCTATGGATTGTGTTAATCTGCCCCAGAGAGAGTCATATAGACTTCAGACAACTCTGTACCATGAGGGAAACCTGGCAGAGACCCATACCTTCTGATGAGATAATACAGAACCAGAAGAGACCGAAAAGCACAGCCAGTTTGTTGTGCCTTGGGGGTTGGGAGTGTAGAAGAGAGAGAGAGGATTCAGAGGGAGAAAAGAGCTAGAGCTAGAGAAGTTTTCAGCTGCTGTTCTAGAAGACTCTACACTCTCCTCATTTAAAAATCATCAATGTCACCATTAATTTTCCTGTAAGTGCTCTAGTGTGAAGCAGGCTGTAAAATGTAGTAGAGGTGACCTTGAGTGCCAGCTTTGCCTATGACCTCAAGAAGATGATTTAACCTTTCAAAGATGGGCTGCCACATAGATGCCCCATTGTTTGTCCAAGGTCGTTTCTTATGTTCACTCCTTCCTTTTCCCTTCAGCCCCTAAAATGCCTATTCTGCAAAAACCTTGTCCCTACAGAAGTTCTTCTGCAATCCTGCGTGCCTGGATAGATGACACATTTGATGGACTCTCTTCTGTGCTTCCTAAGTGTTTTCCCATATCCAGAGCATCAAGAAATCATTCTACATAGCAGCAATGGAGAAACTCTAAAGAGAGAAGACGTTCACAGAGTCTCAGCTTGGCATTGCCTCCTGATTGGTTGCTTAGAAAACAAACAAACAAATAAACAAACAACCCCCCAAAAAACCTGAGCCATTTAGTCATTTTACATTAAAAAAAAATCTGTCTAATGGGAACCATATTTTATTGAATGACTGAAATAGACCATGTTGAGTGACACTTTTTGAATCTTATTTCATTCAAGAGGTACAATGATATCTTTGGAATGTGTGTAATTAATCACCCTCATTCTGTAAATTAAGAAAATACAGTCATTGATATTTCAGTTAGGATTTAAATCTAGTTTCCAAGCTTAGCACTCTGTCAGATAATGTCTTAAATGGTAGCATTGTTCTCCAAATAGACACATTGATATGGAAACCCTTGGGAAGACATCTGGAGAAAGGCTTGCAGAGGTAGAGCCACAGTTTCTAGTGACTTGAAGCTATTGCACTATTGCATGTGACCCTGCTCTACTGGCTGACCATCTCTTTCTGTTGTGTCCCTTTATGTTGGCCTTGGAGATGAGCAGTATCTCTAGTAAGGAATGGAGCAGGCAGGAAGGAGGGAGAGGACTGGTTGGATAATACCAAGACATCAATAGAATGTCATGAGGCAGAGTATAACTTATTAACACTCTTCATGCATAAGCAATGCTGTTCAGAATGAATGTGGGATAGGGTACTGCAGGCAATGGATGCATATATATATATGGCTCTCCTTTTCATGCAATTCAAGATGCTAGCCCATGAAATGGTGCAACTTACATTCAGGATGGGTCTTCTCACCTCAGTTAACCTATACTACATAATTGCTTACAGACATATACCAAATGTTAACCTAACATAGCCAGAGCTAGCCTAATATAACAAGAGGCTATCTTAACATAACCAGAGACTAACCTAACACAACCAGAGGCTAGCCTAGATAATCCTTCACAGGCATGTTCAGAGTCTTTTCTTCTAGGTCATTACAGATTCTGTTATGTTAACAAATCCATTTTAATCATCACTGCTGGTTGGCCCCCATATCCATGTTGAACTTTTTTTAGTGGCAGATAATACTTTTTAATAGCTCTTATCATGTGTGTTTTTACTTATTCTCTTGTGTACAGTATATTTTGATCATGTTCTTTGCTCTCCCCTAACTGCTCCATGATCTTCCTTCACCTCCTTACTCATTCAATTTCATATTCATTCTTTCTCGTTACAAAATGGAGGCTGATTCATTCTGGCTAACTATTCTGAGTATGAAGCTTGCTCTGGAATGATGTGGTTGATATACTTAGTAAACCCCATTGAAGAAACTTGACATTCCCTCTCTCTGTCAGTTCTATGACTGTAGAATTAAGAGAGAGAAAGAGAGAGAGAGAGAGAGAGAGAGAGAGAGAGAGAGAGAGAGAGAGA
>OU015748.1:83986003-84015753 GCA_907169655.1 Acomys percivali | reverse complement strand
GTGTGTGTGTGTGTGTGTGTGTGTGTGTGTGTGTGTGTGTGTGTGTGCATGTGTGTGTACTATTTTCAGAGCTCTCAAGATGACAAGTAGGAGGCAAGTAGAAAAACAGACGAAATGGGGAACTGAGATGAAGAGAATGCCTCCTTCAGAGAGCACTACTTGTTATCTTGGCTTTGACTTCTAATCCCATACAAGAATGAATCAAGCTTTACCCCAAGGCATCCGAGGATGAAAAACAAAGCCTGTGAGAACACACACCATCCACCCGCAAACTACTCAAGCTTGGTTCCCTTTGGGGGAAGAATCAGTGCTTTGAGAAAAAAGGTGTAAATCATGGCATGAATGAAATGAATAAATATGAGGACCAAGAAACAATTCTTAATTTGAAGCCATGCCCTTCCCATAGCCCAAGGGAAGTCATCTATTCCTTTCTCTATGTTAGCTTGCTTCTTTTAAGAATTCTGAATGCAGTAAGCTCTTTTCCTTTTCACAGTTTTTTTTAATTGAGAAAAAAAGTGTTTGCACATTATACAAAATTTTTGTTTCTCTTTCTCATCCTCCAGGGTAACTCAAATGCCATTGCACAGCCAATGGCTCTCAAGAGACATTCTCTTGCTCATCTCCCTGACTGCTTCTAGGCCATGTTCATAAAGCATCCATATTCATCTTTGGCAATTCACCTCTGACTCTCCTGCTTAGCATCATGGGTTGTCTACACATTGGCCCAGTCTTCTTCACATGGCATACACTTTTCTCTACCTTCTGAAGCTTTTCATGTTCCAATTATATCTCTTTCCTCACTGTGGATTTAAGTACTACACTTTCAGGAAGACAGGGCTTGGTCATATGTCTATGTCTGAGCCGGGCTGTTCTCTTAGGATTGATGTTTTCCATCCAAGATCAGCTTAATTCATGTGAAGACAAGACATGACAAAGGAGACAATTTGAAGAAGCTTTGTAGCAAACAGACCTCTAATTCTTTTCTTGCTACTTCCAAGGATTAGACTCATCAATTATTTTGAAAAGCAAGCTCTGTATCAGGGGGACAGTAAGTCTGGTTGCCTCCACAGACTCCAGAACATTGAGCATCCTCTGTTTAACAGTTGTTCAAGATCTAGTAACAGATTGTTCTCTTCAGTGAAGATAAGAACCATGCTTGCAGTCCTAATGCAGTAGGTCAGAAGCACAAAGAAGAATGTGATTAAACTGAGGGCTCCACAGAGAGTTCAGAGAAGGAAAGACAGTATCAAGCTCCTAAACACTAGCTCTTGGATCTTGAAAGTGAGAAAGATTAGAAGATACAGAAATGGTTGAAGAAGTGAATGTGGGAGGGTTTGGTTGTTCGATTTTTCTATACAAAGACAACAATATGGAAGAACAACTGGGCTTTCAGAGAGAATTGAGATGAGTCATGTGGGAGCAAGGAAGCACTGAAAAATGAAAGTAGGAGGTCAGGGTAGATGAGGAATAAGTAGCCTGTGGAGTTGCAGATGAGAAATTATCTGTAGACTTAAAATATCTACTCTTGTGGTATAAAATTGGGTAGACACCAGCCTGGCAGTGTACCCATACTTGAGTAGTATGCCACTACTATGCTTTCTGCCATAAGCAAGGTGATCAGTGCCTTAGAGTTGTCTTCCAGACCTTTCATTCACTATGATTTTATTAAAAATTATTAAAAAGCAGTAGTTGGCAGTATAGTATCCTTAAGTAGGAGTTAGAGGACACTTGATAATAAGAATATTGAAAAGGCTGGAGGATATTTGTGTGTGTGTGTGTGTGTGTGCATGTGTGTGTGTGTGTGTGTGTGTGTGTGTATGTTTGTATCCCTCTACACATACATGTATTCACATACCTTTTAGTAACTTAGTAACTGAAAGGCTTTTCCTTGATCTCATGTGGCCTTTAAAGGAGAAAATTAGCGATAACTTGGGTGGAAAACAATAGTATAAATAACAAATTTTCTACTTGACACAAGTATGGCAATAGATTATTGCCTTAGTGTATACAGTCCCCATGGGAGACAGTGCTTAATTGGCTAGAGATGGTCCTTGGCATTAGTACTGATTGTCTTCTGACTTGGCTCTGAGTCCCATTACTTGTCATTGTTCTTCTCAAATGGTATTTGGATTTCTTCCTGTATCTTTTCAACTAGCATGTTCTGCACCTAACAAGGCATCAAGAATTGTGTTGTCTCTGTAGCCTGGCAAGGCCATCCTGCCAGGGGGAAATGATCAAAGTTCAGTGGCCAGAATGCATGTCCAAAGTAGTCCCTACTCTCCACATTGTGGGACCCACAAGGAGACTGTATTACTACATCTGAGCAGAGGGGTTAAGATGCTTTTAGGTCTAAATAGATATTTTAAGTTGATATTGACGAGATATGATAGATATTTATTTACTCTCAGAATTTTAAATGCACCAAGATAGGAAAGATGTTTTCTTCACGGCTGTCAAATACAAATAGCCAAAACATTAAGAATGTAACATTTATATAATTCTTGATTGTATCATGGTTCTTCTTGCTATAGGTAGTTTATTGTATATATGTGATAATCTAAATGTATATGTAAAAATATATTTAATAAATTAACAAAAAAAAAGAATTGTGCTGGATACCTAGGTCTATTGCTGCACCATTCACAATAGCTAAGTCCCAGAATCAGTTCAGGTGAATGGATAAAGAAAAAGTGATGTATACAAAGAAGTGGTATTCCATCATTAAGAATAAAATCACATTTTCAGTAAAACAAACAAACAAACAAACAAAAAAACATAGAGACTGTCATGCTAAGCAACATGAGCCAGACTCAGAAAGACAAGTACATCTTTTCTCAACTGTGTGGAACTGCCCTCCCCTCCCTCCTCCCCAAAAACACCAGAAAGAAGGATGAAGTGTATTTGGAAAGAGGAAGATGAGTAAGAGATGGAGGAGAAGAGGGTAAGTGTGAGAAAAGAACAAATCAAAGTACCTTATCTACATGTATAAAAAGGTCAACGAACCCACTATTTTGTACAAGCAATACACATTAATAAGGAAAAGAATTACTCTCTGTGTTAAGAAAAGAAAAAGTGGACAGGGCTACAGGTATGTAATTTTAGATGTCTTTATCTTGATGACCATATATTTAATAGGATAGATACAAGCATGTACTTTTAAAAATTAACATGTTATTTGACAAATTCATTCAAGCATAGAATACATTTTGGTCACCCTCATTACCCCATCCTCTTTACCTTCCTCTCTTCTCACAAGGGCCCATCCAATTTCGATGTCTTTTTCCTTTCTTTTAGTTTGTACTTTGTGACCTACTGGGTTTAATCGGGGTCTCTAACATGGCTGTGGAGCTATCTATTGGAGCATGAATAACCTATCAGTGGCTACATCACTGAAGACAATGACTTACTCATTGCCCGCAGCCCTTGACTACTAGCCACTCCTCTGTGTAGCACCTCATGAACCCCTTCTTCCATTTATCTCTGAATGTTTATGGTATTGGTCTTGTGCAGGGCATATGCAAGCAGCTTTACCTGCAGTGATTTCATGAATGACACTGCTATGTCATTCCTGGAAGATGGTGTTTCAAAGACCATCTTCTCTCATTGTTTTTTTTAATTATTATTGTTTTTTCTTTTCTTTTTTAATTAATTGTTTTTCAGATTACATCTCAATTGTTATCCCATCATTTGTATCCCCCCATTCCTCTTTCCTCCTGCTTTCACTCTATTCCCCTCCCCTAGGTCTATGACCGAGGGGGACCTCCTCCCACACTCTATGGTCTCATCTTGGTAGCCTGCTTATTCTTTTTATTCTTTCTTTGAGTGCTACCAGGCATCCCTGCCAAGGAGAGGTCATCAAATATGGGCACCAGAGTTCACATTCTTTCTGCTTCTTTTTCCACGATGTCCCCTGGGCTTTGGAGGAGATGACATGTGTCTTCTTTAAGGCTGAGCACACAACAGCCACCTGTTTTCATCACTTTGAACAGAAATGAGTCTCTGCATTAACTACTGCTTATTGTAAAGGGAATGCTACTTTGGTAAAGGCTGAGGGCAGCATATGGGTATAAACCTAAGTATTTAGGAGCCAAACTGATAACATGTCAATTTATAACAAGCATGTATTTTTAGCACTGTATGGGTAGAAGTGGGTTGTAAACACCCTAAAGCCTAGAACATACTGCCTCCTCCAGCTTGTCCAGAGGATGTTGGGAAAGGCTGAGGGAGATTATCTCTTAGGACCTGACACATCAGTGCAATTAGCTTCTTCTTGTCCTTGGTCCAGATTTAAACTCACAGCTTTTCAAAACTGGCACTCTCTGAGGTCAACGCACCTATCAAACTTAATCGTTGTCATGTGCTTAATTATCTAATCCCCTTTAGAATCTCAAAGGACAGAGGCTATTTCTAAATTGTTCACCATGTGTTCATGTTAGCATGTAACAGCATCTGACATCTAATAGGTGCCTTATAAATACTGGTTGCATGTTCAGGAAGAGAATATTAGCATGTGAATTTCTACCCATTTTCTGGAGTGCAAAGGAGAATGCTGCTGTAACATTTAATGACTGCCTCCTGTGTTCCTGACTCTGAACCAACTCTGGAGGGAAACAATGAAATGAGAAAAATGTCAGGGAATGTTTGCACTGGGCGGAGACTTGGGCATCAGCTGATCCTATGCTTCTTTCCACAGATAGATCTTAGTACAAGGTCACCCATAAGATTAGTGGCTCAGCAAATCTAAAAGTTGTGTAGCCAAATTCCTCCACATGAGCTATGTATTGTTGAAAGCACAAAGTACTGTGAAAACACTTATTCCTTTTGTCTGAATACAGAATGTGCTTAGATAATGAATAGTCTCATCTTGCAAGTATAGCTTTGTTTAACAAAATATTTCATGTGCTAGGATTATGTTCTACAAAACTCCAAAAATTTCAACCGTTCTTTCTTCAATTCCATGTAATTGCTTCAGGCAGGTGTGTGTTCCTGCTTATATTTTAAAAATAATGACCCTCCCTCTTTCATCTGATGTCTCAGTTAGGCCTCAGAGAGAAACGTTGGGAACAAATGCTTTTAGAACTGTAATGCTCCCTCAAAAAATGAAGCTTGAAAACCTTTAGGAATCCCAATGTTCTTTCTGAACTGATTTTGGACCTGTAGAATTACATTCTAGCTAATGCTCATGCCAAACTATGTTAAGAAGAGTGAGTGGTTAGACAGCTTAAAATATTTTTAAATGAGTTTATGCCTTGAGAATAACTGTGTGTGTGTGTGTGTGTGTGTCTTTAGGAATGCTCAACCACCACAGAGTTCATGGCATAGTCAGAGTACAACTCAACTTGTGGGACTCTGTTCTTTCCTTCCTCTATATGAGTCCCACAGACTGAACTCAGACTGTAAGGCTTGGACCAGGTGCCTTTGTCTGCCAAGCCATTCCACTGCTCCTCATTTTTGAAACTAAGAATAAGAAGAAATTATGAGCATAAAAGATTAGTTGGAGGACATCACATATTTTCCAAACAGCACCCTCTAAAGAACACCAACAATGAGCCCTAGGGCAGTGATGCTCAGCCTGTGGGTCAGGAACCCTTTGGGGTTGAATGACCCTCCACAGTGGTTGCCTAAGACCATTGGAAAACACAGATATTTACATTATGATTCATTAAAATAGCAAAATTACAGTTATGAAGTAGCATGAAAATAATGTTATGATTGGAATCACTACAACATGAGGAACTGTACTAAAAGCTTGCAGCTTATGAAGGTTGAGAACCACTGCCCCAGATCAAGAGAAAATATGAAAACTTTCTTGTACTATTAATAACCCCCCACAATTTGTAACATGTTAAATACTCATTGTATGCTGACCTATGTATGGTATGGAAATTGGTGCATACAAGGCCCACAATACCCTGGTGAAAGTAAGTTATTATCCTTATTTTAAGGAGCAGAATGAGGACCAAGTTAGTATATCAGTAAAGTGTGAGCTTTGCAAACACAAGGCCCTGACCTCAGTGCCCCAGAACAAAATGCCGCATATTGTGGCACATGTGTAGTATCCAGTGCTAGAGAGATGGAGGCAGGTGGATCCTAGGGCTCCGCTTTCCCGTCAGCCCAGCATTTCTCAGGCCAGTGAAAGATCTTGTCTCAATATACAAGGTGGACAGCACCTGAGGATTGACAGACGAGGTTATTCTCTGCCATTTTCAGACACAGACACAAAAGCATGCACCCGAGTACACATGCATGCATGTCCCCTCCCCCACATACTCCCACAAGAATAAAATGACCTGAGTGTTGTGGCATATACCTGTAATGCTATTCGAGGCTGCATAATTGATGTAAGTCTGAACAATATGATGAGACTAGAGGGGAAAAAAGGAGCAAAAACATAAGAGTGAATGAGTCTCAGAAGGCAAATGCAATTGGCTCAAGATCACAGAGAGGAAATCATTGAGTTCATGTTCCTGTACACGGACAGGCATGGCTATCTATGGGCAAATGTTTCATCAAAGCATTGATTATAGTAATAGAATCTGGAGGCCATCCAAGTCTTCAACATTTAGAGATGGCCTTAGTGCTTAGGCTAAAAGTAGAAAAAGAAACAAAGCACAAAGAAGAAGAAGGAAATTGCTCCAATTCTCTCTTTAGAATAACCATAAGGAAATGGCAGTGTGCATATTTGCAGATCTTTTCTATTTTTTTTTTCTTTATGACCTAAACTTGGAGTCATCCTGGATATATTGCGTTGTGATCTGGTTTTTCTGTGTAGACAATAACACACATTGTTTACAAGTGAGTAGGTGTTCATCTATTTAACAGCTCCGTGGTGTTCCCTTATTAGTATGTATTATGCCTTGTTACCATCCTTCTGTCATTAAACCTATTCTCTTTTAACTATTATTTAATGATGCCTCCCCTGTCCCTAAGTTATCATGCTATAATCAGACTCTCTAGGACCTTTGTTATGTATTCATACCACTGTGCCCACATGATCTCTATTGTTTAATTCGTCGCTGTGGTGGTGTGACTAGGAATGAGTCTCATAGACTTGTGTGTTTGAATGCTTGGTCTATGGGGAGTGGCTCTATTAGGAAGTGTGGACTTTTTGCATGAAACATGTCACCGTCAGGCTGGATTTGAGGTCTCCTATGCTCAAACTAGGCTTAGTGTATACCAGTCTCCTTCTGCTGCCCATGGATCTAGATGTAGAACTCTCGGCTCCTTCTCCAGCACCATGTCTGCCTGCATGCTGCCATGCTTCCCACCGTGATGGCAATGGACTAAACTTCTAACACTGTAAACTAGCCTCAGTTAAATGTTTTCATTTATAAGAGTTGCTGTGGTCCTGGTGTCTCCTCTCAGAAATAAAACCCAAACTAAGACAGTCACTAATCCTGAATAATAGAGAGAGAAAGAGAGAGAAAAAAGAAGCATTTATTTAGAATGTAATTGGAGGTTTCTTAAAGCAATCTCTCTTAATGCATGCTATTATCTATACAATCTTGTATACTCTATGTAACTAAAATTCTGTAAGGAGAACTATGGATCAGCCTTATAACCTATCTTGTGGTTTGTATTGCTGTAAATAGACACCTTGACTATGGCAACTCTTATAAAGAAGAGCACTGAATTGGGACTGGCTTACAGGTTGAGAGGCTTAGTTCATTGTCATCATGGTGGGAAACATGGTGGCACACAGGCAGACATGGTGCTAGAGAGGCAGCTGAGAGTTCTACATCTAGATCAGCAACCAGCAGTGGAAAGAGGTACTGGTCCAGGCTTAAGCATTTGAAACCCCAAAGCCTACTCCCAGGGACACACCTGCTCCAACAAGGCCACATCTATACCAACAAATCCATGTGTCCTAATAGTGCTACTTCCTAAGGACCAAGCCTTCAAATACATGACCCTATAGGAGCCATTTCTATCCACACCCCACATAAGCCTATGTAACAGTGCCATGCTGTGTACTTAATGGGTGGTCAGTAAGTGATCATGGCAATAAAGGGAGGCAGTATAATATTTCCAGCATAGAAAAATGAAAAAATGATTCAAATACTAGTTCCAAAGAATTTTGTCAACAATTAAAAGAAAAAGAAAATGTCTATAAGTAATGATAGAGAAAAAGGGCCAGATTTTATTCAGAAATACGTGAGATTTCATCTTACACCCATCAGAATGGCTAATTCAAAAATTCAAGTGAATAAATTAATAAAATATATTAAAATATGTGATAGACGTTTAGCTATTTTAATAATGTAGGCTCAGAGGAATTAAAAAATAAGTAGTTTTGGCACAACAAAAGGGATAGGTGTTTTTTTTATAATGACACTATACAAAAATAATTTGCCAATATTTCTACAATACTTTCAGGAAAGATAGTAAAGCCACAGATCCCATTTACCAACAGATTTCCAACTTTGAGGTGATTTTGCTAGATAATGGAATGTAGGCTTGCTTTTCTTAGATAAATGCTTCTGGCCTTTCCATATTAGCACAACGTCATAAATTCTTAGAACCATCCGATGAAGTAAATACTAGTGTAGTCTCAGTTTCACCACATTGCGGCCCTGAGATACTCAGTAGCTTGCTCATGGTAACCAGCTAGGAAATGGCAAGGTTAGGATGGTCAACTCTGCTGCACTTCAAAGCTCATGTGGCTTATGACTAAGTATTAAAATTGTCAGAGGCGCAGACCAAAAGATCAGCTCATTAATTTAAAAAAATTTCAATACTCTCAAAAGACTTAAACTATTACCTTTGAATCAGTGTATACACTTATTGAAGTACTACTTAGAGGAAGTGTGTGGTAATTCCATCATGTCCTTTATTTAAATCCATGAACTTATACTTAATCTGTAGGAAACACTTCTTCATTTCCCCTCCACTCAGGTAAGCATGCTATCCTGGTTCCTAAAAGTTTCTTGTTCAAATTCCCACCATACAATTTAGCCTCATGCCGCTGTATTCCCTGTGGAAAATGATCCACCAATCCTTATGTGTTCTATGTTCCTGTGGCATAGTGGTCACCACATATGCCTTTACATTTTTCTTCAATGAGAGCCTTTGCTACTCCTTCACCACAAACATTTTTTAGAAAACCCCAAACCCCAAAATGAGCATTGCAATTTACTGCTGCTATAGAAATGTGTAAATATAATGTCTGTGGTTACCCAACTCTTCCTGCAGAATGCTTTCTTAAAATCAAGCAAACATTTAATTTATCACATTCACAAAACACTTACTGTCATAACTTCATTGGGCCATATTTGGTGTCATTATGGAGGGGATAGGTTGTTTCTTATGGTCCTTAACAGAGTCTCTTCTATTGTCTCTTGGAACCTCTCTAAGGACGAATATAATACCTTTTCTTGGTGGGTTGGGCACATCTTGTTTTTCTTTGGAACAATAATAATCCATTATTTATACTCTTGTCATGCAGGGACTATGATATTTTATTAAATTCAAATTTTCCACCTCAATCACTCTATCTTGCACTCCTCTAGATGGTCTTTCATTGTTTTTTCTCTACATCAATTGTCTCCAATGTTCAGCTTAGATACCTACTTCTTCTGCCTCAACATGATCGTTAGCCCTCACATGTTTATGGCTCTTTAATGATACCTGAGACGTTCCAGTGTATGGACAATTCAGTATGCCTTAATCTAAGCTTTCCAAAGTGGAGAACCAATTGGCCTATTTGGTAGTCCCAAGTTGGAAAGGGTCACATGGAATATGGCCATGGTGATCTCAGGAAGGAAAGTGGGATGTAATTCTAACCCAATGGAAAGGACAGTGATAGGACCTTATAACACTTTCTTTCTGCTCAAGTTCTGATCAATAAGCTCTCATGTTTATTCTCATTTCTTGTTTCATCTCTGCTCTTTTGGCCACTATGTATATATAGAGAACTTAGAGTACCGTGGTTGTTTCTTTCTTGGTCTCTTTGATTCTTATGTACTCGCCCCTCCCCCAGATTCATGTACACTCCAGATCTCTGACTTGAAAAACATCAAGTAACACACCAGTTCCCTAATTCTGAGTTCCTAATCCTTTTCAATTGCTTGATAAATAAAATGTGAACTGAAGGATAATGTTATATAATTTTCTGGGAACCAGACTCCGTTTTTCTTTCTCTGCCCTTCTGCTCCATTGCTCTAACTGTTTTGAGGGGGTTGCTGTTCATAAGCTCACACCTTCTCAGCTCCCTCACATCTATCCTAGGAACTTCTTCAGCTCTTTTTTTATGGTATAGACACTCCTTGATTTACCATGGGCTGCACTCAGACAATTCATCATAAGATGAAAGTGTCGTAAGTTGAAAATGCATTTGATGCATCTAACCTATTAGATAGTGTAGCTTATGCTTGCTTTTCTGAAACACAGTTGGAACATAATCCTACAGTAGGGCAACATCACCTAACAGGGTCTGTTTTACAATAAAGTGTTCAGCATCTCATGTAATATTTCACAAGTCTTCATACTACAGTTGAACATCATAGAACAAGATCACACCATGTATGGTTAATAAAGAGAACAGATCAGAATCCAACCTTCCAAGTATGATGTTGACAAAATGCATATGGATATATATATATATTCATTCCATTATAGTCAATATATTTATAGAATATAATATATCATATGTATATATTTTGTATATAATATATTATATATTAATATATATAATAGGTTAATGATATAAGTATTTATGTCATGAGTAGAAGCATCATAAATGGCACAGTTTCAAAAAGAGAACCATCTGCACACTTGGACATGGTGCAGCTGGGGTTCATGGGATGGCTGTTGAGTGAACAAAAGATGGGTCAGTAGTTAGGAGTCATTGCTGCATTGCAGATGATCAAGTTCAGTGAATGAGCTATGAAGGGTTGTGGTAGATTAGTGGAATAGGCCTCTGTTCTTGACATTGGCATTGTTATTCTTTCATCTTAGCAATTTTAAAAAATGTGCTCCCTGAGTCCCTAGATACCCATGAAAGTTATGCAAATTATAGTAAAAAGTTTAGCTTTCCCAGCAAAGCACAGTCTCAGCAAAATGTCATCTTATTCTAATTTTTATAAAATGAAATCAATTTAACATTGCAGCTTTGCCTCACATAACTTAGGAAAACTAATTGGCACCTTCAATTAGCCAGTCTAGAAAATGGTGAAGTAGTTTTAAAACAGTATTTTTAAGGAGATTACACTTTTTTGAAAGTTGTTGGGATCAAATAATTGATATAAAAAAATGAAACTTCTAAAAAAAAAATGAAACTTCTTTAAAATTTGTGAGACTCTATTTCATTATCTGTAAAATGGAAAGTGATTAATGTTTTATGTATTTTCAAACTCAAATGTTTACATATATTTAAATCACCTCAGTTCTTATTTTTACCCCTTGTTGTGAGACAAAGATCAATATTCTACCTCTTTACTTACAATTCCTAAATCTGAGATTATACATGCATATGTGTGTGTGTGTGTGTGTACTCATTGATTGAATAACACGGCCATGCCCTAAATATGTTGAAAATCAAGACAAAAGTTAGACATGGTAACACTAAATCCCAGACCCAAAAGAGGGAGGAAAAATAATTATATCCAAGTAGATAATTTGACCGCTAAGAAGATAAGGATGAGTGGATGCATTTGTATAAAAGATAATGGGGAAGATGCTTGGAGCCACACAGTTGAACACCGAATTACTACATTTCTATGTGAGAGAGAATTAGATGGATACTGAGTAGAATAAGTATCCCTTGAGGAGCAAGTACAGAGACAACAGGAAGGCAAAACAGAAAGCAGAAACAGGGCCAAAGACTACTGTTTCCCATCGAACTTAACTCTCTCATCTTGCTATCCACTCATTTTTTTCTTTAAAGAAATTAAAGAATAAAAATGATGTGACCCATCACAATCAGGGTAAACTAATCTTGGTATTGCATTGATGATGATGATGATGATGACGATGATAGCGATGACAATGAAGAACACCATACATGACGACAAAGGACAAAATAAAGCAGAGAAGGGAAGCGAAATGAACTGTTAAGTAGGGGCTGCAGAGAAGTCTCAGTGGTTAAAGGTCATTGGTGCTTTTGCAGAGGACCAAGTGCAGAGCTCAGTTTCCAGCATCCATATCAAGCAGCACACTACATTGATAGCTCAGGTTCAGGAGATCTGAGAACTTCCTCTGGTCTCTTAGGATCCCTATACACATATGCACACACATTTCCATATAAATAAAACATTTAATGTCAAATAAATTTAGTTTTGTTGTTGTTGTTGCCACAAATGTCTGATATAGTATGTTTGTAGAAAGCTAAGCTTTATCTTGACTCTGTTTTATTGATTTTAGTCAGTGATCATCGCGTGCTGCTTTCAGCTTATGGGAACATATTATGGCTGGAACAAAGAGTGCAGTAAAATCACTCATTTCTGGCTGGGAAATGAAAGTGTTAGAAAGGGAACAAGGGAGGGTTTCATTACATCATCAGCATCACCTCCTGTGACCTAAAGACTGCCTGTTAGGCTCTATCTCTGAATGCTCCAGCCAGTATCATCATTTGGGAAGCATGCTTTAAATACATGAATTTTTCACTTTAAACTATAGAATAATACAGAATAAATTAATCTGCCTTAACTTCTCCTTTCTTCTTTTAGGGTCAAATAGATTTATACTAGAAGACAAATTGACCAAGTACTAATATGTGATTTTGGACACATTTAAAACATTTCCAAGTTCAGATCTTTTATCCCTAAGATGAGAAAAAAATAATTCTTGGTTCACAACACTATTGTAAGTATTAAATAAAATGCATACAGAAGTAACTTGCAAACGTGTAAGCCACATGTGCAGAGTATTGTGCACATGTGAGACTTGAAATGCTAACTAGAATGTCACAGTGCAAATATTGAATATGGTAAGGTGATACTTTTGAGGGCCCCGTGAAAAGATGTGATAAGAGACAGGTTCACATAAGGTCTTCTAGGTCATTGTATTTAAACAGAATAAGCAGGTGTAATATTGTCAGTGCAGGAGTAGCAGCATAAGACACGCTTTAAGATGTTCAGTTTAGGCTGCTGAGCCCGTGATAGACAAAGGAGGGAGAAACGAGGGGAGTTTTTCAGTGATGTGGGTGACAGAAAGTGATGGTTCAGGTTGGAAGGGTGATGGTAGGCTGATGAGAGAAGACAGCAGATGGACTTGCCTAACAAATGGAATGTGGGATGTTATGGAAGGCGGGAGTCACACTGGAATCTTACTGGGGGGTCTATGTGGTGTGGAGGCTGCAAGGATTTGATAGGGATGAGGAAGAGAAAGTTTAGAACATCTGAAGTTTGGGGGTGGGTTGGGTATCCAAGCAGATGCATCTAGCAGTGAGCTAGCTATCATATTCTAGAGCTATGGAGATGGTGGTGTCCAGGAGACTTAAGTGTTATTGATACAAGACAAATGCAAACAAAAAACTTCAGTGGAGGTTGCCAGTGGCCCACTAGGAGGTTTTCTCAAGCTTATTTTACCTTCTTTCTTTTTAAAATTTTACATGAAGTGGTGTGTGTGTGTGTGTGTGTGTGTGTGTGTGTGTGTGTGTGTGTGTGTGTGTGTGTGACCCACAGTACATTTATGTGTGGATAGAGGTCAGAGGACAACTTCCTAGGATCATGTCTCTCCTACCCTGAAGGTTTAGGGACTGAACACAGGTTCAGCCTTGACCAACTGAACCAGCTTGCTGGCATTATTTCATCTTACTTCCATGAGCTGGAAATTCGAATTGTGTTTTCACTCTGTTATTTCCAGCTCTCTGTCTCCCAAACTGCTCTCCTTTTATAGCATATTCTTTTGTACTTTCCTTCTCCACTCTATTGCTTCTGCTTTGTTTCTCCAGTACCGTAACTGACACAGTGTGTTGGGATTTCGGTGCAAACTAAGAAGAAAGCCATGAAGATGTAAGACATAGGAAATTAGTTTATGACTCAGATTCTGAGAGACTGAGGTACTGACCACCAAGAATCAGAGATAAAATTCTTGCACGTTTGCCCACAGACTTAGGTGTGACTCAGAAGTTCTGTTATCAACAAAGCCCCTTTCATGAGTGTAAGTTAATATGGCTTGTGTTTTTGTGGGACCAAACACTTGTGGGTTTTGTGGAGGACCAGGTGAATTGCCTTTTTTTAAAAAAATTTCAGACAGAAACTACTTTAGTAGGGAAGAGTCACTGTCTCTGAGAAGCCTTAAGACATATTCAGGAAAAATGAGAGAGTTGATAGATGAAAGAGTTGCTTAGAAAAAAATGAATCCCATTTAGTTATTTTGTTTCAGATTAAATGTTACAGTATCTCTAAGTCCTCATTGATTTCTAGAAGAATGAACAACAAATCCATGATGCTCAGGAGATATAAACAAGACTTATTGCTGAGATAGTAGTGTACTTCATTTGTTAAAAGCTATCAGAAAATAAAAAGCAACCCCGACAAGTAGCATTCCAGGTCAGGGATGACGTTGAGAAGGTTCTCCTTTGGCAGCAAAGCTAAGGGATTTTGATGTTTCTAGATGCTTACCTAAAGTGTTGTTTGGGAACCTGTCATCTCTGTGTTTGCTGTCTTAGGCTGGTGGGATTGTAGCTGGTTCCTTTTTGTTCTTTTCCAGCATGCAGGGCCAGATGATCTTGTGATCACACAGTGTTAGAGAGGTGAAAGTCCCCTGGCATCATCTAGTTGACTTTCCACATCAGGGATAGAAAACCTGAGGCTTTAGAGAGTTAAGGGGTTTACTGGTCAAATGCACAAAAGCTATAGATCAAGAATTCAAAGCAAGAATCTAGGCTCTAAGTCTAGTGATTTTATTGTATCTCTGAATTATATATGTGCTCAAAGCGGGGGTAACACACTATCAAAGGGCATCTGAGAGGATATGATAACAGAGATCTCCTGTGTTCTTTGTGAATTTTCAGTTTTACTTCAAACCCTGAGACCCCAAATTTTCACAGATGGGTGAGGTTGCAGGGTGGGGTATGTGAAGGAGGCAGCTTTAGGAAGGGACCTTTTGAGCTCAGGTTTGCAAAACCCACATGGTTGTACAACAGCTCAGTGCTAGCCAACACCCTAGGGTGTGCAAAAGCTCCTAGGAGAGTGCACAGCCACCTTGAGTCTCAATCTTGCTTTCACAAGGTATCTGCAGGGCCCAGCCAACCCTCACCATTGCACTTTGTAATGCCTTGAACATTTTTGACTTTCTGAATAGTCGGAGTTGCTTTGCCCACTTGAGTTTAACATGGCAGGAGTGACTCTCCAAGCCCCCTTGCCATGGAAGAAGAGGAGCATGTTTGGAAGGCTTCTGACAACACTCAGCAGTGAAGGATGAGCAAAGGTGTGACCTGTCCCACTATGTAAATGAGCCACAATTTTCCAGTTATCTTCCACATGTTCACAGCTGCGACTTACTACTGAAAACCAAATCTGGCCATGCAATTGCCTGCCAAACATCTAGTTGATCAATTTATTGATTAAAGATCAATGTGGGAGGAGTCTGTCAGAAAGCCAGCTGAGCGAGCTATGAAAAGCAACCCAGTAACCAGCCTGCGTACACGGCTTCTGCTTCAGTTCCTGCTCCCAACACCCTGCCGTACCTGAATTCTTGTCCAAACTTCCCTCAGTGATGGATCATTATTTAGATGTATAAGCTGAAATGAACACAGTTTTCCTAAGTTGCTTTTGGTCAGTGTTTTATCACAGTAGTAGAAACCCTAACTACTGCTGCCTTTGGTGCTGCTTCCTTTTAGTTGCATAACTTTAAGACGTCATATACAGTACCTCCATGCCAATGGGTTCTACATCTAAGAATTTAAACAACTGCAGAACGAATATAGTAAAGAAAAAATTCACCTGTATACAACATGTAGGGTTTTTTTTGGTTATTCCCGCGGAAGTGCAGTATAGTAATTACATGCCATGATTGATTAGGCACTATAAGTAATCTAGAGAAGATTTAAAGTATCTTGGAGAGTGCACATCACTAAACGCAGAACCAGAGTAATGTTATAGGGGACTTGAGCATCCTTAAAGTTTGGTATTCGTGAGGTAGAATGGGGTGAGGTAAACGTCCTGGAGCTAATTTCCTCCAGATAACAAGGAACAACTGGAATCCGTGATGATTCTTAAATACTCTTGATGCATGGTAATCCCCATCTTCAGTCTTATACTCCCATCACAGATCAGAGCTCTCTCAGCAGTACATCCCAAAACACTGGGTGCCTGCAAAACATACAACATAAATGGAGGCGAGAACATCAGTTCGTTTAGAAGGGGCCCGTTGCTTGTCTTTCCCAGCTGCAAATTATCCAGACGGCGTAGATGGCTTTCTCTAGTACTGCACTTAGGATATTTACTTAAATATTGGCAGTGAGAAAAGGATGCGGAAGGAATTGCACATTCATCAAAAGTAGGCAGCTTGATAGAAGTATATAAACATGGTACTCATCTCAAAATTAAATTACCATATGTACATGGTTTGACTTGTCATTTATGTACTTGTATATTTATATACCCATCATCTTTAATCACCTGAGAGAATGAATGAATGCATCTAAGAACAAATGTTTGCAGCATAAGCTAATGGTTAATTGAAAATTTCTTCTTGGAGGAGAAAGCTCAAAGACAGCATCAGAGAAGACAAAGGCATTTTAAAAGGACAGCAAGATTCAGGAATAATAAACAACCTGAGTTTAGCTCAGTCTAAATAAATTTCTGATGAGATACCTCCAATTTGTTCTTTTAAAAGGATGTTATACAGAAAGACAGCTTAGCTAATGAGACAGAGCACTGATTTGACGTTGAGAAGTATGTTCGTTTCTCCACATAGCCAGATCTAATTGTACGACAAGAAATTCATGTGATGTCTCCAGCTTTCTTGTCTCACGCTTAATCCGAGAACAATGGCAGGACTTTGCAATTGGGTTGTAAAACCACTCACTTGCAACAACGTTTCAGGGTACGTAATAAAGCTCTTCTGCATTAATTATTTTCCACCCACATAGCCATCTCATGGAAATAAGGTTTCTTGAGCCCTCAAAATATTGCTGTTCCTATTACTTCCATTATCACCACCATTACTCCTAATGGCAACAGTAATACAATAGTTAATATTTCTTCAACATTTACAACATGTCTGTCATACTTTAGCTTTTTACAAGAGTTAAGTATTTGTGACTCATAATTCCCTTATGGCATATCTTTTGTTATTTCTCCAATTGTGTAGATGAAGAATTGGTAACTCAGAGAGGCTAAGTCACTTGTTTAATAGCACACAGCTCATAACCACAAGGCCTGGAATTTGACCTTATGCATGGACCTAATAGTGCAAGCATCGAGGACACTCCAGTCCCTGTGTAATAATAACAGTGGAGTTCATTGTGACCACAGCTGCACGCTGCTTCGTTTCTTTCAGAGCGATGACCTCCTTTCATCCCAGCAGAAATTCTATGAAACAGAAGTCTTGTACTTTACAGCTGTGAAATGTGGGTCAAAAAGATTAAGAGATTTGCCCAAAGTCACACTGCTCTTGACTAACAAATGCAGATTTTTGCTCTTTAATGGTGCTGATGAGAAAGTTCTCCTGCTTACACTACTTTCTCTGACACATTTCCACAGGAGAAGCTAACTGTGGGGACCCTAACTCAGTATGGGACATTTTCATTTTGGGGGAAGTTTTCTCTCTTCTGTCATACTAAGTTGATGGTGCAAGTTGTTTCTGCGAGCACCACATAGTGTTGTGAGCTTAGACTGAGCTACAATAGGCTTCCACCCCACATGTCACCCACATTTGAAGAAATTACCCTGGGAAGACATCCCTGGGTGAACTCAACTCATAATGTCAGTGTCGCCTTCTCCTCAGATGCTGATCCTGTCTTTATCACATTTCCCCTGAAAGGAGACTATGTTTATCCTCGGTCTCTAGATTTTTAAGCAGGAGCCCTTTTTCCTGCTGTCTGTAGCTTTGCACACTCCACACCTGGCACTGATTAACTTGTCTCAACTGCTTAGCCTGCTGTATCTCAATTATGTCATCTTGTGTCATTGCACCTCCTGCTTAGATGCTCCTTCAATGAGCTCTCATCTCTTTGAACTCTTGGTTGACAGAGTCTCAGCTTAGATGTGACCTTCCTCATGTGACTTTCACAGGCTACTTCTCCATCTGCTCTTCTATATCTTTTAATTTCATCTCTCTGCTCATTGTACCATTTGTTACATCACTTAGTACATTAGTTAATGTTACATTTAACTACCCATCTTCCATATTATGCTACGAGCTCTCTGTGGATTCTAGCTTCCATGTTAGCATCAGTGTGCATGCAGGTGCTCAATATATAGTTGTTGAGAAAGCACTGATTTCTACCATTAAAGTCACGAAATGCTTCAGAAGACTCTCTTCACTAGATATCTTCTCTTCTTCTATACCATGTCCTTAATGCCTGGGATGAATGAAGTACTCAGGAAATGAGATCTGACAAGAGCTTTAACCTAATCTGGGGGGCGCAGTCAGCCAATCTATGAATAGCTCCTAACCATACATATCCTTCCATACGTATCTTCATGTCAGCTCCTTCTCTGGACTGTGGACTAGATTCAGCACCTCATTTTTAGTTAATGAAATTGAGGCAAGATAATTTTTATCTTAGTTAAGGTTTTAATGCTACGGAAAGACATGGTAACCATGGCAACTCTTATTAAGGAAAGGATTTGATTGGGGCTGGCTTATAGGTTCAGAGGTGTAGTCTATTTTCATTATGGCATAAACATGGCAGCCAGACATGGTACTGGAGAAGGAGGTGAGAGTTCTATACCTGGATCCTCAGATAGCAAAAGGCGACTGTGTTCTACACTGGCCAGAGTTTGAGGATAGGAGATCTCAAAGCCCACCCCTACAGTGACATAATTCCTCAAACAAAGCCACACCTACTCCAACAATGCCTTAACATCTAATAGTCCCATTCCCCATGGGCCAAGCATTCAAACACATGAGTCTATGGGAGCCATACCTATTCATGCCACGATAATTGGATATAATGTTTTTGATTCAGTATGTCACATAGCCATGATTGGTCTTGAATTCCTGAACTGTCTCTACCTCCCTGGTACAGTTCTACACTAGGTTTTCAATGTAATTTCTGAGATTAGGTTACTAAAAGGCTAAGGGTCATAAGTTAGGTCTCCCCTTCCCTTTCTCAGCCCAGAGAAGTGAGTGTCAATGCCGTCATATTTCTACTGAGAAGTTCATGTGATATGGTGCTTCTTTTCATTGGTGACAAGTCAGTGTGTATGAGCTGCCAACAGCCACAAGGCTGGCTCCTAAGTGAAGTTTTCTGATGAGTCTCAATTGCATGTTTATTATGGCTCTCTGAGAAAGTACCTGCTGACCACTGCTCAGATTTCTGATCCAGAATTCATGAAAGATAACTACTTGTTTTACTAAGACAGTAATCCTAGGGATCATTTAATACATGGACAGTGGTAAATAACATATGATCTTACACACAACAGTATAAATGTTTAATTGTTTGTGTTTTACTATGAATCACAGGTTGAAATTGAACCAAGTAGAGGAAGATGATAAATTATGTTTGTATTTAATCATTCTTTTAAAACCCTTGCTTACACTGGGAAACAGTCTCATACATCAAAAAGAGTACAAGCAAAGACATACAACCAAAAGGAATATAAGCAAACATTGAGGTTATAATTTTATTGCTTAATTTTAAAAGATATGAGTTCGGTCAGCAGTAACATTGACAATCATTTCATCTTCAAAGAGAGAATGAAAAGAAAGCTAAATACATACACCATTTTTGGATAGCTTGTGAATTAGTGTCTAAGTCATTATAAAATATTGCTATGTATTTTTCTTTAGCAAACTAAGGAGGAAATTCTCCATCAGCATTAGTCATCAGGAGGAAGTCTAGAAATTATGCCACAGAGGGTCACGTGTAATCTGTGGGACAGAGTGAAGCCTCAGAAACAAACTCATGAATGGGTGAATAGAACTAGAGTTTAAACTTGTATTTGAGATGTTTCACAGAGGTTGGGAATAGGTGGTTACCGTGTTTCTTAGTCCACCTGAGCTCTCTTTTCTTCATCATCAAATGGAAAGCATGTTCTTTTAGCTACAAGGTTTAAAAGGAAGCAGCATGGTTTTTACAAAGCCCCTTCAGCACACAGGAAGACTTAAGACTTTAATTACCGCTGAGTAATAATACTGGTGTGAAGGTAACAACAAATAGTGACCTATCATTTCAGTAATATTTACCATATTCTAAGATGATTGTTTTATTTATTTATTTATTTTTCCTAAAACCTTTTATTGGAGCAGCGTCATATATGATAAAAGTTGCCATCTTCAAGACTCCCAGTCCACGGATTGGGAAAGTATCAGAGCCAGAAAACTTTTGACCTACAATTTGTCCTGCCTTCAAGATGTGCTGAGGTAAAGGCAGTACAGAAACTGTAGGAGTGGCCAACCAATGACTGGTCTAGCCCAAGACCCAAAACACAAGAAGGAGCCACTACCCATCCCATGGGAAAGAATCAACTCCTGACACTATTAAAGACACACTCCTATACTTGCAGATAGGAGACTAGCATAACTGTCCTCTGAGAGGCTACACTCAGCCATGGATCAAAATAGATGCTGAGACTCGCAGCCAAACATTGGGTGGAGCACAGGGAGACTTGTTGAAGAGTGGGAAGAAGGTAGAGGACAGGAGCTCCAGAAGAAGACCAACAGAGCCAACTAACCAGGGCCCAGGGGGCTTGTGGAGACTGAACCACCAACCAAGGACCATCCATAGATTGGATGGAGGAGAGGAAGGAGAGGGCTACAATTGGGATATAAAGTTAATACATATTTAATTAAGAAGATTATTCATATTTTTGAATTACCACTGCTATCTATTTTGAAAACTATTTCATTTTGAAGAACTGGACACTTTATGGCAACCCTGTGTAGAGGAATGTTGATTCAGAACATGGGTGTTCTGTCAAGAGATCACATCCAAAGACCTTCCAGGTCTATGTGATCTGGCTGGCAAGAGATCACATCCAAAGATCTTTTTTTTTTTCTGTGTGATCCAGCTGGATCACTCATTTAATACAGGAGACAGAGGCAAACAGATCTGAGTTTAAGGCCAGCCTGGTATAGAGCAAGCGTCAGGTAAAGCAAAGCTTAGGTCCAGGTATGGCAGTACATGCTTTTAATTGAAAACAAAGGTAAAGTTAGTTTGTAGAAGAAAGCACCCATGCTCGAAAGTGATGTCTAATTGAGTGACAGAAAAGGTGCTGAATCAGAGAAGATTTGACAGAATAGGATACGCTCAACTCTCAGGAGAAGAGAGAGGAAAGGTAAGCTATTTAAGAGGCAGTTTTATCGAGAGAGGGGACAGTTTTACCAAGACAGTAATAGAGAGATGGGTTGCAGAGAGAGAACTCAGATGAAGACTGAATGAGCCAAAAAATGAGAAGAAGCCAGCAGATTAGAACAGATTGCTTAGTTAGTTTGAGGCCATGCAAAGCATTTCCAGGCTAAGAGAGAAGCCAGGTTAAATAAGTCAGCTGGGAGAAGAGTTTGAGGTAGAACAGCTGAAGGGAACCAGCCATCCCAGAGCTCAGAAAGAACAAATAAGGGTAAGCTTATTAAACAAACAGTAAGTGTCAGAGGCTGAAAACATTTTAGGTCTAGGTTAGATTATATAGAGGCTAGAAGCTTCCAGGACTAGGCCTAGGCCATTAGAAGGAATTTGTAAGCCTCCCAAACAACAACTGTGCCAGGAGAATAAAAGTTAGTTTTACAACCCTGTCCTTCCCCTTGTAGACTCTGGAAATCACTTCTCTTTTCTGTCTCTATGAATTTAACTATTCTATAATTGTCAACACTGTGAATTTACTCTATGTATAGACAGATTATTAGTGAATTATTCTGTATGAGTCTTTGTGACTGGCTTAACCTGGTAAAATATCCTCAGCCCATCTATGCTGTAGCACCTGCCAGATTTGCCTCCTTTTCTGTTTTTGTTTGTTTGTTTGTTTGTTTGTGCTTGTTTTTTTAATAGCTGTTCTGGATAACCCAAGCATGGATCTACTGGGAGGTCCACTGGACTGTTTGTATGGAGTGGATGAACAGGTAGGCCTGTGAACATGAGCCAGTGCCAACTCTTTTGTTTCCATCTTCAAAAACTAAACTCTTTATGTAGCTCACTGAAGAGATGGATGGACAAACAGATAAGGACAGCCAGTGCTTACTGAGCAATTCATATGTGCCAGCCACTGTTCTGGAAGCATTCTAGTGTGGGATTAGTGCAGGGTCAGCAGCCCAGCCCACACTTCTTACAAACACTCTCCTCCCATTTCTAATAAGGAAGTTGACTTTCAAGCTCACAGCTGCTTAAAAAATATCCAGGGCTCACACCTTTTATGCCAACCCTCAGGAGACAGGCGCAGGTACAGGTGAGTTCATAGAAAGTTTCAGGCCAATGATGGTTATTGAGAAAAAAAAGTCAAACAATAACAACAAATCACAACCACAAACAAAAACAAAAGACATTTCCTCCCTTAAAGCACAAAGAAGAAAGCAAGAAATGGCCCCTAAATTCTCACATCAACAAATAGGCACAAGGTAGTATCCAAGTGCACTACTGTTCTGCATTTTTTTCTTTCTTTCTTGTGAAAGGATGAGAGGCTATGAAGAAAGAAAATTTGGGAGGGAAAAGAGTGCATGCTCAATGTGCTCATTAAAATGGACCGTATTTAATTCACCTGGAGGCAACCAGAGGAAAATGGAGTGAAACTCAAGTAACTGCTGAACTCCGCGTCAGATTTCTTTAATCGCCGGTGACAGTTCCCACACGTAGATACCTAAGGCTAAGTAAAACATGGAGGAGGCCAACTCAGATGTTGCATTTCTTCCTTGTAACTGCACTGGTCAGTCTTTTGGGAATCAATTCACTTCTCCAGCCTCTGCTGTGAAAGATGAGGATCCACACTACGGACACCTTTGTACATTCTCTTTCTTCGGCCTCGCCTTTTTGCTGCTTTATAATTTTGACCTAAAATGATTGACAGCATATTCTTCTTAGGCAGCAAAATATTGCTGGTATGTTGTCTTTTTTTTTTTTACATTTATTTTAATAGTGATTTTCTTCAGCTGAGAGGTCATCATGAAGACGCTGAACATTAAAGTTGACAGCAGGTACCAGCAGAATGGAATCCCAGGCTCCTTTCCTTGTCTCACGTTATTTTTTTGAAATTTATCGAATGAGATTGTAGGTTTTTCTTGATTAAGTGGTCTCTGGTAAATGTTAGTGTTGGCCTTTGTCTTTTCTAATGTGTTTACTTTATTTGGAATTAAGGGTGGGGCGTTCTATTCAATTCTTTTCCTTGAGTTCCATTCTTTGTTTGAAGTCAAGTATGTATATTCTCTAACTAGATTCCACAATGATCCAAATTATACTATGAGCGTAAGACTCCTGAATGAAAGCTTTCCTTTCTCTTTCATACTACACACTGGGATCTGTTTCAAGCTTCCATTTCTCAGCGGTAGAAACAACCCTACTTATTTATAATTTAAGATATTTTCCGTCTCTCTAGTGATATAGCTACATAATTTTTTGGTTTCTTTTTTGGTTTTTGATTTTTTTTGGTTGGTGTGTTGTATGGGGCAGAAGTTCAGAAGGATAAACAGGAAGGCTGATCTCCAAGGAGGTTCTGTCCATATTTACTCTTCCATCCTGACCTGTTACTCAGGTAAGAAAGGATGGTTTCTTTCTGAAGAACTCTATCACCCCCACAGAACTGATGCCTACTTTTAGGAGATAGAAAAGTGCCTTTTTGTGAAATGTTTCTCTATATCTGGACTTGATACTTCAAATGTTTAGAGATTAAAGATAGTTTTTCATCTTCTGTTATTATTTACCTTCCCAGAGTCCCTTGGTGCTACTGTGCCTAAGCACTGGAATATAAGAAGAGGTTGGGGAGATGAGACACATCAGAAAATATCAGGAAGACTAGGGTGGTTGACCACACCATCTTCCAAGTGAGCCTCTAACATATGCCCCAAACAGTACATTAACTATACTTACTTTCCTCAATACTCTGAAAAATCAATACCTTTCCTTTCATTTCATAACCTGGAAGCCTGACGCCTACTAATATCCAAGTTATTTGAAAGCTTGTTAGAGTTTACTCATATAATTTGAACAGGTATTATTTAACACTTCAGTAGAAAGCGGGAGAGGAGCACATTGTAGGATGTGCCCTGATGAACGCCACCTGGCGGCTACTACATACGGTTCAGGTAACATTTTCAGCCTCTTGATGAATTGGGTTTCTTCAAATGACTCACAGGATGAAGAGACTTATTGTGTTCTCACCTGTGTTTGTTCCTGTTATTTGTGAGATGCAAAGGGGTCATCATGGGAACTGCCTTGCTCACACCTTGAACCTAGTATCACCAGAGCTCAGAACCTCATCTTCCTCCACTACATGTGAAAGCAAGTGTGCCCCCTTGGCTGAGTTGCGAGGAAGAAGGGGAAGTATATTCATTGGTCTTCCTGGAAAATTAAGTTGAAGGAAATATTTCTAGTTTGCTCTGCAGAAGAAACTGATTTTGTGATTGCACTCAAATTGGGTAAATTCCATCCGGCAACGTGTGTAAGCAGGCCAGGCCTCTATCAACTTGTCATGCATTGTACTGCCATTTCTCAGTGTCTCTGAATGAGAGATGTGGGTTAGGCACTCTTGCTTTTGTGAAGGTGTGAAGGAACAAACTCAAGAATTGCCACAGACCGGGACTGAGGGTATGGCTTAGTGGCATTTAAGAGGAGCTGAGTTTGATATTAAAAACCAACCATAAAAATAAGTAAATAAAAAAAATCTGGGCACAGAGCTGCACACTTGTAATCCAAACGCTTGAGAGGAAGAGATAGTAGGATTCCTGGAACTCAATGACCAGCTAGTCTAGCCCACAGACGAAGGAGACAACCTGTTCCACAAGCAAGGTGACTATACCTAAAGGGTAACAGCTGATGCTATCCTGTCCTCCACATGCACATGCTTATGCACATGTTCACACATTCAGAAGAGAAAAAAAAAAAAAAAGAAGACCTGCCGTGTAGAGCCAGTCCATCTGGACACAGTGGAGAGAGGTCTCCGCTTAGTCTGAGCAACTTGTGATAACTGGGTTTGGTTGACTAATCCCTCCTGCAGAATAAGGGTGATAATGGTGTGTGTCATCTATGGTTAAGGTTCTGACATTATTTTCTATTATTCCTTTTTTATGTTGTAAGATCATCAAAGCTTCCTGGAGAAAGCTAGGTGTGTGTGTGTGTGTGTGTGTGTGTGTGTGTGTGTGTGTGTGTGTGTGTGTGTGTGTGTAATGCTCAACAAATATGTCTGAGGAACTCACTTCCCAATAGGCATTATTTTTTAAAATTTAATTATTTATTAATTCATTCATATTACATCTCAATTGTTATCCCATCCCTTCTATCCTCCCATTCCTCCCTCCCTCTCACTTTCACCCTATTCCCCTCCCCTATGACTGTTACTAAGGGGGACCTCCTCCCCCTATATATGACCATAGGGTATTAAGTCTCTTCTTGGTAGCCTGCTATCCTTCCCCTGAGTGCCACCGGGCCTCCCCATCAAAGGGACGTGGTCAAATATGGGGCACCAGAGTTCATGTGAAAGTCAGTCCCCACTCTTCACTCATCTATGGAGAATGTCCTGTCCATTGGCTAGATCTGAGTAGGGGTTCAATGTTTACTACACGTGTTGTCCTTGGTTGGTGCCATAATTTGTTCAGAACCCCTGGGCCCAGATCTGCCAGTCATAATGTTCTACTTGTAGGTTTCTAGGACTCTCTGGATCCTGCTATTTCCCCCTTCTCCCATGCTTCTCTCACCTAGAGTCCCAAAAGGATGTCCTCACATCTATCCCACTTTCCCCAACAGGCATTAATTTTTAAATATATTTTATTAATTTATTCTTGTTACATCTCAATTGTTAGGCCATCCCTTGTATCCTCCCATTCCTTCCTCCCTCCCATTTTCCCCTTACTCCCCTCCCCTATGACTGTGACTGAGGGGGACTTCCTCCCCCTGTATATGATCATAGGGTATCAAGTCTCTTCTTGGTAGCCTGCTATCTTTCCTCTGAGTGCCACCAAGCCCAACAGGCATTATTAATAGGTATTTATTGCCTCTCAAATCACTTGGAAGACACTACTTCCTTATTCCTCTTAACAACTGTATTGGGCAGGTCATTTTTCACATTTTTAAAGTGAAGAAATAAAGTGCAGATAGGTTAAATAATTTGCTTACATTTGTGCAGATATTTAATGATAGGTCTGGAGAATTCTATACCATGCAGTTCAAATTCATGCTACCCATCATAGGAATACATGCCAGGCTTGCTAGTTTGTTTCCAACTTTATTTTTCTCTTGGCTTGACATTGTAGCCTGGTGTAGACTTTTTTTTTTTTTAAAGTTCATCATCTAAACCACATGGAAGACTGAGGTGTGTATGGTGATGACTTGAAGCCAGATAAGTGACAGGGAAATCCGAAATTGTGGCTGAATTTCAGAGGGAAAATGGGTTGAACCTCCTCCTCAGAGCCTTAGGAGGAGCTTTTCTTTTGGTTCCTTTTCCCTGTATGAACAAACAGACCTCTAGCTGGGGAAGAGATGGCCCATCTTGTGTAAGTACTTGAGAAATGGTACTTCAGAGATCTAGCCCTGGAGACTTAGGACTAATTCAAAGCATACTTCTTTTCTTTTGCAAAAGATGAGACATTGAGTGAAAACTAAACCAACACCGAAGCGTATTCAGGACTAATACTAATAATGATAGCACAGTTTGTCTCTCATTCTGTGAACAAGTTTTCCACCAGCTTGGGTAGAAAAGCAAGAAATGGGCTTCCATGGCTTTGGGCAGTGAATATATTCTTTTCAATTCATTGATATAGTGGCTACCTAGAATCTGGACAGGTTTGTAGAAAGTGATTATTGATGTGCAGTTCAAAATGTCACAGCTGGTCTCTCTCAAAGCTGGCCACTCAGCTTTTTCTTTTAAAAAAAATTAAAGCAGTAGGCAAGTCTCTTCTTGGTATCCTGCTATCCTTCCTCTGAGTGCCACCAGGATATACAGGGGGAGGAAATCCCCCTCACGAACAGTCATAGGGGAGGGGAATAAGGGGAAAATGGGAGGGAGGGAAGAATGGGAGGATACAAGGGATGGGATAACCATTGAGATGTAACAAGAATAAATTAATAAAAAATTTAAAAAAAATAAAAAAATAAAACAGTAGGCAAGATGAAGCAAGCTTATGAAGAAGTTTGGCACGGTTCACACTAGTGGCAGGGCAGAGGGATCTTGATGGAGGAACTCCTGCCCTGGCTCAAGAGCAGAGCACGCTGTCTGTACATGGACCACTTCCTAGAAACAGTGATGCCATTTGCTCCACCCACACTTAGTACCTAGATTCAGCTCCAGACATGTATCAGCTGGAAATGAAGCAGCCCCTTCTTTCTCTTTATCACGTGTTTTTCCCTCTTAAGCATTATTGCTCCATTGTCAGGCTCCCTCCCCAACATTTCCTGCAATCTAGGCAGAAGCTGAGATTCACTGTAAATGGTGTACAGAAAGTGAGAAAGGATTAAAGTGACCTATCATAGGGACAAGTGACCCTGAGGAATCCTGGAAGTTTACTGCCAAGGCTCGATAGCTCTGCTTACGAGGATTGAGCTGTTTCTTCTTGTGTCATACTCACACACCAGAAGCAGGGCTGGTGCTCATAAAGAGGATAGCATATTCAAGGCAGGCGCATCCCAGGTGAGAGCTGGTTGTAAAATAAGCACCGGACTGGACATTGCAAACATAAATTATGAATTAAATGAGAAAATTTGACCCTGAAGGCAGTGTGCACTGCAAATCGTTTTTCTTCAAGTTAACAAATACTGACAAAGTGACCTCGTTCTGTCTGAGGAGGGATACAACAAGTGAAAAATTCGCAGCAACATGGGGGCTGGTTAAAAAAAAATGTGCTGCAGAAAAAAAGAGTAAGATGAACAAAGCTCAGCAATCCTGGAGTGGTTTTACTCTAGAATCTACTTATTTAAGACAAGTTTGCTGCAGTCCCAGACTGCTTTCAGAATTGTCCTATCTGACATAGATTCACAGTGTCTGAAGGTGAGATACACAAAGGAAAAAGGGCCAAACAGGGGAATGGTGATGAAATAAGGTGAGAAGATTGTGTACTCAGATATGATAGAAAATTAAACCCTTTGTGGGAACAAGGAAGTGAGGAAGCATTACTGTTCTATGAAGGTGTGCCATTCATGTGCGGAACATAGTTGATGAACTCTCCTTGTGCTTTGGGAAGCCAAACAAAGATTAACAACCCCCCCCCCCCAACACTATTACTAATACTCTGCTTTGTTCACAGACAGGAGCCTGGCATAGCTGTCCTCTGAGAGGCTACACCCAGCAGCACTTCAAAACAGATGCTGAGACTCACAGGCAAATCCTGGGCAAAGCATAGGGAGTCTTGTGGAAGATTGGGAGGAAGGATAGAAGGACCTCGAGGTAACAGGAGCTCCACAAGAAGACCAATAGAACCAACTAACCAGGGCCCAGAAGGGCTTGTGGAGACTGGAACACCAACCAAGGACCATGGATGGGCTAGACCTAAGCCCCCTATACAGATGGAGCTGATGGGCAGCTCAGGCTTTGTGTGGGCCCCCTAGTAAGGGGAGCAGCTCTGTCTCTTGACATGGACTGTTGACTGGTTTTTGATCAGTTTCCCTGGCGAGGTTGCCTTGTCAGGCCACAGGGGAAGAGAATACGCTTAGTCCTGATTTGTCATGATGTGCTGGTGTGTGTTGGTGGCAGGGGACTCCCTTTCCTGAGGAGCAGGGGAGGAGGGATAAGGGGAAGAGGGAGGGAGGATGGGAGTGGGAGTAGAGGAGGGAGTGAATAGTGAATAAATAATTAATTAAAAAATAATGGACATTACTGAAACGTGCAGTACACGGAGCCCTGTGACACACTTACCATTACTGAGATAGAGGGACAGGATACTCAGGGAGGCTGGAGCACTGACTACAACTTAGGGAAACTCAAGTGTCAGTCTCACATCTGTGTGGAATCTTGAAGGCTTCAGCCTACAGAGATAAAAGCAAAATTGAATCAACACTCAGGCATATAAGTTGCTCTGAAAAAAAACATTCTGGCATATTCAATGACAGAAAACACATGTATAGAGCTTTTGAAAAATAGTCCATTTTTTATTCTAGTTAGTATCCATATATGCAGAGTACAGAGTGATATCCCTGGGTCAGCAAAAGAGGCAAGCGCATATATTTATAAACTGGCCTCCAAAATATCTGTCTATGTCATCTTGTCAAAAGAGTAAAGACATAAGAATAGTCTGACTGAGTGGGACCAGCAGGAAGCAAGAATAAGGATCGAAGAAGTGCACAATCTTAAAATCACTATTTCATTTGGAGACCTGAATTAAATCCCCAAAGTCATCCAGAAAACAGTGTTTATAATGTTTCAAACCATGATATGGAAACCCATGATCTGGCCCTCCAAAGACTTAGTAACAAAGACAATAAGATGGGGCAAAACAAGGAAAAGAAAACGTGATAAATTAATTTTCCCGTGAGGAAGCAAGGACTTTATCTCTGTAATATGTTTATA
>OU015748.1:83976003-83983503 GCA_907169655.1 Acomys percivali | reverse complement strand
TGAGGCCAGCCTGGTCTACAAAGTGAGTGCAGGACAGCCAAGGCTACACAGAGAAACCCTATCTCAAAAAAATAAATGAATAAATAAATAAATAAGAGTGGGAGAACTTAGCTGGATTCCAGTTGTTACAGGTGTGTAGCGTATGGGTCACCTTCTTTCAAGGGTGCTTTTTTTATTAATTTTTTTTATTTTTTACATATACATTTATATTATTACACATATATACAATAAACTACCTACAGCAGGACAAACCATGAAACAGGGAGTGCAGGTTAGCAGGCTCCCAAATGAGAAGATGACAGAGACAGTTTGCTGCCTGAGCAGTCACTCAAAACTCTCTATAATGTTGGAGCATCATCTTCAGTGCAACAGATATATATGATTCTATAGAAAGATTAGGTAAAATAGATAAGATATTTAAAAACCTCAGAGACACAGAATTTGGCATTTAAAAATGTTTTAATATTTTAAGGATTCATTGATAATGAGAAACGTTAACTCCTGGAAACACCCAGCCTACCTCAAAGAGGTAGATAGCTTCAAATGTGGTAAACAAGCCACTGGGGAAAATGTCCTTATTTCTACTACAGACAGAGTTCTGCCCAAAAAGGGCAAGCTTGGATGTTAACAGCCAAACTCTGCCAAGATGGGGTAAGCAAGTCCTCAATAGTTCCTGCCTCACAAAGATGTCTATTAGATATATTGGGCCAGAAGGCTGAAGTAGATGCTTCAAAGCTGCTCACAATCAACACTTTGTCACCTTCACAAAGGAAGATGCATGTGTCATCTCCACATGCAACTTAAACCAAGTATTGTCAAAGTTTATCTTCTGAGGCAGATAATATATATCTTTAGCTGTGGTCATATGTCCTCTGCCAGAAATATTGTATTCTGCCATTGTACAAAGATCTGTCATAGTTCTTTTGCAAATTAATGAGTGTAGTTGTGTTCTAGCAAAACTTTATTTTCAGCAATAGGGTAAGCTAAGAGTTTTATAAGTTTATTCACTTGGTTTTTTGTAAATAAAATTAGTTCAAGCTGTAAAAGCCCTTTTTACTTAAAAATGTTTTATTCTCAAAAATCAGGGCCACGGGCTGTAGTTCACAGCTCTTTTGCTCTTACCTAACTCAGCAGTGCAGACTAGTTCCTTATCCAAATCTGAAAGCACTACCTTCATTTCTCTTGTCTTCCTTGAGTTCAGAAGTTGGTCTTGAAACAAGGGGAAAAAGAACAATTGGTCTGAAGTTTAAACTCTCTTTTACTGAACAAAAGGTGAAGATGGAGACACCAACCTTTATTCAGCCTCTGCAACTGTTGAGGACTCTGTGGTATGAGTTGTCCATACATGAGGACATACAGGATAAACAGGCGGGACACAATTGATAAGCATCACAGAAGAAGAAACTGAGGCACAAAGGAAATTTGGTCTGAAAGCCTGGATCACATCTGTTTCCAGATGCTCAGCCTCTTTTATGGTGGCTTGGCACAGCAGCCCAGGGTCTAATTTGAGGAATGGGCAGAACTGAATAGGTTGGACAGCTCCCTTGAAGAATCACAGCACATTCTGTCTGTCGGTCCAGGGGTTATACCAATTACTTTTTCTCTACCCCATTGTTTTTTTATTTTTTTATTTTTATTTTTTATTTTTTTACTTTTCTCCCATATTCTCCTGTATGTATTATTTGAAACATCTTACTACAGGTGTAATATACTGTATTCCTTATGTAAAATGCAACAACACATACTATAAAGGACTTAAAGAGAGTGCTGTAAAGAAAGATGATGATATATAAAATGAACCAGCAACAGTTATGTGTACATTGGCAGCATTTAATAAGTATTAGTGATTGTTACCAATCGTTCTGTCATTGTTCACCAATTGCATTTGTTGGTCTAAGTAATTCCTTAGTAACCTTGACATTGCTTCTGACTTTTTCACTTAATAAATACCAGCTACATAGTTGTAGTCATTGTTTTTGTTGTTGTTGTCAATGCCATCTGGGTGGGTCTTCTTCTTCAGAGAAGACTGGACCAGATGAGAAAACTCAACCCAATAGATGAGCCTTTCTCTGTCTTTGTCTGCTTTGGGATAATTCTTGGTCACATAGCACAGGGGCCACCTGTAGAATGCACTACTCAGGCTTGGTTTTTAAACAAGTCTCTCATAATTCACTACCAGGCTATCGTTCTTGCTAATCTGTGGACCCAAAGCCTTTCTGGAGTTCTGCACAATGATGCATGGCGCAGAGAATGCTTAGTCAAATATTTACACGGAAGAATGTGGCATTTCCTACCCTGCTACTCCGATTACCATCTGGCTCTTATCTTTCCCCATAAAAGGAAATGCGGAAATGTATTAAATTGTCAACACTAGAAAAATACAAGATCTAGAAAAAAAGATGGGGGAGATTTCCCAATGTTCTACTGCATAATGTATCTAGGGGTTGGCAGCTGGAGAAAGTGGCACCTAGGAGTCTGTGAGGCTGGTAAGTTTGTGAAGTCAGATGCAACTTAGCTGTAGTACACCCAAGTTTGCACTAAGTGGTGGCTTTGAGAGGGAGCAGAAGGTTCTCTGATCATTGCTTCTCTTACCTATTGTGTTTGACTGGACCATCAAAGGTACAGCAATACCAAGGGTCAGGAAAGGCCCTCATATTTTTGATAGGAAACATGTTTTCTGAGATGGAACATGCAATGCTACACGAGACTGACCTAGCAAGCAGAGCTCTGAAGTGAAACTCTGGCAGGTCATGAAGTCTCTTGGTGGCCCTATTCTCCTTGTATGAAAATTACACACACAATGGCGTGGTATGTTGGAGTTTGTGTAAAGATGATATAAGATTCTCTGTGTAGTATCCCACATTATAATTGGCTGCTATGAACTAGTGACTCCACTGAGTTCTTGTACTCACAGCCAAGTGAGTAGGAGCCAGTATGAAAATGACTGTCCAGCTGCCAAAATCTTTAGCCACCCATAATTATCTCTTTACTTCATAAAATTCCAGGATCAGGTATTCTATTATAATAATGCCAAATAAATTAAAACATCTCTAAATACACTAGTTTATGTTGTAACTGATCATTATAATCAGAGTAATACATACATCGAGAAAAGAATATGCAGGTAATGTGGATAATTTCATATTAGAATTAGAAGATTGCTCAGAAACCAACCAGCACAAAGTATTCTCAGACATGGAGTCTGCAGTGTGACCTTCCACTTTTGGCCTCATGGTCTCTAACCTTGTAGGGTTCATAGCATACCTTTACTCTCTGCCTTGGGCAGCCTTTAACTGCTTCTGGCAGTTTGAACGTTTTCTCTGTATTGAGCCATGATTTGTCTCCTGGTAACTGCCACTCAGCCCAGTATAGACACAAGCACACAGAACTGAGCAATTCACACTGCCACTCTCCACTTCCTCCCTCCTTAAAAAATGAGACGATGATGGGGAATAGAAAGAAACTATCAGAAGAAAATTGAGAGATAGGGAAGTCAATCAACCGAATGTTCATTGGTTCAAAGTTAGCTTTGGAAGATTATCAGATGCCAGAGTGTGCCTTGGGCTGGATGCGTACAGTAGAGTGTAGAGCCAATACAGGTTCCTCCTCTCTAACACCACACTGTCCTCACATTGCTCTGGTTCTCATTTTCTTTTCACTTTGGCCACTATGCTTCAGCCATACTGGCCTTCTTTCTGTTCCTTAAATGTGTTATGTTCATTTTTATCTTAGGGACTTCACGAGTGCTGTTTCATCCCTTGAGAATCATTACCCACCCCATTCAGTTGCTAACTCATATGCTTCCTTTTTACTAATCCTTATGCTTGCTCTTAAGTATCTCTTTAACAGTAATGAGCTGCTTGACCCCTGAACCCGAGATATACCCCAATATGCCCACACATTACATTCTAGACTTCTCCTTTGTGGCAGTCATCTGACCTCTGGTTGTGTAAATCTTTGCATAGTTCAGTATGTCCTGCCCTGTTCAATAGTGTCAGCTTTTCAGGAGCAGGGATGATGGCTAAAGTGTTCTGTCTGTCACAAGACCTGAACATAGTAGCCCAAATAGAAGATGAGCATGAAGCAAATATTCCCCCCCCCCTTTTAAATCATCCTTAAAGAAAGCCATTTTCCAAATGGCTTTCTGAAAAAAACAACAACAACAACAACAACAACAACAACAACAACACAATAGACAATGTGAAATTCTGAAGTGAATCATCCATTAAGTGCTAGATACTTAGTTAAATCTGACCCAGAGTGTGAGAGGGATATAGCTTCTCTTGGCTGTTTAGTCAGTACTGAGCACATCAGTGGTCCCTGCACACTGCTGAGCACTTTCTCTTGGGTGCCGATATGATAATGACTTTGATGAGGCAGTGTAACTTGGCTCTGTAGGAGGAACAAAGAGTGGCTGAACTGGAATTGTTACCTGCTTTAGCAGCTAAGCAAGCTTGGCTGATATCAAACCTCAGATTCCTCCCTTCAGAATGGGGAGTTTCATCTTTCCAGAGTTTACTTACAAGCTGTTTACAAGACTCATATGTGCAAATGTGGATGAGACTGTCTCATAGAGAGATTGGCACTTAGCATGGGTGTTTAACAGACTATCAAGTATGAGGGCCAGTGTCAGATGCTTAGTGAGAATGCATGTGAGCTGACCCATCAGCAGCTGTCAGGGAAGCTCATGAGTGCTTTCTCCTTTGCTAATGAATGAAGATCCTGATTTACTTCCTACAGCATAGACCAGAAGAGGATGACCACGTCTCTAATCCTTGTCCCTTCTTCACAAAAGACTAAAGACTTGACTAAAAGACAGGCAGGCCTCTAAGAAAGCCACACACCCAGTGAAGCCTCTTTGAAAGAACCTGTGGTGATGCCATTCCTATTGGCAAGTGACACACTTGTTAAGGGGTTATTCTTTTAGGTACTCAATTGCCTTGAGCACCTACTATGTGTGACCTGAACTCTGTTATGCATACTTCATTTGTTGCTTTGTTTATTCCTTACCCCATTTAGTGAAAAATCTAGTATGAGTCCTATATTCATGATAAGAGCTAACAACTGAAACCAAACACCAAAACCCCAGGACAAAGGGTCAAGTCACTTTGCTCTTGTTGAGGCTCCTAGTAAGAAGCAGAGCTGGTATGTGAACCCACATCTTTCTTTCTTTTTTAAAAAAGTTTTTAAAGGCGTGCACCACCACGCCCAGCTATATTTATTTATATATTATGTATACCGTGCTCTGCCTGCATGTACACCTGCATGCCAGAAGAGGGCATCAGATCACGTTATTGATGGTTGTGAGCCACCATGTGGTTGCTGGGAATTGAACTCAGGACCTCTGGAAGAGTAGTCAGTGCTCTAAACCTCTAAGCCATCTCTTCAGCTCCCCATGCCTGTCTGAAGCCACATTTCACTGGCTTCAGCATACATTGTGTTCAGGCATCACTAAAACAACATTCCCACATGAGCAGGGAATTAGAAGCATAAGTAGGACAAACAAGTCTCCCTTTAATAATAGTGATGACAATATGAAAATTAGTACTGTAGCTGCCCAACAACTTCCGAGACAGTTTCCCCTGGGATGCCCAGCTTTCCACTTTGTTTCTACAGAAGCTCTACTTCTGATACTCCCTTTTTCCTTTTGATGGTTCCTAAAGTCTCCTGGGCCGTGAGGATGCTTTGTGGAGTAGAGAGAGATTGGCCTAGGAATCATTTCTAGTCTTCAATCTGTGCTAGGCCTGACCTTTTGAAATTCACTCAAGGCCACAGAGCCTCAACTTTTCTTACATGTAAAAGAGGTATAAGTGCACGACTTTCCTGCCTACAATACTGGATTTTGAGATGCTCCACTGAGATGGCTGTTTCACATGGAGTTCAAAGATACCATCTGATGTCTAGGCAGAATTCACACTTTTCTCCCACTTTCTTGCATCTCATCAATCATCTCTAGCTCCAGTTCCTGATGAGAACTTAAAACTGACATGTCCAGAAAACTAAACCTTCCTTCCTGTGTTGTTTATGTATCTGGAAGTGTCAAATATTTGCATTAACGGATGTTTTCTTGGTGGAGAACTGCATTTTGATGCTGGCAGCTCAAGGCGCCACTCTGATAAAATTTATTTGCTTTCATTGACATACTGTGAATTCTTCATTTGCAGACAGCTTTGTTGCACAAACACAGCCTGTCTGGTGCATCTTGTCATTGTCAAAATGAAAGCCATGTATTGCAGGGACTAATGGCTTCATGGGGACACTCATTTCTGCTATTCTCAAAAGCTGGCTTCAGCAGTTTATGTCACTGTCAGAAATCCTTGATGGAATTACAGCCTTGAATTTCACTTTTGTTCTTGTTTATTATCCGAACAACCTCTCTACTCAACTCCCTTTAGCTTATCTGAGAAGACACAGCTAGCCACGAGTGAGCCATGTGGTCTAGTCAATTACATTTTTACAATTTCATTAGATGGCTGGATAAATTAACTTTAGTAGACATGGTTGACAGTCTTGAGTATTCATCAGTCTTCCAGAGTATCTAGTTTCCTTTTCTAGCAAAGCATCTGTACCAAGAGTAGAATGAGGAGTCACAGAGGCTGAGTTGCTGGGTTCTGATTCTATGATTCCTGGAGGGTACCATAGATATAGATCCTTTTAGTCTTGGCTAGCAGCAGAAACGCAGTGCATGGAGCTCAGGGCAGGGCTGGAGGAGCAGAGGCATGGGAAGTTTCTCAAGGTACCGTCTCAGGGCACTTTCAACTGTGCACTTGACTTCCCAGGTAGACAGACACAAGGCAAAGGGACCCTTTCCCCACCAAGGTGTGCCAATTAAGCAGCAATTGGTCTAAGGAGAGGTGGCTCTTGGGCCATTGTCATGGGAAAGAGATGTGCTGGAAGACTTTGTGACCATGCCACAAAAGGCATTCAGGCCAAGTTCAACTGTATACACCAGCCTCAAAGGCTGCTAACAGACGAAGAAGCACAATTTGAACATTTTAATTAAGCAGTCAATATCCAGTATTAGGTTTTGTTTTGTTTTTCAGTATTAGATTTTCAAGGCAGCTTAACAGGTACTTTAGAAGCATGTCAAAAGATTTACGACTTATTTATATTATCACTGTATGAGGTATGGACCATATACTTTTAAACTTAGAATGTGAAGAAACTGAATCATGTCAATACTAAAGGATACATTTCTCAAATAGTGGAGGAGGCTTCACCTCTATTTTAATGCCAAATCCTTTAGTTCTCTTTGGTAGAATCCTTTTGAAACTTTGAGGTCTTATGGACGTCAATGGATAGTTAAGAAACTTTTGTTTTGATGACTTAAAAGAAATTCGGTCTATAGTTTGAGTGTTCTTCCAAGACTCTGAAATGGATGGAGGCCAGCACTGACTCAGTAAAATTTAGGTCACTGGAATTTAACACAGACTACAGTATCCATGGAAGTGACTGAGGGAGAGAGAGAGAGAGAGAGAGAGAGAGAGAGAGAGAGAGAGA
>OU015748.1:83960409-83975903 GCA_907169655.1 Acomys percivali | reverse complement strand
AGAGAGAGAGAGAGAGAGAGAGAGAGAGAGAGAGAGAGAGAAAAGAAGAAGAAGAAGAAGAAGAAGAAGAAGAAGAAGAAGAAGAAGAAGAAGAAGTTCCAGTCTTTACAAACGCTATTAGAATAAGTGTGGCTTATTGAGCCTAAAGAACCTAATTCTCTGATACAGTCTTCTAGCGATCTAGAAGACTGTTGTATCTCATTTTAGACAAGAGCAGCACTGTATTCTGTATGAACTGGAGATCTATATCCTGAGTTGTATTTTTCAATGATTACAACAACAAATTGTTGCTTTTTAGTTTAACACTGGAAGTCAACCAATCTAGTTTTGGAAAAGCTTATGCTTTGAACCTTGGTTTTCATACCTTCAAAATGCATTAATACCATATTCCACTGTAAAGACAGATAATGAAGTTAGCATACAAACTAGAGTGGGCTATGGTGCATAGTGGGTGCTTAATAAAACTTATATGGTATTGGACTCAGTTCTTCTTTCTTTTGTGTCTTCGATATTGTATCTGAAAGATCAGACAAAAGAGATACTAACTCTCTTTTAGTTCCTGAGTCCCTCTATCCAATCTGTGAACCGGAAGAACTTCTTACCCTTTGTTCCTTTTTATCTAGGTGGTTTCTTACTGTAGAGTCAAGTAACTAAACTTCTGCATCCAGAAGTCTAGCCTGAAGCTAAAGCCATGTATTACCAACATTCAGAAGAAAAATGAGGCTAGAGGAAAATAAGTTTTTTGGCCCGTAAAAAGTCAATTTATTTTTCAACATAAATACCATAATTCTCCTAAGTTATATATATGTATATGCATATATACATATATGTATATAACTGTATATGCATAATTCTTATTATATTTTAATATAAAACAGACTTAATCAGACTATAAATTTAAAACTTATTTTGAAAGAAGTTTTTTTATTTATATAAAATGAACTATGACTAGTGTACTGCAAAAGTACAGAGATTTTGTTGGATGTAAACAATAAATGTCGAACTCCAGTGGTGTTCCCGAATGCAAGGTGCATTGCACCACAGTTGGTTTTGATGAAAACAATCTTCTGATACTGAAATAAACATTTCCATTTTTTTCTTCATGGCCATCTTTGGGGTTAGTCAGAAATCCCTGACGCTTCCTGATTCCACACTGACTGAATTAGGCTGGAATCCTGGTAACCATAGAAAACTGTATAGAAAACTTTCTGCTAGAAGATGTTGAACCATTTATGTAGCTTCAATAACAGAGTAGATATCCTGAAAGAGTTTATGACTCTGAGGTTTGTATGGGAGAGATCAACAAAGCTGAAAACAATGCCTCAAAGAATGTGGGAGGCAGAATAAAGCAGAAAATTGTCCCTTGTGCAGTTTACTTGCCACCCCCAACAAATCAAGAGAGCCCTAGGAAGGCCCTTCAGAAGTGTCTTAGTTGGAGCTTTGAAGATACACTATCCATATAGATTTTCATGGGGATGCTCCATTTGGAAAGAGTTCCTGGTGGAAAGCAAAAAGATGCCTGCATCCCAGGGTCACACACAGCCTACCACACCTTCCTTTACAAGCTCAGTAGAGCAGACATGTTGTCTTGACTTTTCCCTGTAAAGTTAAAATCTGTTCACCTCACATCACATTCACTTTACCCACAGTACTCACCAAGAGTGAGTGCACTCTCTAGTCCCAGAGTGCTCAACAATGCCAACCAAAACAAACAGGAGTCTGTTTTGCTCATGACTATTTGCCCAGTTCTAGAGCAGGGCTAAATATAATTCAGGTGGGAAACATGGAAGCTCCAGGCACCTATGTAAGTTAATTCTTTACAACTATCAAGAGGTCCAGATACTATTCCTGTTTTAAAAATGAAGACACTGAGGTAGAGAAAATGGAATTATCTGGCTAAGACCAAGAAATTAGGAAATAGACTCAGTAGCTGAACCTGACAGATAGATTCAAATTGCAAATTCAACTCCATGTCTTAGCACATCCTTATTCAGTACAGTTATCTCTTTCCTCCCTTCTTGCTTCTTTGCATTCACCTACAATTTACACAATCACTGCACAGCTGGGTGGCCCAGAAGCCGGTTTAAATCTTTACTGTCTCACAGGTCCAGCTCAAGAAGGTCAAGCTCCAGCTCAGGCGAGTTCAAACTCTTCTTGTTGGCTTCTCAGTTCTAGCTCCCTAGAACTCGACTGAGTTGCGTGACCTATCTTTCTGTGCATCCATTTATCTACTCAGATGCTACTAATTTGTGGTACTATCACTCAAGCATTACTTCATGGATCATGCTGTTTTTCCTGAATACAAGGCAGTGCAAATGTAGGAAAACAAAGTCTGCAAAAAACGGTTATGCGAAGCAACTAGGAGGCCATCTTAAATTGTACCATCTGCTGGCTGTTTGGTCCTTGTTGCAGCGTGGGTGGTGGACTAAAACATTTCTGTTCTGTAGATTTAAGGACAGTCATTTGGAGTTTGGGTAGATATTTCTCATGTGCTTTTTCTTTGTGTGACAAATAAAAACCAGAGGTACAAAGTAAGAGGATACAAGATCAACCCTGTCCTGTAGTAATGCAAAGAAGCTAGAGTGTCACTAAAGCTTGGATACAAGATTACAAATCCAAGTGCTCTTCAACATCTTAAATACACAAGTCTTGTCTACCCTTCTTTGAGCAAGAGGATAGGTGTCACCTTTAAGAAAAACTAAATATTTTAAAAATGTAATTAAATGAGCCCAGGATACATTACTCAGTGGTCCCAGAGATATCCAAAAAGTTAATCTGGAAAAACTTATTTTTATTATAGAGGAAACTTATAGCATCCATCAGAAACCTAAGGAAAGGCAAGAGTATTTGAATGTAATTAAATGCTAAAGCAGGCATGAGCCTGACCTCTAGAACATAGTTTCCAACCCAGAGACATATATCTTGGAACATCTTCTGATCAGTCTGTAAAAGACATTGTGTCTTTACTACATGACTGAGGAGCAGTGTTTCAGCGCAGATGACCATAGGTGATTGAACAAAAAAGACAACTGTCACCTGAGAGGAGGAATCCAGAAACATAGTTCCTTTTGAGGAGAGATGATCTAAGAGCATGCATATTAAGTTCTGTTTCTCATGAGATGAGGAATTCAACTGTGTCTCAGAGTTATCAAGCCCTTCTAGTCTGTGGCTTGAAAGCCATCACTACAGCCAAAGCAACAAAAGGTGTGACAGGGGCAAAACCTCAAGATGAGGATCCATTTGTCCTGACCCTTGGAAATGGAGCAATAATTTGAGAGAGCATTGACAAAGAAACAAACAAGAAAATGAACCAGTCATTTCACCAAGGTAACAAACCAAACTAATAGAAATCCTCAAATCACAAAATAACTTCTTCCCAAAACTTGGGTTAAAAGGGGCTTCTATCTGGTTCTCTCCAGGAAACGCACTTTTCAGATGGCAGCTCTGAGACTACTGCATTGAAGAGACAAGATAGGAATTGATGGGGGACGATGTCTGAGGACCTCATCTGATGCCACCTAAAGAAAAGACGAGCCCTCTCTGCTGTGGGCGAGCCATATTGATGCTGCATATAAGTAGATGATTACCATGTATTTATGTGTTGTACTGGACTGACGGTTTGCTGCAAAACTCACCGTAACAGTAGCATGCTTGCTTGTGACAGTTGAGATATGAGCCACAGTCCACAGTATTTAATGGGGACAAATGCAATATTTTACTTTTAAATTCAAAAAGCTACAAGTAGAATGCATAGAACACAGAAGTCACTTCATCTTTATTGTTGAATAAAGTGATGAGGAGATGAAGGAGTACCATTAGTGAGATATCCAGGAAAGAATACAACTGGGCTCTGTAACTGATCCTACCCCTAGTTGGAACCAATCCTGTACTGATGTTAAAAACAAAACAAAACAAAACAAAAAACTAGAACCCCTATCCAGATCTAGCCAATGGACAGCACATTCTTCACAGTTGTGTGCAGAGCAGGGACTGACTAAGACATGAACTCTGGTGCCCCCTGTTTGACCACTTCCCCTTGGTGGGGAGACCTGGTGACATTCATAGGAAGAGTAAGCAGGCTACCAGGAAGAGATCTGATAGGCTGTGATCTTGTAGTGGGGGAAGAGGTCCCCTTCTGTCACAGACCTAGGGGAAGGGAATAGAATGAAAGAGGGAGGGGGGAATGAGAAGATACAAATGAAACGATAACAATTGAGATGTAATCTGAATGATTACTTAAATAAAAATTTAAAATAAAATCTGAAGAGCCCAAGTAAAATGAATGAAAGATTTTCTCTTTTGCCATGACTATGAAGTTGCCAAGAAATCTTAGGATAACTTTGGGCATGGTCATGTGAACGAATTAACAACTGCAAGAGGGCTAGTTTGACAGAGAATCTTTAAAGTCAGTTCCAGGGAATGCTTAGGGATATATGGTCTTCAGCCTGCAGAACAGAACAAGAGACAGAGAAGACACTTTGAATCCTTGAAGGGAACAATAGGCTTCTTTTCAGTTGGCTAAGAGCACAAGGGCCACTGTTATAAAGCAGCATTGGCAAGCCTTCCCTATAAAGAGACAGATAATAAGCAGTTACCATACGGTCTCTCTTATAGCTACTTAACTTTATCTTTGTAGCACAAAACTACCCATGATCAACATGTCAATTAACTAATATGACTGTGTCCCAATAAAGCCTTGTTCACAAAACTGGTGGTAGGCCTCATTTGATAACAGATAATAGCTTCCCTCCAGTACCCATATAAATTCTTTTCTTTTATGAAACCTCAAGCTTCCTAATAAACAAGACTGTTCAGAATTGTCTAGGGGAAAAACCCAAAATATCATTGGCCTATTGAAATAGCTTGGATGAATGAGAATGGGACAAAATGATGCCGAGATATATAAGTAGCAGGCAAAGTACTTCTCTTAGAAATATATAAAGAGCACTTATACCTCGAAAATAACAAGACATCCCTGTAATCAGGTAAACGCTATGAACGGACTCTCCATGAACGGTAACATAGAAATTGAAAATAAGTATCCATAAAGGTGGACTATATGGTTTTCATGAGGGAAATGCAAATTAGAACATCAATGAGCTGTCTCTGTACCCATGAACATAACTAAAATGAGGAAGATGATGCCATTTGTCCATGTTAAGTGTAAGCAATTAAGTCGTTGATTTGCTGGCAAGAGTGTAAAATTCCAGATCTCTGTGACAGCTTTATACAGGGTTCAGAATTTGCTTCCTGCCATCAACCCACCATTGTTGTTCCAAGCATTTAGTCAAGAGAATATATGTTCACCAAACTTGTATATAATATTCATAGCAACTTTACTTGTGATTACCCAAGCTAGAAGTGGCTGTAGAGAGATGAATAGATAAATACACTGTGATGTGTAGATACAATATATTTCTGATATATAATATATGTATACATAATATAAATGTACACACACATATTCATTAAGTGGAATATTCCATAGTAAGGAAAGACAAATTGTTAAAACTACCACAAGGGCATCTTACTGTATATGAGGGAAAGCCATCAGACACAAAACATATACTATTATATTCCATTTACGTGAAAGTCTAGAGAACAGAAATTTGTCTACACCAACAGACCAGATGACTAAAGAGCAGCTTAGTAGTTCTATGGGTATGGAGTTAAAATTGACTGTGAAAAAACTTACACATTTCAAGGACAATTTTGAGGCTCTGTCTGTGGGAGTGGCTAGAAAACTATACATTTATAAACTATGCCAGCTACTTAACATAGCCAAATTTTTTTGCATGCAGATTTTGGTGTGATAAAAACTGACTTTAAAAAGCCAGAGGCTGGGGGAATGGCTTGGCCAATAAAGTGCTTACCATGCAAGTGTGAGGACCCTAGTCTGACTTTCAGAACCTACATTGAAATGAAGCTCTGTATAGTGGTACACATGTGTAATCTCAGCTCTGGGGAAAGTTATGTGGAGATCACTGGCTAGCTGTCCTTGTATACCCAATAAGCTCTAGGGCAGTATACCCGCATGTATACCTGCATGTACGTGTACCTCTACACACAGATAAAGGCAAATGGGTACCAATTGGGTATATTAATGCCTAATATTCCTTTGCACTTATATTGGTCCTGCGCTTAGCTCACTCTGCAGCTGTCTTTTGAAGTAACAGTGGTGCTGTTTCCACACGATTTGTGGGAACCCAAGTCTTGGGAAGTGACAGTGTTGCAAAAACTGTGGACTAGTTGTTTGCAAAGGTTTTAAGCCAACTCTTTCAGACCTCAGAGTCCACACTTACTAGTTAGAAAGTTGGGTCCTATAACCTCAAAGGTCATTCTCTTTTGAGATTCTAATGTGATGTAAAGACATTAGTTGACTGGTGCTGGTGTTGAGCCATCAGGTAAACAAGAGCCCACTGCCTCATTTTCACACATTGCTGAATCATTTGGAGAATAGCACTGTGGACGGCCAATTAACATGACAGTACTGAACCTGAGAAAATGAGCCAAAACTTCCTCTGGGTATGGGGATGTCAGCTCATAGGCTGAAAGACTGAATGTGGTTAATTTTCTGTTAGCATCCATCTTACTGTGACTTCACAGAAGGCTTCTAAGACCTGGCTCAAGCTTCAGTGCACCAGTATTCTTGTCAGTTGCTGTCTTCTGACAATGACTTCTGGCAATTTCACAGTCCCACGAAGATCTCAGATTATAATACAGCTGGTTGAAATACTTGATGATTCTGATACAATACTCTTATGGCCAGGGTTGGAAATACAGATCATTCATGAATGTATGATGCAGGGATGGGGGGGGGGCGGGGGAAAGAGGCTGTAGCCATAGGGAACTTAAAACAGATCTTTTGCCACTTCGAAATACGTGGACTGATAATTTTATAAAGCAGGGAAAGGCGAAGCCATGTGACAGGAACACAACAGACAGAGACACAGCATTAGATAAAATCAAGTAAAAAATTATGTTATCCCCTCAAATTCACCAATGAACCAATCCTATCTGTCAGTGACATTCACCTTTATTCAATGGTCACATTGTATCTGCAGTCAGAGAGCAGAGAGAGATGAATGAATGCTGCTCCTTTTGGGGGCATCAAAATCACGGAATAGTTCTATTTTTCTTTCAGAAGGAGTCTTCCTTCTGCAGTTAAACTACTCTGAAAATGCCCTTACAGAAACGCACGCAGCTGTGTCTCCTTAGTGACAAATCAAGTTGACAGTGAGAAGTAACTATCACAAATAGAGTGGAGAATCCTCTTCTGAGTAGAAAAATAATTCTAGTTGCTTCTAGCAAAATTCTATTCATATCAATTCCACTTCGCTGTTATATGTTGCTTTCTTATCCCCACCACCTCTAAGTGTTGCCTCAAAGGGTTCCGTATTGTAATATTGAATGCATCTGATTTCACCTCAGAGATCAGTATTTCTTTTTCTAAAATAAAAGACGAGACTGTTTATATAGCAGATCTATTCAAGTCTTTTTGTATTTCTTTTTAACACTGAGGCAGGCTATGCAGCTCAGGGTGTTTCTCTCACAGCCTCATGAGCACTTGGATTATAGGCACGCGGCACCAGGCTCTGCTTATTTCTACTCTAAAATTCTGCATTGCACATTTCCCAAGGAAAATCTATTCCATGTCAATGTCTTGGGGATTCTAAGGGAAAAAAAAAAAGACATGTGTCCATAGGTATAGAGAAGTATAATTCTTGAAGACAATATTGTTGAGAGTTCATGGGTGCATTTCTCTGTCAGAAAAAAAGAGATAAAATCTACCAAAGGGATCTTGGGCCTCTGGCTCTTACAGTCTTTCCATCACCTCTCCCATGATTCTGGCTTTCACCCTTCATCAAAGACACTTCTTTTTACCACAGATGAAAACTATTACAGAGCTAGAAAACCAGTCAAAATGCACAGAGGACGTGACTACTGTGAGCTGCTCAACCCCAACCGATACCTCTTCAATGCAACCCTTACAAAAACGTTCAATTCAAGATTTTTAATCCACTGAAAATTTTAAAATGGTTTTATTTATTTTTATGTGTATGGATATTTTGCCTGCATGTATGTCTGTGTACCACATATATGCAGTGTCCATGGAGGCCAGAAAGGGGCTTCTTATCCCCTAGGAATAGAGTTACTGATGGTTGTAAGCCAACTAGTGGGTGCTGGGAATGGAGGCTGAGTCTTCAGAAAGACCATCCAATGCTCTTAGCTGTTGAGTCGTCTCTCCAGCCCCTTAATTCTATATGTTTTGATGATGTATATTATTGGTCTTTTCATATCTTATTTAAAAATTTGAAAATACTTAATAGAAGTGTTTTAAAATAAAAACTAACATGAATCAGTTGTGAAATTTACTTAAAATTAATTCTAATCTTTATTTTATAAAGATGGTGCACATTAATGTACAACCCTGAAACATCACCCAGGTTTGTGGTTATGTGGTCACTCTTGCAGAATAGGCTCAGAGATTCCTTCTGATTCACCTGCAAGTTGGAAGCTTTGAATAGCTATGCAGGGTAGTTGCTTTACCATGCTTCTTCAGTCAGGAAGATGTATAGCAACTATCTCTGAATGCAAACTCAATACAAGTGACATGCCCTAACACTAAGGAGCAAATGACCCCAAACTTCTATCTCTATTTTCTCCTTTTGATTGACATCAGTGGCTAAGAAGGGGTGTTGGTGAGAAGAGAACACAAAGGAGTGAGTCTTCTTTGTAGTGGCCATATTTGTGGCTGAGTTGGGAGTTATATGCTTGCAGCAGCAGACTACTGTTAGCTTGCCTGTAACCAGTCCTGCAAGTGCCTAGCTTGCTACCCACTGCCATGGTAACCACTCCCTTTTAGACAAGTTTGTTTCACTATGACGTTCTGGCTTCAGCCACACACTTCAACATTTTAGGTTTTGTTTTGTTGTTGTTGTTTGTTTGTTTGTTTTAATAGTTTGTGTTTTTGTTAGTTGGTTGGTATTGGTTTTGGACACAGAGTGTCCTACTGCAGCCCAGGCTGGGCTTGAACATCCAGCAGTCTTCTTGCCTCAGTCTACTGAGTGCTTAGACTATGACCATAAGCCACAATATACAGCTCCCACACACATTCTAAGTGATGGTTACACACTTAGTAGACAGAGGGAAAAGGGTGAAGTACTAAAGGAGGCTAGTACTAAAGGGTCAGTTGAGCAATGTGAAGACTAAGGAACAGATTGGAGGCAGCAGAGCAGCTGGATTTGCTTACTCTGTGGGTGGAGCTGTAGAGGGTATTTCAGATGCTTGGGTGACTAACTCAGTGAAAGAAAGGAAGCCTGGTTTCTAATTTTATCTTCTTGTGGCACTTCACCAAAAAAGCCCCTCAAGGTGGCCAGAAGTCAGAAGCCCTCAATGGGGAGAAGTGCTAGAGTAAGAAAGTGACGTGCAAAGGTCCAGTGGGCATGAACAGAGCAGGTGGGGGGGGTGAAGCAACATGTGGCTTGTCACCTGGGCGCCTGCCTTTCAGTGGTCCTTAGAGTTCCCTCCTGCTCCTTGTTTGCATGATGTATTGCCCCTTTGGTGGTGGTGGTTTTGCCTGTTCAAGGAAGATGACTGCTTTAGGAAAAGAAACCAGAAGATTTAACTTTCAGAAGCTCAATTGCTCTCCCCCTTCCTTCCTCCTTCTCTTCAGGCCTTCTTTCCTCTTGTTTTCCTAAATAGGGAACTTGTTGGAGGGTTGGGGTTCAACCCTCCTGAGTAGTAAATGCTTCCTGAGTGTTTACATGAGTCCTCCATCTGACCCCAAAGACAAGGTTTCCCTGTGTAGCCAAGTTGTCTTGAAGCTCACTCTGTAGACCAGGCTGGCCTCGAACTCAGAGATCCACCTGCCTCTGCCTCCTGAGTGCTAGGATTAAAGGCGTGCGCCACCACTGCCAGGTAGTTTACACGTCTTACTTGGTGCTAGTCTTCTTATGATGGAAGGCCTAGGCAATATACTGAAGCTGGTTGTGGTGTTAAGGAAGTGCAGTGGCTTGAAATCTGCCTGGCTTTGTGATTCACTTAGGATTTCTCCAAACAAACCTTCCCAGTTTCACATTGGAGGTTTTCGGTTTTTTGCATTTGCAATGGAGCAGCTGAATGCTCACACGGGGTTTATCTAGAAGAACAGCTAAGCTGAGGACTCGTAACCTCCCCCCTCCCACATGATTAAACATAAAGGGAGAATAATATTTTGTTGCTTGCACAGAAGTAGATGGAGATAGAGTTAATGATGTTAAGCGAAATAAGCCACGCTCAAGTGTCTGTTTTCTTATTTGTAGAATAGTGATAACAAAAGCAGACATGACAATAGAAGACTATTGAGGAAAACAATGGGGCCAGCAAAAAGGTTATGAAGTCTGCATATACTCAAGGTGCATGATATGTGTATGTGAAAAATTCTGTGATGAAACCCATTATTTTATGAAATTAACACCCAGTACCTAAGAGAGTATTACAAATTTGAAAAACATGCCAAATGGAACAGAAAAGAAAAAAAGATGAATTTTGTTTTGTTTTGTTTTGAGACAAGCAGTTTTAGGAGGGCGAAACTTGCTCTGCAGACCAGACTGGCCTTGACCTCACAGAGATTCCCCCTGTCTTAGCTTCTTAAGTTCTTAGACTAGGTGCACGCACCCCTACATCCAGTTGTTTTTGTTTTTAAGTCTCTGCTACCCAGGGAGAAGAAACCAGCTATTTCATCATCCCCATGTCTTTGACATGATTTATGATTCAACCTCATTGTCATAAAGTTATTAAGCAACCAAAACACCAGACAAAGACTTCAGAGGCACAGCTAAAGGATCAGTGCCTCAGGAATACCTTAGCTCCCATTTACTTATTTAAATTTTTTGTTTGTTTTTGCTTTTTAAAAAAAAAACACATGTGTGATGGGCATGCGTATGCATGTCCATTGGGTGTGGCAGAGCATTTATATGTATGCACACATGTATGCAGAAGCATGTAGAGGACCAAGGTTGATGTCTAGGGAATTGTTTAGTCACTGGCTATCTTATTCATTGAGGTAGACTACCTTGCATCGATCCTCTATCTCTGCCTTCAGAGCACTGGAATTACAGGCAGCTACTTTACCTCCCAGGGAATCACATGATCCCTGAGAGTCAGAAATCTTGTCTTCATATTCGAAAGGTAAGGTTGGTTATCTACTTCACCTCTAACGCCTCACACTTATATATAAGCGGTGTGTTTCTTCAAGGTTCTTGATATATCCTGCAATGGACTAGATGCTCTGGGACAACGGTTGGAGAAGGTCTACTCCTTGGCTTGGAATCTTTCTGATTTTTCTGTATCAGATTTTCCAAGGGGGACAAGAAAGGACCCAGAGCCTACAAAGCTTTTGTAATGTATGAACTATGTGAGACACTTAATGGAAAAAAAATTTTTTTGCGTGACCCTTCACAAATAGGGGTCATGACTTTCATGGACCCTGAAAGTGTTAAAGAACAAAAATATCTTAAAGCAATAGGCTCTGCCAAGACAGCAACCTACTTGGACAACATGCCTCTGGCCGTATACAGGGGCCAACTTCATTCTCTCACAACTTCCTTAACTCTGCTGAGCATTCCGCATTTGAAGCTCACCGACTCACCTGGAAATCTGTTTTCTGAAGGTAAACACAGACACCCAGGTCAGTGTCCCTGTCTTCTCTGAGTCTTCCTGTTATGTTTCCCATACTGTCTTTGTTGGTGTCTTAAAAGAGCCAGCTGTGCTCCAGTCTTGTGCCTCTCCACTCCCAACCCCTCCAGTTCTCTCTGTGAGCCTGTGGATGGCTCAGATTCTGTTCCCTCGGGCTGCTGTGAGGCACTCTGGTATTTCTCCCAAGGAGGGGGTGAGACTAAAGAGCCTTCCTTAATTGGGGTGTGAGCACACACATGCTTACTCTGAACCGCCTCTCATAGTCACAGCTTCGATGCTTTGTTCCTTAACAATCATGCAGAGAGAGGTGTTTGGACACTGTATTAATGATAGCTCTGCATATGTACAGAGCACATTCCACTTTCAAAGGCATTTATAAACACTACAAGATGAAAGCTTGAGCTGCTCATCTTGGGAAAGGGGAAAGTTAATCACCACCATGCAAGGTCCATGGGGAAGGCCACAGATTCTGAGAGCTGCGAGGGATGTCAGAGTTCACCAAAGCAACCTCCTAGGCCTCCACCAGGAGCAGGGTAAAATGTTTCTTACAGCCTACTTTGCAAGTAAATCCTATACTTATGTAATTTTTAGGGATTTTTTTAATGCCTTTCTTTCTGCCTGCCTCGTTTCGTCCTCCCTCTCCTTTCTCCCCCTTGTCTCCCCTTAAAACAGAGACTGTTTTATGCCCCTAAGTTTGAGGTGGTTTGTTATATATTGATAATTGTAATACCCAGGCTGATTGGGGTAGCTGGTTGTACTGTGTCCCCTAACCTCTCATGAAGTAAATATCACAGAAGCTGCTCCTCACTTTGGTACCCTTCTTTGTATTGCCGATCTCTGATCTAAAGGACCTGGGGCTTCCAAAGTCATTCCTTCTGTTCTTTCAGGTGTTCTTCCAAGCATCTTTTTTTTTTTTTTCCTTTTTGAGGGAGATAAGTGATTCTAGTCTCCAAAGCACTGAGACAAGAATGCTGACCAAGCTGCCTTTTCTCTCCAGGTTTATCAGAGGAAAAAAGAGTATTCACAAGATGGGCATCATTCTTCTGGCTACACTGAGTGTTTGAGTGTAGGAGCTTTACCCAGAGTCAGCAATGTAGAGGTACTTCTTACAACACCTGTGTGTCGGGAGACATTGCTGCAGAGAAACAAAGCAGCTGACCAAAGGTCTACAGCCAAGAGGCAACCGAACTTGTATTTTAACCCAGATGTGTCTATACTGAGAGCCATATGTTACTACTGTGTGGCACACAATGGGTATTTAAGAACTAGTCAAAGCACCTTTCCATTCTTTTTCCCCAAGCACACCCCTCCCATCACTTTCCCATCCTAAATTTCTCATGTTTATAGAGTAAATCTACCCAGAGATCAGTAACGTAACTAGTACTTTTATTAGCATTTGGGATGTTCCATGTTGTTACACATTTTATTTCATTGGATCCTCAATGACCTATTAAGTGCACTGTTCTAATTTCTGTTGTGTAAGTGAAGGAAGAGCCATGGCAGGGCCAATTATTCCCAAACTGCTGCTGGGAAGAAGCAGGACTTGGCCTCAACTTGTTGTCTATTCCCAATAGCCTGTTCCTTTGTGTTAGGTCCTTTACTCTTTCTTACTCGTTTTCCTTTTGTTCTTATTTTGCCTACTTTTAGTGCTTGGAGATAGGGTCCCAGGCTGGTCAGCAACTCAATATGTAGTATAGTCAGGGATGAAGGCAAGCCTCCTGCCTCAGCTGCCAAGTGCTAGAACCACAGGTATGAGCCACCATTCCTGCCTTCATTATTACTTTTGATAAAAGGATATGACCAATATCTCTAAATTCAGCTATCAACATTGCTAGTAAAAAAGGACCAATATTCAGTGAATTATTAATCTATGTAGTTATACCATGAATAGCTATATGATTTCAAGAGTCCCGTCTCTTTCATACCAGATAACTAGTCTACACTAAGGTGATCTACAGGAGACGTATCACCAGGATCATTGCCAAAATCTGGAGATTTGCCTCTATATTTGTTAAGAAACCACGAATGAGAAGTGATTAAAATACTACTACCGTGATAACAACAGAGGCTATTTTGAAGTGTTCCCATGTGCCTCTTGGTACTGAGTGCTGTATATTTGGCTTTTTATAGTTTCCCCACCAGCATTTTGTTACATCTGTCTATGAGGAAGCTTAAGGTCTGTGACATCAGGGTGGACGTACAGAAGAATGCCCATGTTGGATACTTCTGACTCCTAAGCCTGCACACATAATTAGTACATCACACAGGAAATTAACCCTGACCTGGATAAAGATAATGGATTTCCATGTATCTAAACAAGAAATTCTTATATCCTGGTGCAAGTGGGGATCTTATCTAGTCCCTTTGCAAAATTTCCCGAATGTCAAACCTTCAGTGACACAGGTAGAAAGAGAAATGGGGGTGGAGTAGATGGATAGCATTTTCCATATGCCACATTTTGGTGGGGGCCATTTTTGTGCGCCTGCGCACACGTGTTTGCGCACCCATGGAACACATGCGGAGGTCAGAGGATAGCCTAAGATATCAGCCTTTCCTACCACCATTTTTAGGACAAGATCTTCTGATTTTGCTGCTGCATGCACTAGCCAGATTTCAAGGGTTCTTTCATCACCTCTGACCTTGTACTAGGAGTGCTGAGATTACAGTCATGTATCACCTCATCAACTTTCCATAGGTTTGGGGGCAATTAAAATTCACATCCTCATATGTATGTACCATGCACATTGCTCACTGCTTTGTCTCTCTTGCCCTAGCAATGGCCATTCTAGATGGGTCCTTCAGAGATTAGATTCCCAGAGCCAGCTGCAAGTTGTGTTTATCTTTCCCCACACGACCAGAATCTTATGAAAAAACAGTGCCTTGAAGATATTCCATAAACCCTGAAACCCCTGAATATGCTTGTGGCATACATAGTAGCTTAATAAATATCTCTTGAATTGGAGAGAGGTATTAGGTGGGGAAAGCAGAAGTGCCTTTGTTTACATAGAATGTAAAGGAAGGAAAAATACAGCATCCCATGGGTTCTGCTGTTCTCTGCAAAGGATTTGCTATGGGTTTTGAGTTATTTTATTTCCCTTCTCTGTCCTAGGTTTCCACCCAGGATGGCTCTTCACAAGAGGGCTGTTAGGAGAACCCTAAGACAGAGCCCATAGGATGCTTACCATAAATAATAGAATAAATACAATGGCAATGACGTCAATCATACCACAATAAAGAAACCTTGCCTACCCACCTGGCACTTTCCAAATATCGTCCTCACAGTTACCCTGAGGGTCATTATCTTCCCAGTTTACAGATGAAGACACTTTGAGATATTATCACTATTAAATTACATAATTATAAAACGCAGAAAAGATCATGACGTTAATGTAGTTTTCTTGGGGGGGGGTGGCAGAACATGTGAGTTAAGGAGTCAGTAATGGCCAAAAGTAGACTATCCATGGAAGCCTAATTTAGATGATGCTAGTGACCTTTGTGCAAAGTGGGACTGATGGGAGTAACTGGACAAATGGACCATCCTTCCTTCCTGAAACCCAGTACATCAACTGTGGCCCAGGGAAGAGCCCACGTCTATATCACTCTGGAATGGGCCTACTTGGGATGTTTGGACTGGATTAAAGCAGCCCATTTTGATGCCAACTGGCCACAGGCACTGGGCAACTGTATTACCTCATCCTCTTTGCTGTCTTGAAGAAACAAAGATAATAACACTTTCCCAAGGCTGGGGCTGGGTACATCTTAATTTACGTGTGTGTGTGTGTGTGTGTGTGTGTGTGTGTGTGTGTGTGTGTGTG
>OU015748.1:83949488-83960399 GCA_907169655.1 Acomys percivali | reverse complement strand
TGTGTGTGTGTGTGTGTGTGTGTGTGTGTGTGTGTGTGTGTGTGTGTTCTCGTGCTCGGGCGTGGCTCGAGCATGCGTGCAAATAACTTTGAAGATGGCAAATGTTATTAAGTGCTAAGTATTGTTATTTACTGTGGTTCTAAATGCTGTTTCTGCTGGCCATTGTCAGGCTACAAGACAATAAGGGAAGTGGTAAAAGGGCCCGTGAATTATTAAAACATCCATAAATGAGGTAGCTTTGGCCTGAGCTCTGTGATGGTATCTATAAGCCTAGCATTAGCTTTGCAGCATTTTTGTGTGGGCAGGCGGTTGCTTAATTTGCACTTGAGCATGCCAGCAGCAGGCCCTGGCACAGGTTTGGCACACATTGGTGGTACAGGGCTCTTTGGACAGCTGACATCATGCTTTGCTGTGTTCTCTTTGAGATGCAAATGAGATGCTGGAAGAGCCCCTTGCCCTTTCATCATTCAGTCTTAATAGAAGTGAATTAACGTTCATTGAGCCCTCCCCTGTGCTGGACACTTTTATGAATGTGATCTCATTTATTCTCAGGACAGTCTCTAGTGAGCTGGCCCTGAACGTTCCCATTTTACAGGTGAGGCAACTGAGGCTCGTGGGAGATTAAATAATTCATCCCTGATCATATAAGTAAGTAGTCCAAAGCCGAGTTGTGTTTAGAAACTAGGACAGGGCTACAAACATGCTCTTTTATTATGGGAAACTGGAGGCAACACGCCTTGCTTGGCCTCAACACCTCAGCTGCCTGGACAAGTTCTCCCGATCCAGGCTAAATATCTAAGTGCTTTGCTACAGGCCTTGAATATCCCAGATCTCTTTTCAGTGCCACTTAATTGTTTATGGCTACACTTCCATTTCTTCATCCTCAGTTCCTTAGCCTTCTGTTTCTGGGCTTTTCTTACAAACTGCTTACAAAACAGTGTGTTCTTTCTCCCTTGGTGTCTGCTAAATCTCCTCACGTCACTTCTGCATGGATGCTCTCTGGCATTTCTCCTGGGAGTAGCTCTCTGCCTTTGGCCCCCCCAAAGATTCACCATCAGCATCACCTTCAAACTGGGGAGAAATGCAAATTTGCTGGCCCCACCCTGGCCCCCACCAAACCAGAAACTTTTCACACCCTGAGCAGGAGGCCCATCTCTCCTGGGAACATCTACTTACCTAAGTCTGAAAATGATCAGCTTCCTCAGCCTTGGCAGGATTGTCATTTTAGAATCCAGCTCTTTGCTGCTCTTGGTGGGGGGGGGGGGGGAGGACCCAGAATGTGCCTAGCACAGTAGTTCTCAACCTGGAGACTGAAACCCCTTTGGAGGTTGAAGGACTCTTTCACAGGAGTCACTTAAGACCATTGGAAAACACAGATATTTACATAACAATTCCTAAGAGCAGCAAAATTACAGTTATGAAGTGGCACCAAAAATCCTTTTATGGCTGGGGGTCGCCACAACATGAGGAATTGTATTAAAAGGTTGCCGCTTTAGAAGGGTTGAGAACAACCCACCTAGTGGAGTCATGAAGAGCCTCCTAAACTCTACCTTTTGGGGGTCCTCAGCCCACTTCTTTCCCTCCCTACTCCCCTAGAGTTGGTAACGACAAGAACTGTCTTCAGATGTTGCCTAAGTTCCCCTGATGGGCAAAATCAAACCATTATGCTCGACTAATGTATGTGCTTCCCTGCAACACTGCCCTAACAATTTGCAAACTTGGCAGCCTAGGTTAACCTAATGGATTCTCTTGCTCAAGGCAAGTCTCCCTTGTCCAAATCAACACTGGATCTAAAGCTTTGAAAGGACTCCGACATTAGGGGCTGGAGTTGGACCACATGCAAACAGGACCTTTGATATGCATCACTCTCTGAAAGAAAGACCTCCTCCAACGAAACCCTGGGAACAAAGAGTACAGTGGCAGACAATGTGATTAAATAGTGGAGAGAGAGGAAAAAATGTCCTCGGAATGACGCAGAAGTCAATCTCTTAAGATAGGCTCAGTGCTACTGTTGCCAAAAGAGAAACAAAACTGCGTTCTGCCTGCAAGAGCAATACGGGGATTGTTGGCAAAGGAAGGCTTTTCTCAGCCTGCCCTGGGCTGGCTCAGTCTATCTACCAGGGGTGCACTCAAGATCTAGAAGTAGGGGAATATACATTACAATCCTTCAGATTTTGCACAGGTTGTAAAATTCTTTCTAGAACCAGGGTCATGTAAAGTGGATGCAGAAATGAAAGACTGGCTTGGGTCTTTTGTGCCTGGTTTCCACTCTGAGGCTTCAGATAACAGCACAAGGCAGTAGAACACGGTGGCTTTCATAGCAAACACCAGACTTCACATAACCTTATGATTTTGGAGTTATCTGAACCATCAAGCAAAGAGCTTACATGGGCTGGACTGAGAGCCCCTACACATACATAGCTGAAGTACAGCATAGTCAACATGTGTCTCCCCTAACAAAAGGAGTAGGGTCTGTCTCTGACTCTGTTGCCTACCTTTGGATCCCTTTCCTGTAGCTGGGCTGACTTGTCTGGCCTCAGTGGGAGAGGATGTGCTTAGTCCTGTTGTGACTTGAGGTGCCCTGTAGGTTGGCACCCCTTGGAGGCCTCTCTTTGTCTGAGAAGAAGAGGGAGAGGGTCTTAGGATGTGTAAGGGTAGGATTGGAAAGAGAAGAGGGAGGGGGCTGAGATCAGGCTGTAAAGAGATTAAATAAATAAATACATGACAACATATAGATGCTAGTGAGGTAGTATTTGCAAAGGGTGTGTGCATATGTGTGTGTTGACATCTCCCAAATAATTATTTTTTTGGACGACACTTTAGAAATAAGAAAATGGGGGCGCAGACATTCTATTTAGATCTTTTAATCAAATTGTATTAACAATTTTTCCTTGTATCTCCGCTTTTAATATAATATTTTAAATGTGAATCCATACTGTTGTAAAGTGGCATTACTTTCAAACTCACACCTAAATTTAATTTTAATCTGTTCTTACATTTGGCCCTTAAAATATTCCAACTTTAGAAATCAAGGTACAGTCCTTTAGCTATTCAGAAAGGGCATAGCGATGTATACTCTTCCAGACAATGGTAAACCTCACATTTTCACTCTTATTTGAGTTTTGCAAAAGGTCAATATACTAATTGACCATGTGCAATACTTTGCAGATGAATAGAGCTAAAGATTTCATTGATATATTTGTATACGCATAATCTCAAACACCTTGGGTATATTCTATATGCCAAATTAGCTTAGTCAACCTCTATTATTGGCATTGGCAACCACAAACAGTTCTACAATGGATATTTTACAATTTTTTTCCTAAAATGATGAACATTTCCTTTGAAATGAGGTCAGAAATTTAATCAGTGGCCCCCAAAATACAAACACGATTAACCCTGATCAGATTTTCGACAAAACTGCCTTCTACGTTTATGCTTCTGCTAGCTATCTAAGCATCTATCTATTTCCCTTAACTCTATTGGTATTGGACTGTGATTATCAGACTCTGGATGAGAGTTTAGGCTGAAGGAACAAGGCAGCACAACTATTTCATCTCAGGCAGATGTGATAAAGAAATACCTTCCCTTTCTTTCCTACTTCAATTCCCTAACACCAAGACAGTTTGGCTTTGATTAGAGCTAAGATATTTTTCTAATAGAAACATTTCCTTTATGCTTTATGCTCATGAAATCTACTTTACATGATGATTTTAAAAAAAAGGCAAAAAAGAAAAGAAAGAAAGAAAAAAAAAAAAAAAAAAGAAGGCTCCCTACCCTAGCTCCTACCCCTGAAATAAATTCAAATCCCCATGAGACTTGGGTCTCTTTTTACTAGAATTAAAGATAATTTATCCTCATGCATATTTTCTTATGGAACTAAATTACTGAAGGAAGTTATAACTTGGTTTCAAACACTTGAAGGCTTCATCACCCAGCGGTGTCTTTTGTCACTGTAATTAGACCAGGGAATCTAGTTTTATATGCCTGTAGTATCTGTCCCCTGGAGGATAGGACATACAAGGCATATAAGAAGGGGAAATGCTCTCTCTCTCTCTTTCTATACCTCTTTCTCCTTCCTTCCCTCCCATTCTATCTTTTCTTCTCTCCATTTTTCCTTTTTCTTTCATGAAATATCAATTCAGGTAAAACACATGATGAGGAGAGATTCACTGTGGTGATTAGTACCATAATATCACTAATTGGTAGGTTTAACGTTTAGGGAAAACCCCTAATTACATGGGCTGAATAAGGAATTTGGCTTTAGTGAGTGTCATTTTCAAACTAACTCAAGAATATTTGGATGAGACTTTTTGTCTTTCAATTCCTATTATTGAAGCTCTTCTGTTCTCTTCTGAAAAATAAAAAATGATCCGTAGTTCTTAAGAAGAGGGATCCTGGGATGGCAATTGAATCTTTTGACAGAGAGCCCTGCATCATTATTCTGTGCAGTCATCCTTGGGCAGCACTGAGGATATAGTTATGAAAGACTGGGTTTAGATCTTCAGTTCCCAGGGCTTCCTCTAGAGACCATTCGTGTTATTATATTGGGCTTAGTAAAGAGCACATAGTACATTATTCCTGCTTCTTGATGGGCACACAGACTACCTCGCCCAGCCTCCTCGTAGTTATTTAGGTATCATCAATCTGATAAATATAGTCTAAGAAAACATCCCTCTCTTTTCTGCTCTCACACAGGAAGACCTATCATCCTCTCTCCATGTGTCCTGATTTCCATCTTGGTACAGGCATAGATGAACTATTAACTTTGGGAGCCTTGAGTTAAGGAGGGGCCTGTGGCCTGTGGCTGTTTTCTGAACCACGCATAAGATTGGCTGATGCTGGACACCTTCCCTGTTAAATTGTACATGTGAGAAAATATCTATTGTGTTTAGTATATTATATATTTTTTAGATTTAATTCTAACAGCCACTAATGCTACCATCATTAGCATTTGTATCACTTGGTAATAAAAGTAAGATTAAAATGCACATTTCAATTAACTTATGTGACATTTATAGTAAGCTGGCTTCTAAGGAATAATACATACAGGATGTTTTACAGTATAATTTTTAAATTTTTATTCATTTGTGACAATTTCGTACACACATGTAACACACACACACATACACACACACACGATGCATTCTGATCACACTCACCTTTACCCCCTTTATCCACCCCCATCAACCTTCTCTCCTTCCTGCAAATCTCCCTCCTATTTTATATCATTTTTTTAATTTGGTTCTGTAACTCACTGAATATAATCAGAGCTGTTGCATGAATATGAGTGTGAGTGTATGGGACTTAGGTGTGGCAACACTGAAGACAATGACATTCCCTCCCAGTAGCCAGGAATTGCCAATAGCTTCTTGGGAGAGGGGAGGGCCCTAGGAGTCCATCCCCCTAACTACAACCAATTGTTGACTGGACTAGTCTTGTGCTGGTCCTATCAAAATACACAGCTTTTCCAGATCTTAGCACTAGTCAGGACCAGTGCAGGAAGAAAGGTGAAGTACAAGATGGTAGGCTACATAGATTTTAAATTTTTTCAGGGAGGATTTCCCCTCTGCCAATCTACCAGATAGCAAACAAATGTGTGGGTGAATGAGTGCCAACATCACTTGAACATTTGGCCATCAGCTTTGCTGAAATATGAACACTAAAACTTCAGTAAGCCTTTATTACACAGCTGAACAGTTGTGTGAGGAAAGGGTCTGAAGCTGACAAAACCAGCTTTGTCCTCTTGATTCTAGCTGTGATGTACACTGAGATCCTGTATAAAATTGGGTGAATTCTTCCATGGTTGAAAACTGGAAGACAATGTGGAGGATGGGATTAACTTTTGGTTGAGAAGTCCTTTGTGAAGCACACAGTGCTTGCACATGTTGACTGCACGCTAAGTTCCCTGGTTACCATCCCTTGGCACCTACAGGCTCAATGTTGGGGTTCGAGTCAATTTAGCATCAGTGTAGAGCCCTGCTTAGAATGGCTAGGCAGACAGTAAGGATCCTGGAACTGAGGGAAGAGAAATAGACCTTCCATATCACTCTGAACTCAAGATGGAAGGACACTATGGAATTTCCTTTTCCAGAAACTATCTCTAGAAGACTCACTGTGGCCTTTTCTGACTGGCAAGATATTTTCTACACAGGATACTTCTGTCTTCTTCGTGTGTTGGTTCTCTTGTAGCTATTAAATTCATGTATGCAATCAAAAGAATATTTGCCTTGAGGTTGCTTAGAGCTTACTAAGATTCATGAAAAGATTCTTAAGATCTTTGTTCTTCAATATTTTTTCTCTTTTCCACCATTCCTCTTTCTCACATTTGTATTCCACTAATTTAAATGTTTTCAGAATATTCATCCATAGTTCAAAGTTCACAAAGACAATTTTGTCAGAACTTGTATAGGAACTAAGTATAGGAACTAGCTGGAAACTATGGGAGTATCAGATTCCAGGACCTATATTTTTCTAGAAATTTTATTGTGTAAGTATATATACTTTTAAAAGTTACAGACTTTAGATTGAACATCTTGTTTTCTAATCTGATTTTATCCATTAATAACGCATTCCTAATCTTTCCTAGATGTAAAAATGTCACTTTTAACAACACTAGAGCACTTGGATAGTTGTCACAGAATAGTTTCTAAGCTTCTTTTAAATACATAATGTATCAATGAGCATTCTTTTTTTCCCCAGTGAGCATTCTTTCTGTTTGTTTGCTTGTTTTTGTTTTTATGTTTTTGATGTCTCTTTTATTATAATTTCTTCACATTACATCCCGATTGTTATCCCTCACTTGTATCTTCCCATTCTCCCACCCACTTTTGCCCTATTCTCCTCCCCTATACCTCTGACAGGTAGCGACCTCCTCTCCCACCATACGACCACAGCCTATCGGGTCTCGTCAGGATAGTCTACTTCCTGTTCCTCTGTGTGCCATCAGGCCATCCCACCAAGGGGAAGTGATCAAATTGGAGACACCAGAGTTCATGTCAGAGGCAGTCCTCTCTCTCTTCACAACCATAGAGAATGTGCTGTCTATTGCCTAGATCTGAGCAGGTCTATGTTTACTGCATGCATTGTCCTTGGTTGGTGCAACAGTTTGTGCAGACCCCCATGGGTCCAGATCTGCCAGCTGTGGTGGTCTCTTTGTGGGATTCTTGGACCCTCAGGGTTCTTCTATCCCCCCATTCTTCCACACCACTTTCACCTGGAGTCCAGCAGGCAGTTGGAGCATCTATCCCGATCCTCCCCTAAGTGGAGACTCTCAAAGGACATCTATGTTCAGCTAATATACACTTATAAGTGAATATATACCATGTGTGTCTTTCTGGGTCTGGGTTATTGCACTCAGGATGATCATTTCTAGTTCCATCTATTTGCCTGCAAATTTCAACATTTCCTTGTTTTTAATAGCTGAGTAGTATTCCACTGTGTAAATGTAACACAGTTTATTTATCCATTCTTCGATTGAGGGACATCTAGGTTGTTTACAGATTCTGGCTATTATGATTTATTTATTCACTTATTTTGTATACAGTGCTCTGCTTGCATTTACAGCTGCAGGCCAGAAGAGGGCATCAGATCTCATTATAGATGGCTGTGAGCCACCATGTGGTTGCTGGGAATTGAGCTCCGGACCTCTGGAAGAGCAGTCAGTGCTCTTAACCTCTGAGCCATCTCTCCAGCCTGATTCTGGCTATGATGAATAAGACTGCTATGAACATAATTGAGCAAATGTCCTTGCTATGTGGTAGAGCATCTTTCTGATATATGGCCAGGAGTGATATAGGTGGGTCTTGAGGTATTCACAATTTTCTGAGAAAGTGCCAGATTAATTTCCAAAGAGGTTGTACAAGTTTGCACTCTCACTAGCAACATAGGAATGTCCCCCTTTCTCCACATCGTCACCAGTATGTACTGTAATTTGAATTTTTCATCTTAGCCATTCTGATGGGTGTAAGATGGAATCTCAGAGTGATTTTGATTTGCATTTCCCTAATGACTAAGGACATTAGGCATTTCTTTAAGTGTTTCTCAGCCGTTTGATATTCCTCTGTTGAGAATTCTCTAGCTCTGAGCCCCATTTCTTAATTGGGTTATTTGGTTTGATGGAGCTTAATTTCTTGAGTTCTTTATACATTTTGGATATTAGCCCTTTGTCAGATGTAGGGTTGGTGAAGATCTTCTCCCAGTCTGTAGGCTGTCGCTTTGTTCTCGTGACAGTGTCTCCTGCCTTATATAAGCTGTTCAATTTTGTGAGCATTCTTTATTTAATACAATCATGGATCTTTGACCACATCAGGGGTATATTTCTAGAGGTGACATTATCAGGTCAATCCACATAATAATCATTTAACTGCTCTTTAGATTATTTTTACTCTTAGTTTTTTTTTATGTAAATGTTTTACCAAGTAGCCTAAGCTGGCCTCAAAATTGCAGTGGTTTTCCCACTTTAACCTCCCAAGCTCCAGATGATAAACTTGTGCCACCATGCCTGGCCTACTTTTATTTTGCTTTTGAGCACTATCTGATGGTACCATCCTTACCTATCCAAGTGGAGACTGAGTCCATGGTTTATGAACTGAAAGTGTCACAATGGACAATCTGTAACAGAGAAGATGTGAGAAAGCTTTGAGGCTTCATGTGAAAGGGAAACCCCAAGTCTGTCTGCAAGATGGAGTCTTTCCCTGTTTCTGAATCCTCTGTAGTTACCTTTGAATCTTGCAGAAACAAAATAGAGCAGCCTGCTATGTGTGGAGTTCATAATACAGCAAAGCAGAGGAAGAGCTAGAGGTTTGGACAATGACTGACCCTGTTTGCTGGTATGTTACTTTCTATCCATGGGAGTTGCAATAACCCTGAATTTCTCTGAAACTTAATTCTGTCCCTTGAAAGAAGTCAGATTTTCTCTCTGCTTCAATGTGCAGTGCTGGCATTTATCAGAAAAATCCACCAGTCAAGTTAAAAAGCAAACACTAATGCTGCACCTTTAGCACACTGATGTCACTCAAGATTAGAGCAATACAAGAAACTCTGAATCACTTGCATTGTTAGTTATGATGCTTACTTTTCCCTCCACTCCCAATTGTAAACTAAGGATTCTCATTAGTTTATTTAGAAATATTTTTGATGCTCCTGGTCCCCAAACAACATAAGCATATGTGATTCTTAACTCCCTTTCTGTGGAATTTTAGTTATTGACATTTGGGAAGACAGAAAAGGATCTCGACCAAAAGAGCACAGTCATTTTCATGTCACTTCCATAAGAAAAAAAAAATCTTCAAATGACTGTGTTCAAGATGCCAGAGAAAAGAGAATTAAAGAGGCAAAACTTCATCAAGTTCCTGCCCCAGGAGATGACACCCAGCACAGTTCCTGTTGTCTTAGACTACCTGTATCACACACAGGTGTCAATCACAGTTCAAGTCCGTTCCATGCAGTCACAGTGAACCCATTATTTCGTATCTCCTGCTCAGTTCTCAGCTCCAAGCACAGGTCCGTGGCTTATTGGATTAGTTTTCTCAGTAACTAGCTTGAAAATAGGAGTAAACAAAAACTCAACAAATCTATGTGTATGGATATAATCAGTTCATTGTTAAATATGTCATCTATTCATTCCTCTCTTGCCTAAGAATTCTTTGCTGGACAAATATCTCCTGGATGCCCATCAGAAATTAAAGTCTCTATGAGCTGCTAAGTGTTTAATATGAACATGTCAGCAGACTCCCAAGTCTTAGGGAATTTCCAGACCAGGCAGGCATTTAGATGCTAATCATATAATTGTCAGGGAAGGTTCTTTATGGTCAGTGTCACTAAAGGAATTTAGGGGATATCAAGAGCAGGGTGTAATTGTATACCCTTCTCTTCTTTCAGTGGTCAGGAAAGGTTTCTATGAGGGAGGTGGAAATCACCAGGTGCCTGATAGGGGCTTAGGCAAGCACATCATCAACAGAGGGATCTGTAGGCACAAGGACCTTAGGGTGAAAGAGAGTGGAGAGAGTGAGGAAACTGAATCCTGGCCACTGTGGCTGGAATGAGTGCTGCATACAGGGTGAACACAGGTGACGTGGCCAATTATCCCAGGAATGGGTTGATAGGTTGTAGGAAAATGTTCAGTGGACTTTTGAGAAGCCATTTATGGATCTTTAGCGAGAGAAAGAGTTATCAGTGTCACACTCAAAATCAAGTAAAGAAAATAGATTCTTCTGTTTGTATAAATTCTCAGAAGAGAGAGAGAGACGGAAAGACAGATAGAGAGAAACAGAATTTTTACATTGATCTTTACCTTGTTCATGTCCTTTTGTTTTTCTGACTCCTGGATTGTCCCATAGGGATAATATTTTTTTCTAAGGGAGCAGCTACCACTGAAGAATCTTATGAGGCAGACATACTCTATGGATTTTATGTTCTCATAAACATGAATGAAATTTTGTCATTTAAAAATGACAAAGAAAATTGATAGAACTGGAGGACACCATGTTAAATATAATAAGCCAGTGTCATTGAGAGCTATCACATATTTGCTTTCATATGTGGTAATTAGCTGGGTCTGAAATAGAGGCCAAAGTTATTACAATAAGAGAGGGATTGTCTGGGATGTGGGCAAGGGAAGAAGGAGTGAAGCTGGTAAGAACGAGCAACAGAGAAGGTGAATATGATCAAAATATATCATATGTATGCATGGAAATAAAACCCAATAGTTTGTACTACTACCATAAAAGAAGTGAAGTATAAAATGACAAAAGAAAGAGTGTATTAGTCTTCCATAAGGATGAGCCCATTGATAGATTATCCGATCCAAAGAGGTCAGCACTAAAAACATGTAAGTACGAACACCTAAATGAATTCAGCAGGGTCTCTCTCTCTCTCTCTCTCTCTCTCTCTCTCTCTCTCTCTCTCTCT
>OU015748.1:83917161-83942683 GCA_907169655.1 Acomys percivali | reverse complement strand
CACACACACACACACACACACACACACACACACACACACACACACACTCATGCACCCATGCAAATGCACAGACACACACCCCACACACAGTCTTTTAAGAAATTGTCTACATGCTCATTGGCCTGCCTGTGCTGTTTAGCACTTAATCTGTTATAGAGCAGGTAGGAAGTCAAGAGTATGTAGGAACTCAACCCCAGTTTGTTCATTGACTAGGTTGCTTCGATTCTGAAACTCTTAAGATTGCTTCAGCTGAAAACTTATTCAAGATCGTTTTAAGCAAGGCAGGTACCGAATGGGCTAATAAACATTCCTTTAAGTATTGTTGTGCTACTTTGAGTACATTTTGGAATAACACAAAAGTAAACAAACAATTGTGTGACCTTGGACATGCACACCTAGAAACATGCCACAAAAACAAGATGCAACTTGAAAACAGCAGTTCTAATCAAGTGTGAGTCTCTGTGTGTGGTTTTCTAGGGTGGAGAGCTCTATGCAAGCAGGCTCACACTAGTGCCTGACAGCTGCCTGTTGGTTCGTCCCTGACTGACCAGTGGTCTCTGAGTCTTTTGCTCTAGAAGCTTCTTTCTCAGTTTCTGCTGCTCCTTCCCTTGTCCCTATCTCAGTCACCTTTAGCTCAGGTCACATGGCATGGTTACATTATTGTTCAGCCCAGTTAGCAGAGCAGAGTGTTGCATAAAAGCCTGGGCTTTGTGACTTGCTACATGGAGGGCTTGCAGCAGAGGCTTTGCCTCCTCCTCCCCTCAGTGTTTTCCACATCAGAAGGAGATGATGCAGTCCTAGCAGAACAGCGTGAGCAGCGGCTTAGATGAGAACTTAACATTCCTAGTGCTTACATTCGAATGCTTCATGCATTGGAAAAGATGCAGGACTTCATGAACACATCCTTCAGCAGGATGCCTACTGACACGACCTTTTGCTTAAACTCACTCACTCTTCTTGGAATCTCAACAATGGAATTTAAGCAGAGTGAGTTTTCATTCTAAATCACCGTATGTTTCATGCATGAGTGTGAGTCTTTTCTTCTGTTAACAAAAACTAGATGGCTGGAGAGCACACCCCTAAACCAGGACCCTCCATATTTTCTTTGTTAGGTTGTTTTTAAGCCCAGACTAATAATAGTTGCTATTCTCTGTGAACTGCTTTACATTCTGTCACTACTGCTATTACTGCTACACTACTACTTTTGCTATTAGTCTTGCCGCTGTTGCTACTCCTGGTATTACTAACAGGAGTTAAGATGTACTCAGTACTTACTATGTGAAAGGCAACAAGCTGTGCCCTTTATATGTGTTACCCTGACTCATAAGCACAGTAGCCAATGCAGAAGACAAGACTTGCCATGGTCAGGAATGTAGGTTGGACGCCAGACTTCCTGGCTTTGCCTCTTCATTTATGACGAGGTGAGCAATTCTAGGAAGGTCCCTATGATGGCGAATCTTCATGGTAAATGACTGAATTCAGACACCCCCCACACCCCAGGAGACATCTAAGGGAGGCTCTAGAGAAGTTTAACCCATGTGGAAAGACCCGCGCTGAATGTGGGTAACACTGTTTTGTAGCCTGGGCTCTCAGACTGAGCAAAAAGGACCAAAGAGGAAGCTAGCTGAGAAAGAAGCATTCACAGCTCTCTCTCTCCTTGGTGATTTTAGACATATTGTGACCAGCTGCTTTACACGCTTACTGCCATGCCTTTCCAATCTGGATGACCTGTATCCACTCAGACCAAATAAACCCTTCCCTAACTTGCTTTAGCCAGGTGTTTTGTCATAGTATCTATTTATGCATGCACATTCAATCTCATGCACACATGTACGACTTACTACTGCTATCACTGCTACTGCTACAAATACTTTTTACTGTGGTTGGAGTTTTCTCTCTCCATATCATCTTGCACTCCTCTGTGTTTCTATAGTGTGGTCCTTCCTGCTCATCCAATGTGAGTCTGCTGTGTGATAACAGACATTAGTCTCCTAGAGTTCTCTACTAGCTTCTGTAGAGCAGGGAACAAGCCTTGTTCTCTCTCACCCTTTATTAGCAAGCACAGCCTCGGCATATGGTTAATATGTTTAGTTGGCATCTGCTAAATGGACAAAGGGATGTATCTTTTTAGTTTGTGTCTGAAACTTTCTTCTAACTTGCTATAGTATTTAGTGCTCATACAAATCTCAAAAGTGTAAAACACACGCCTTCTTTCTCTTTTTTCCCCTTCACTCCTTTCTCCCATGGGTGTGTATAGGTCTTGGTTTCTCCATCATGGCCAGAAGATTGAGACAGAATTATAAGCAAGCTGCCTGAAGCCATACACCTTCTTTATGAAGGGGTTTAAATCAAGAGGCTTGGACTTTTTAGTCGTAGCCTTGTAGTGCTTATTTAGTGATGACTGCATACACTCGATTGCAATTTGGGAAATTCATTGACTCCTCTTGAACAACAAGGCTAGTGTTATAACTTTACCTGAGAGTGGCATCTTGCCATCATTCACTGAGGGAGGATTTAAAGCCCCGCCAAGGAACTGCTGGTGGGCCTAACAACAAAGCCCAGGGACCATGTCCCTAAGCATGTCTGTAAGATTAGAAATGATACCAACCAACATATTTAGGCGCCTGATGCCAACTTTGCTAACTATATGATTGACTCACATCAATGTGGAGAAATTTTATTAGCATGTTCTTGTTTATAGTACAATGTTCCAAATTTGCCAGCAGTGTATGAGCCCAATAACCGAGGGAGCATTAAGTTTTTTTTTTTCTTAATTGAAGATCAGTTTCATCATTTTGAAGATTAAGTAATAGATACACTTTCATTGCAAGAGCTGTATTAGTTACTTTTATGTTGTTGTAATAACATACAAAGACCAAAGGTGGCTTATTGAAGAGTTTGCGTGGCTTATGGTTCTGGAAGGATAAAAGCCTATCATAGTCGGGAGGTGTCACACCAACTAGGAGTAGCAGGAAACTGGGAGATCATATCTTCAACCACAGCAGGAAGCAGAGAGGGTGAACTGGAAGTATATTCAAGCTATTAAGTCTTAAAGGGCACCCCAGTGATGCGCCTCCTTTAGCAAGGCTGTAGAGCCTTACAAAGAGAGCCCTTAACTGGGAACCAATTATTCAAATATTTGAGCCTTTGTGGGAAATGTTCATTCAAACCAGCACAAAAGGTACAAAGTGTGGCAAAATACATATAAAAAGGAAGAAAACAAATCATTGTTAATCTCATGAGTTTAGAATAATTGTTTCACCATGTTGATTATTTCCCATCTTTTTTCCTCCTGTTTTGTTTTCATTATATTCATTATAGCAGAACAGTCATAAAGATATTTCTGTGGATACTGTTAACATTTTAATGAATATTTCCCCCTCTGTTTTGTGTATGGCATGGCCACAATATTTATTTACTATTGGTGTGTATTCATTGTAGATGGTATTAAGTTTACAAAGGCCTTTCAAGTATGTCATGTCTTTCAGCCATATTCACATGCTTTCATTCTCTTTCTTTAGTCCAATCCCCCTTAGGCCTCTTCTTAATCTTTTCTTCTTCCAGTTTCTTCTTTTTTGTTCTCACATATACATCTATACTCAAGTCGATACCATCTGTATCTACATATGCTTTTACTTATCTATAGAGGATTCCATGATCCATAGATAAAGGCAACAAATTATTTATCTTCCTGGGTCTGGCTTATATTGCTTAATGAGCTATCTTTAGTTGAAGCAAGTTTCCAGAAAATTACATAACTTTATTCTTCATTGTAGATGAATGAAACTTCATTGTGCACATGGACTACATTTTCTGTATATATTTATTTGTTGACAGGCACCCAGGATGGCTGCATATCTTGATTACCATAAATACTGCAGTAGTGAATGTAGATATTCACACATCTCTGTGGTGTGTTGACTTACAATATTTTAGGTATATATCAAGATATGGTTAGTGCTGGCTATATGGTAGTTCCATTTTAGTTTTATGAACAACCTCCATACTGATTTCTATGGTGGCTGCACAAATTTGTATTTATATCAGCAGTTTAAGATTTTCTTTTTCTTCAAATTCTTATGAGTATCTTATTCCATTTAAATGGTTTTAAAACAAGATTTATTTTAGTTGTATGTTTGTTTTGCCTGCATACACCATATGCGTGTAGTGCCCATGAAGGTAAAAAGAGGGCATCCGAGTCCCTAGAAGTGCAGTTATGATGATTATGTGCTACCAATGTGGGTGATGAGAACTGAATCCAAGTCCTATGCAAAATTGGCCAAACAATTGAGCAATCTCTCCACCACCTCCATAGTTGTTTTTGTTTGTTTGTTTTTGTTTTTTGATGATGGCTATTTTAAAGATGGAGTAAGATTCAGTTGCACCGTAGTTTAATTTGGATTTCCCTGATGGCTAAGGATGATGAATATTTTTTCATATACTTATTCGTCAATCTTATGTCATTTTTTCAGAGCTGTTTGTTCATTACACTAGTCCATTTATAGATTAGAGGTTTACTTTTTGAGTTCTTTATATATTTGTAACATTAGCCCTTTTCAGAGATTGTCTCCTACTATTGGAATCTTTCTTTACTCATTTTTTAAAAATCCATTCAGTTCAATTTTCAACTTGGTGTTATTTGATGAACTTTGGCATCCTGTCCAGAAAGGCCTGGCTCTTTCCTATATTTTGAACTAGTCTCCCACTGTTTTCCTCCAATGGTTTTAGAGTTGTTAGGCTTATAGTGAAGTCTTCAGTTAAATTGGTTTTTAGACACAGTGAACTCTAGAGATCTAGTGCTGTCCTACATATGACTAACAATTTTCTCAAGATCATTTGAGATGAGACTATTCTTTGTTCAATGTATATTTTTGAAATATTTGTCAAAAAGAAGATAGCCACAGCTGTTGGGTTTACTTTTGTTTCTCTTATTCTATCCTATTTGACTTACATGTTTGATTTTGTGCTAGTGCTATGTTAGTTTTGATACTATTGCTCTACGGTATGACCTTGCATCAGCAATGATACTTTCAGCATTATTTCTAGGATTAGTTTGACTATTTGGAGCCGCTATTGCTTACATATGATTTTTGGTTCAATTTTCTTTCTATTTCTATAGGAAGTGACATTGGAGTTTTGACTGAGATTGAATTGAATCTGTAGATCGACTCTGGTCATATAATTTTCTCTATTAGTACCATTTTGCCAATTCATAAATATTGGATTAAAAATCATATTCTAGTTCTTTATTTGCCATTTTAAAAGTCTTATGGAAGGGGTCATTCACTTTCTTGATCAAAGTTTGTTCCTGGGCTTTTGAAGCTATCGTGCATGTGTTTGCTCTCCTGATTTCTTCTTCTGCAAGCTTGTTAAGAGGGTATGGAACAGTATATGGATGTTGGTTGCTACTTCCTTGGATGTATTTATTGGTTCTAAAAGTGTCTATTGGAGTTTTCAGAATCTCTCACTTATGGGATATATTTTTTTTATAAATAAGAATAATTTGACTTCTTACTTTCCTATCTTACATGCTTTTCCTCTTGTCTTGTTGCTCTAACCAGGACTACAAGGGTTACATTTAATGGGGGGGGGGTGGAGGAATAAAATTAAATGCACATAGTAGTAAGATTGGGGGAAAGAGGGGTTGGAGAAAATGGAAACGTATGTGCTTCCCCTCTATAATTGGATTCCTTCTCACTGGGTGAAGAGGGTCCTCTGATTGGTGCTAGTCCATCCATAGAAGACCTTAGCCTCTGTTTCTTGTTCTGTTCTGCTCTGGTACTTTTTAATTTACTTTGCTACTGATGCTAGTGTTTTTCTATTATTACTTACTTATTAGGATAGCTGTACTCCAACTACCTCTGGTTTATTCTTTGGCATTTGAAAAGACCATGCACTAACATCAGTTACTACCTTCTGGCATCATGATCATAATATTTAAGTGGTTAGATGGCACTTGCATAGATCATTGCTAACTTTACAGTCTCCTTGTAAGTATGAGTCCTTACATCTAATTTTGTATTTTCAGTATCGATGAAGTACACAAATTCTGACTCTACTTTGTCACTGGGTAGGGCTTGCAATATTGTCATGCAGCCAGCTTTGAGATTCCCTGGCTTTTATCATTTGCATATTAAAGTAACTCAGAGAATTGGTGAGGAAAGCATTTGATATAGTTTTCTCATTGTTTTTAAATTCAGAGACTGAGATTCACTGTAAAAGGCCAGGAACAGAAGTGGGAAGGCTAGAGTTATTTTTAATAAAAACAAGGAGGCTAGTGTACCATGCCTCTTTGTAGCTAGTGTACCATGTAACTAGAAAGAGACAATAGAAGGTTGTAAGGGCAGACAGGTGTGTGTGTGTGTGTGTGTGTGTGTGTGTGTGTGTGTGTGTGTACTCATGTAGAATGTTATGGTCTCCCATAATAATTTTGTATTTGATCTGATGAGATAGAAGGCAGCACATGTTTGCTTTATTCTATTAAGAAAAGAATGTAGGGGGATGGGCTGGAATGCAGGACAACTACCACAGGCAGTTTCAGAAAAATATATAGATAAGAAATAGCAGTTCAGGTTAGGTAATAGCATGAAAATACCTCAGGGCTTGGGGTGGAGACAGTTTCTCCTTACATTATCAAAATTGAAAGATAGTATTTCCTGATGGATTCCATATGGAATATAAGAAAAGAAAGCAAGGAAATGTATGGGAGAGGCTAGAAGGAGGAAAAGGAAGGGAAGGAATGATACAATTATATCACAATTTCAAAAGATATTATGAAATAAACAGAGTTCCCCAACACCATATACTTCTGAAATAAATGACTGAAGACCTGCCTGAAAGACATGAAAGACTAAAAATGAAATTGACTAGGATGGGGGAAGGAGGCAGGAAGAGGATACAATCAATAACTCAGAAGTATTCCAGTTTGTAGTGTTTCTCAGATTTTTGAGTGAAAATGTCAATTAAGCCAATTGTTGAATTTGTAAGTGTACAGTGTAAGAAAAGGCCAGAAATAGATACTGGAAGATTTTGAGTGTTGGATGGTGCTAAAAGCTATGAGTCTAGATGGGATCTTAGGGATGGGGTTGGAGCAGACCAGAAAGAAAATATAAGCCTCCCCTTTAGAATGAAATGTAGGCGCTAGGCAAGGAGGCAAAAATTATAAGCCTCAATACAGGTGAGAAAGTTCAGTATTAAAGCACTTGTTCCCAAATATGATGGCACAAGGTCAATGACAAGAAGCCAGATGCTGGAAGAAGAGAAACAGAAACACATACATTCACATATACATACATACATACATACATACATACATACATACATGCATACATACACACACATGCTTAAAGTATTTTTAAGAGAGTTATTTATATTTGAAATTTATGTGTATGGCTGCTTTATCTGCATGTATCTCTATGTACCATGTACACACTGTGTCTGCAGAGGCCAGAAGAGGGTATCGAAACCCCTGGGACTAGAGTTACAGTTAAGTGCTATATGGGTGCTATGAATTGAACTTGGGTCCTATAGAACAGACCATTCTCTTAACTGCTGAGCTATCACTCCAGAAAATAAAACAGTTTTGAAAAGAAGCAGTGTGGTGGAGTATAATGGGTGCATCTCCCACTCTGCAGAGGGAGTAGAATTGATGGAGTCACTCTCTTGAGAAAGAGCATTAGCCCCTTTTTGTAAGTAGTAACAACTATTGACTTCTAACCATGCTCCTTTGTATTTTCCTGCCTTGTGCATAGACACCAGCTATATTTTAGTACCTGGTAGGTTGATGCCCTAATCAAAGCCTTGGGAACACCTCATTGGGTATCTGTCTATCCCAGCATTTCTTATAATCTATTATAATTAGACTTGAATCAGCCTAAAGTTAACCTTTACATTGTCTCCTACAAGAGAAGAAACCCATTCAATACAATCCAATAAAGTGTATTAATTGTTTAAATTAGTTATAAGTTAGCTGTAATTGGCTAGTCTATTCTGGGTAATGAATAGTGTAAATAGTGTTGGCAGTGAGCATATTTAATCTGCTTAAGGGAACGAACTGGTCACAAAAGCTTGTAAGCTTTCATTGGTCTAACTATAGGAATAGAAATCCTGGAAACACATAATATCTTTAATTAATTAATTTTTCCCTCTACATTCTGATAGTAGCTCCCTCCCTCCTCTCTTCCATGGATTGAACTTTTAATGAGCAGAATGCTAAATTCTAGGCATAGCTTTGGGTGTATTGTTGTTTTGTGTTTGTATGGTCATCTTCTGAAGTATTTCACATGAATATATAGATATATATAACTGGTCGCTCCAAGTCAAAGGTCACAAGTGAAGCCAGTTGTTAGTCCACATTTGCTCACATCAATCAGGAAGAAGCCACTGCAAAAAATAGATGGAAAACATAGATGTTGACCATAATCTCTCAGTCCTATTCTCACCTTACCAGAGCCTTTGCCCTACCATGGGTGTGGCTTACATACAAGGCTAAACTGCTTAGCACAGAGCAAACGCTAGATGAATTTGGGCTCCAGGTAGCTGTGTGTATGCTTCAGGGAAGAAGAGTATGTGAGACAGGGCAGCTTCGAGGATATGGAAGGACTGGGAGTGGTGATGGCCTGGATTCTACTCTCACCACAGTGCCTAGATTGAGAGAGCCTGCAAGGGCCAGCTTCCATGCTGTGAAGAAAGATGTGTCTTTTGCTATGTCAGGCTTATGAAAGTATCAGACAGACAAAAGTTAGACGCACCCCGGAGTTGGATATATATATATCCATATTCCAGGCCAAGGTGTTCACAGTTTTCTTCTTTCAAAGTAACCCCCACCCCACAGGTTTTGAGCATGTCTGTGGTCTAGCAAGATTAATTGGACAGTGTACTGTAAAATAAAATTAAGATGCGGTAGAACGTACTAGAAAGAGCTTCGTGCTGAAACAGACCTGTATTTAAACTCTGAGTGACATATAGAATGGCTTTGCACGTGACTAGTTTTTCTGAGCCTTACTCTGTCTCCTTTTCTACCAATGAGAATTATAGGAAATATTTGAGTGATTGTCATGGAGATTAGAGGAAACTATGCTATGTGCTTATCTTTGGCCCTGCACTGAATGAACCTTCCAAGAGTAGTCACTAGTGTTATCAGAGGTCAGAAGAGGAAGAGATCTGCAAGGGGACTTCTAACTGGATTGGAGACACAAAGTCTGAAGAAAATTCTAGGAGGTCATGCATAGAAAACTATCCATGAGTAAAAGAAGGAGGAAATTGGGATACCTGTGTGTGCATGTGCGCGTGTGTGTGCCTGTGTGCACATCTGTGTGATGTGTTTGTATTTGTGTGTGTTGTGTGTCTGTGTACATGTGCTGTGTACACTTATGTGTGTGGTGTGTGTATACCTTTGTACTGTATGTGGTGAGTGTATGTATGGGTGTATGTGATGTGTGTGCACATTTGTATGTCATATGTATATGTGTTTGTGTGTGTAAGGAGCTTGTGTATAAATGATGTGCATGCATGTATGTGATGCATGTATAGTATATGTGTGAGACTATGTGTGTGATTGTATCCATTTGTTTTCATGGGTGCATGTGTGTATGCTGCATTGTGCCACATGTGTATGTATATGTTGATGTTTTGTGTGTATGGGTGCATGTGTGTGTGTGTGTGTGATGCACATGTATGTGTGTTTGTGTTTGAGCACATGTGTGTGGCACATGCACATGAATGTGTGGATATGTACAGCAAATATACAGACATACAAAGGACAGAGGATGATGTCAGGCATCTTTCTCTGGTATTTCTTGCTTTTTTTAGTGTGAGACAGTACCTGTTACTCGTGCAAAAGCTGTCCATTTGTGCTGGGCTGGATAGCTAACAAGATCTTGGGATCTACTCACTGTGCTGAGGTCACAAGCACTTATAGCCAGGCTAGATTTTTCTGTGGTTGCTGAATACCAAAACTGAGATCCCCATGCTTGCAGTGCAAGTGCCATCTCCCACTAAACCATGTCCCAAGACCCCCACAGTAGGAAACATCTAGCTAGATGTTGGCATCACAAGGGTAGCGAAGGCCAGCTTGGAGATAATGACAGACACAAATGAAATGCTTATTGTCAAAGCATATTTGGGAGACAAATGTCATACCCTTGAGAGAATACAAGCCCAGAGCACACAATGAAGCAGTGTGGTTGTATGCTAGATGAGTTCCAGATCTTACGTCACAGCCAGAACAGCAGTGCTTTATCGAGCATCTGCCTCCTGGCAGGAAGTGAGCCAGGATCCAGGATGCCTTTTCAGAGATTAGGAACCAAGTTGCAAGAACTCAGCAATTGCTCAATGACAAATCTGGTGGGTAGAGTCACTGGCCTCCCAACCCTACCCACTGGAATTTTCTGTGAAATAAACCATAAATGGTCAATTTCTGAAGTAAGGAATGGTTTTCCAAAGGGAGAGGAAAGAAGAAAATTCAGAGTGGAAAATTCAGAGTGAATAATATCATGAGTCTGCAAATTCTGTGGGAGCAATGAAGAAATTGTAATAGTGTAGGGTTAAAATGTTTATGCTTTCTCCTGAAGACATTAATAAAATGTTTGGTTTTTCTAATAAGTATTTTGCCTTATAAACAGATGTGTTTTTGTGTGAACATTCAGAAAACAAAATAAGCAATATGCTGAGTTAGTTTTTAATCCTTTATGTTTATTTTATGTGTATGAGTGCTTGCTTGCATGTATGTATATACATACCGAATGTGTACTTGCTTGGTGCTCATGGAGCTCAGAAGAGGGGGTTGGATCCTTTGAAACTGAAGTTATATCTGTTTGTGGGCTGTTGGGAACTTTGCCTGGGTCCTCTACAAGAATAGCACACGCACTCTGGTGCCTCATATTTGACCAAGACCCCTGAATGGGGAGACCTGGTGGCACTCAGAGGAAGGATAGCAGGCTACCAAGAAGAGACTTAATACCCTATGAGCATAAACAGGGGGAGGAAGTCCCCCTCACTCACAGTCATAGGGGAGGGGAGTAAGGGGAAAATGGGAGGGAGGGAGGAATGGGAGGATACAAGGGATGGGATAAGAATTGAGATGTAATATGAATAAATTAATAAAATTAATAAAAAAGAATAGCAAGTGTTCTTAACTGCTGTGACATCCCTTTAGCCCCTGCGTTCTGTGCTTTAAAAAACATGCTGGTTTACAGCAAGTATTAGAAGTGCTGCACTGGCCCAAGAATGCATTGTACCTGTATTCTCTGCTGCCTTCTCTTCCTTATTACCAATATCCTCTACTCAATTTACTAGGGTTTCTTCCAGGCCTAGAAGTCCTCTGAGCTTCTGCTAATTGATCCTCTTTCTCCAGTAAGACTTCCCCATCTCTTACCCCCGACACCTATAATGTCTAAGAAATCAGAGTTGCCACAATCCAACACACAGCTACCCCAACCTTGACTTAGCTTCAAGTCCTTTAAAGAGAACAAAAGCTTTGTTTGTTCAAGACCGATTATAGCTTTGTAAACCAAGGTTGTTTGATATTACCCTATCTGTTTCAAAGGGAATGAATACACAGAAAGAACACTGCAGGGGAAAATACTTTCTCACTGAAGAAAACTCTGGACACCAAAGATCAGGAATGTTTTCTAGCAAAGTTTAAAATCATTGGTAACAAAGTCTACATAAAAATTATGCTTGGGAAGGAAACAATTCTGCAAAGAAGTAAGTATAAAGGAAGAGACTTTGAAAAGGTGCTCTCTAGGAGACCCATTTCACTCTGAGTTCTAAATGTAAGCCAGCAGCAACAGTACCCAGAAGGACTCTCCCATTAGACTACATGGGACCATGGCAGAGGACATGTGGGCTGTAAGTGAAGATGCTGGAAAGTGCAGGTTCATCCTGAAATCAGACACATTTATTTAGTCATTTGTTTTCTGGGTAAAAATGACCTGTGAAGGATTGTTGTATCTGTTTGTAGTGTAGGGGTATCTCAACTGGCTTGATGGCTATAGAATGATGGGTTAGGCATGGGCTAATGTTTCCCAAAGACTGTGACTTTGTGCTCCATAGTTTAGAAGTCATCAATGGATCCTTGAGATCCTCGTCAAATTCCAGGAAGTATCAATCCTAACAGTGACACAATATGACCATGGCTTATTTTTATGTCAGTCCTTTTCCAGGGTAGCCACAACGTAATTCTGCTACATAGCCACAAAACACTGTCACCTGTTCCCATATTTTAAATTTACATGTTACAATCAGCACTCATTTGTTTGCTTCCATTTTCCAAGCATTTGATTAGGTGTGCATATCTTTCCATATTTTAGTATGCAACTGAGTCTCAATCTGAGACATCCTTTCTGAACTTTTGACTTCACCATGGACAGCCTTTTCTGTACACAGTCAAGATGTACCCAGAGTCTGTCAAGCTCTTCATCCTCCTAGGATGAGGAAGTGTTATCTCTATCCACCATCCATCTTCCATATTCATTCTTCAAGATTCTCATATTAAAACATTTATACAGTATTATTTTAAGTTCATCTATAAACCAGGTCTTCATTGCCTATCATAGTCAGACTATGCTGAACTCACTACCTGACTTTCCTCAGGCTACATGATGTCTCTTCCCTTCATTTCCTCACAACATGGGTTGTAATAAGTACACATTGAGGAGTTTCAGTGAAGATTAAATGAGGGCATATTGTCCTGATCTTATTTCTGTTGCTGTGATAGACTAGCCTGACAAAAACAACTTAGAGGAGACAGTGTTCATCTTAGTTTATAGTCCATCATTGTGAGGAAGTCATAGGAGGAGGAGCTTGCATCTCTAATCACATCACATTCACAGATAAAAGCAGAGAGGACTAAATGAATGGACACTTACTTCACAGATTATTATCTTTACTCTAATATGTCTAAGCACACAAACCAGAAAACCAGGCTGCCTACTTTCAGGCTAGGTCATTCCACATAAATTAAAGCAATCAAGGCAATCTCCCAGAGACATACAACAGGCCAACCTGATCTAAACCACCCCTCATTGAGTCTCGCTTCCCATATGATGCTAGGTTATAACAAACTGACAGTTAAACTAACGATTGTAAGTTCTTAGAAGAGAGCCTTGGATAGAGAATTATTTCACCATCATCACCACCACCACCACCACCATCATCACCATCACCATCATCACTATCATCATTATTTTGTGTCTGCCACCTTGAGGATAATAACAACATAAACACTAAACTTCTACTCAGGGTCGAATTTTCTGATGTGTTTATTTTACTTATGTAAATTCAACTGCATAGTCTCACACATAACTAAGATAGTTTAAAGTTATATTTTACATAGACATTAACTACTGCATATTTCCTGTGTTCATACAAACATATTAAACGAGGCAAGCTTCGTATATACAAAATGTATGCACTGCTATTTCTGGGCAATTTTAGAGATTCTTAAAGGTGATTTTAGCTATCTGAAAATTTTATGTGTTCTCAGAGCTTTCTTACCATGTGGTTGAACTCTTAATAGGTATAGATTCTTAGATGACTCCACTTAATCCTTGTGATCGTTCATTGTGTGAAAGAAAAAACTGAAAATTGGGGAGATTAGCCAACTTGACTAAGGTTAAATAGTTTATAAAAACAAGGTTTGGGTTATTTTGTTTGCTCTTGGGTGGTGAAGATAATACTTAGGAGCTTGTGTATGCTAGCTGGTCAAGTGCTCTACCATTGAAATTCACCCCTTCTCTGGGAAAATAAAAGTTCCCAAATCACAATAGTCTGGCTTCATTCTTATTTACTGATTTGGGCTTCAGAGTAATAAGCATGGCCTATGTAAGAATTAATTTATCAGTGTTCAACAAGGACAACAGATAACTGAATACCATTTAACGAATGGCTTTGCCTTTTGGCTCTGTGAGCACTTTCTCTAGCCTCTATGATCTGAGCCATCTTGGATAGTCTTTAGTCAACTCTGTGGTCTATTCTTTTAGCTATTTCACTGATGCCAAATACCTACTGTTCCTGAATACAGGCTACAGCTGAATATTAGTCCCTGTGGCTGATCTATGGAAGGCTGTCATCTTATTACTGTTTTATTGACTTTCATTGTTTGTGAAAGACAACTCCTGTCAGTAGCTGATGACACTGTTTTTGGGTAGAGAACACAATAGATCCTGACCAGGAACAGTTTCAATTCACATCTATGCTCTAGGTTTTATTTGGCTTGGCAGAGTGACTCATTGGAAGACCCCATGGCTCAGGATGCCTTCCAAACACATCCTTATCCAAATAAAATGGCACCAAACTCACCTCTGACTTCATCAGCTTTGTGCTGTGTGCTAAGTTCCAGTAAACAAAACAAAATTAATAGAACATAACCTTTGAAATTGTGAGCCTATTATTTTGTATGTTGTATAATAAATGCTGACAGTTTATCAACTATATTTCTGTAGGGTTTGCTAATGAGCAGCCAAAATTCTTTATGGCCCATTTAACTTGGTTAGAAATTAAATGTGACTAAAAGTACAGGGCAAGCCAGGAAGTATAAGCTCAGAGAGTGAAGAATAAGGAAACAGCTCATATTCTAATTCTTCTTTCTATTTATAATGAAACCTTGGACATATAATTAAATGTCTGAGAGTGTTTCTATCTCCAGTGAAGACAATGCTACTCTTTCTCTCACAGAGTTCTATTGTATTTAGTAATGTTCAACAGAGTGCTCTGTAAAGTGTAAGGCATTCCTCGTCTCTATGAGGTGTCATATCGTCATATACTGTACCATGTTACAGTGCACATTTTAGAAATCTACAAATCCATCTTTTATTAGCTGTGGGGTATTATTAATACATCAGGTTATAAAATTAATGATGCCATTTTCTGTGACTTTGGGTAAATTGGAGTTAATGGCTGTATTTCCTGTTCTTTATTGATTGACAGTGAAAAACATACAGATTAAATCTCATGGAATAAGTCAGGTACCTTACTTAGCATGTGAGTGTCAATGGATTTTATGATTATGTTTTGCAAAGCACATCCTTGTAACCTCAGGTTTGTGATGGATTCTGAGGGAGGCTTTTAGAAACAAAAGGAGTGCCAGAGATGGGGTCTTTAAGGTTAATGTGTATTATTAACTTGACAAAATCTAAAACCATTTGGGTAGGAGTCTCTGAGAACTTTGGGAAATTACCTTGACTACATTTAGATGGACATACCCTACCACTGTGGGTAGCACCATTCCATAAGCAGTGGATCCTGCATGTATATATTTATTATTTTCTTATGACTAAATATGAGACTAGCTTCTTCAAGTTCCTGTTGCTGTAACTTAACCCACTATAACAGACTTTAACTTGCAATTGCAAGCTGAAATATGCCCTTTTGCCCTCAGGCTGAGTTTGTCAGAATATTTTATCACAGAAAATAAACTATTACAGGGTCCATGTGATGAATAATTGAGATGTTCAATATGCTAACAACTATAACTACCACCAGCATCACTATCATCACACCTTTACTCTGTCATCATTATTGTCATCCACATCATCACTTTCTTTGACTTTCTCACTTGAGCCTGAGACTCAATAAGAGCAATATCAATTCTTCCACTGTACTTTAGCCTGTCACCTCCCACATCAAATAATAAATTGCTTTCTATTTTTCATTCCATAAAAATCTTTTCCTGTTGTGATGGTCTGAAAAAGAATGGGCCCCATAGGCTCATGTATTTGAATACTTCATCCTCAGTTGTTAGAACTATTTGGGAAGGCTTAGGTGTTGTAGACTTATTGGAGACAGTGTGTCACTGGGGATGAGCTTGGAGGTTTCAAAGAATCATACCATATCTAGTGTCTCTTTTTCTGCCTCACAAATATGTCTCAAGATATGTACTCTCTATTACTGCTCTAGTGTCATGACTGGTTGTCTGCTACGATTGTCATAGACTCTAACCCTTTCTGGAACTATAAGTGCCAAATCCAATGTTTTCTATCATAAGTTGGTATCATATCACAGCAATAGCAAAGTAACTAACACATATATTTTTTGAAATATCATCTGTTATAATCCCCATCAGCTAGTTTTTAGAGGTATAATCCAGTGGATTATGTTTTTTGTTACTCATAGGATAAAAGAAATTAAAGCTCCTTTAACTTTTCAAAATTCTAGCAGGAGATATGTACCAAGAGAAGTTTTAGTAAGTAAATACATATTTATTTTCCTGGGACCACCTTTGTCTTCCCTTATACCCACCCAAATGATAGAAGAATTCTGTTGGTGCCATTTTATGCTATAGGGACCTGGTCCTCCTGACTACTCTGGGCCAATAAATTGCTGTCTTCATCGTTCATCCTCTCACTTCGCATTCATGTATTCCCCCTTCATGTTTAATATTCCCTTCTCCATGCTCCCTGACATGGACATTAGAGCCATTTATGTTCTGTTCTCTACTAGTCTCTGGATGCAAGAAGATAACACAAAACCCATCTTGATGCACCATGTAGTCCTAAAAATAGACACTTAAGAGAAAATGGCATCAGTTCAGAATGGTGAAGACTACAATTAAGTAAGCATCTAGTGTTGAAAACATAAATTGAGGTTTTTCCTGTCTTGTTAGATTAGAGAAGGAATGTAGAAAGAATTGGTTTTGAAAGTAGGTCTGGCTAATAAAAGAAAGGACTTGCAAGGGATCCAGTTATAAGCAGGGTAGGGGACAAATCCATTGGTTGGCTCTCTCAGTATCTTAGTAATATATGCCACCAAGACCAGCTACCCTCAGCTTCCTAGACTTTTTTCATTTTGTTAAAATTCCTTTTCTTGAGACCTTGAGTATAGATCATGAGATAAACAAGAGGCATGGTGGAGGCAGTCAGCAGCTAACCTTAGAATCTTTCCTCAATGTTATCAATGAAGGCCACACAGATGCTCTCCACCTGTGCTGCCACTTGAACCCCCCTGTTGATTTCTATGGGGTGGGCTGCTGCTGAGAGCTATGAGGGTGTCTGGGGCCCGTGTTGTATTTGAGGGTCATGGTATGTACTGCCACTAGTGACCATGGCATGTGCTGATATGGATGTCCATGGTCTGTGCTGTCACCAGATCCTATGTATAAGTCTATTATGCATACTTCTTCTGTCTAAAAAGGGCAAGAAAGTTACGTTTGCAGTAAAAATTGATGACTACAGACACATGGTTAAGAAAGATAGATATAGAAGGCTTCTGTGACAACCCCTCTGTTAGGTCATGTTGCAGGGTGTGGCTGGCATGGCCTGCCCTCTACCTAAGGGCAAGGCTTCCCCTTTCCCAGAGATTCACTATATAAACCAGACATTTTGGTTCCAGAGTTCCCCTTTTTCCCCTACCTCCCTACCCTCTCTCCTCCCCCACTGCCCCCCAGTGCATGCTCCTCCTTCCCTTCCCCCTCCTGTGCTGCTTCCAATAAACTTGCAATTCTATTATAGCTCATTCTGTTTATTTACTCAATTACCCTACATCTGCCCCCACCAACCACCACACCCATTTACAAAGCAACTTTAAATCCTGGAAGGAATATATGATACCTACAAATTACATAGCAAGTTGGTAATGAGCCATCTAAAATCATATTGCAAATCAGAATGTAGCGGTTAAAAGAAACAACTTTCAACTCTTTAAGCATAGAGAATATTGAGGGCTCTAAAACCATTCCTCCTGCTCTTCTTCAGCGTGGGATGCTCCCTCTACATTGCACTAGGCATGGCTGCTCTGAAAAGCTTCCCACAATTCCCCCACTCCCCAATGCCTGCTTCCCTAGTCAATGCAAGGAAGACTCAAGCACTGTCCTCTCTATGGCCCTAACTAGCTGAGGCACATGAGTTTTAGCTTGTCTCTCAGCATTACACTCACATATGTTGCTCCCTTTGCTGGCCATAAGTCATATAAAGACTATGGTGGTCTATTAGTCATCTCTGTATCGTAAGCACACTGAATGATTCAAAGAAACAATCCCACAGACACTGTTTCTTATTTGAGTTAAGGTGCCTTTCACCTTAAAGCCATTTGTAAGCTTTTTTTGAAATCCCAGAGAAGGTCATATCCCTTTCAAATATGCTTTTATCTTGGCAGTATTCTTGGAGCAGGGGGCTGTGCAGGCCTGACTATTGGGCAGTGTGCAAACAGAAAGCTCCTGGGATGGATGAGCATGAGATTGCCACCAAGTACAGGGAGCTGATAAACCAGTATTTTTACAGAGGAAAATGCAAACTGTGGTTATCCAAGCAGATAAATCTTTGGAATCTTTACTGTGTTTTCAACGGGATTCCCTTGGTGAATTTTTTTTCTTCCTAGAAATGGCAAAATAAAAATGTTCTCTTGCCTTCACTTGTGGATTTCAGATCCAAGGGTCTGGGCAGGGCAGAAGGTTAGTACAAATGTGAATGACTTCATGAAGAGAGGTCTTTGCCCAGCTCCGCATAGCACAAAGTCAGTAGAGAAGAGATTGTTTTGAATCTAGGTGTAATATGATTCAAATCCTGACTTGATCATCACAACTTCACAGAAGTTGCTTTGCTCCTTTGAGCCTCAGTTTCCAACTTTGTCAACAGTCAATTTTCCTGGATGGGTGGTGTAAAGAATTGACTGCCATAAAGGGGTTAATAAACAGACACTGGCATCTAGTCAACAGCTTGTTAGTGTCTTTCCCTCTTGGGCTTTGGGTAAATTGAAGCAGACAAGAAATGAGGAGGGAGTCTTTACTGAGGGTGCTCAAAGTTAAAGAAGAGGGACACTGCATGGAAGCTGTTTTCTTTGTACTTAAATATTTTCACCTTTTTTGGATGGAGTATTTCCCCTTCTAAGTCTGTCTGGCTTCCCTCCTGTTCTCACTCAGCTGCCTGAAACCACTAATTGTTTTTTCTTAATGAATGGAGCCACTGAGAGCTCTCTTACCACCACAATGGTTACTAAGAACACTCTTTCAATTTTGGTACCTAACTTTGACCCTCCTCCCACTGTTGCTCTTCAGCAACCATTTTCTAAATTCCAGGAACTCAGAGGTTGCGCTTTAAAGAGGAGTTTTTCTCACTTCTGGCTCAGGGCTTTGACCCACAGAGCACATCCTGTTAGAAAAAAAAAAGGTACTGAAAAATGGTAATAATGACAGCACCTCATGGAACACCTCTCCCTAACAATGCCCCAGGAGGTTAGAGGGTGCAACCTATGAGGAGGTAATCTTCTCTGGTTTTTCATGCATTGTGACGATCCTGTGTCTGTTTATTTGAATTACTAACTCAATGCACATTGCACAGAAATACAACAATATGAGTTGTAGCCAGTGAAAGACCTCTGTCCCACTCCTATTCCCAATCTCCGAATTCTACCCCTTAGAGTTAAGCTGCTGTTCCTAGCTTCTCTTGCGTGTCTATAGTATTCAATGCATACATGTTTGGAGACATTTCGCTACTCAAAACAGCACAGTGTTGCACCTGGCTCTCTGTATTGAGAGCACCATGTTCCACTAATCACTTTCCCACACCTCTCTCTTTCTAAAGCAAGGGATAATACTTATCTCCATGAACCTCTGTTTAATTCAAGGAATCAGCTGGAAGCCATTTAGATTGCTTGCAAAAAAGGCAGCAAATACAGCCAAGTTTGTAGCTCAGTGGTGGAGTGCTTGCCTGGCATGCAGGTTACTTCCTAGTTCTATTCCCAGTAGCATGAAGGTTTCATCTCCCAGCTCTGCCAAAGTAAAGGGAGGCAGGGAGAAAATGGAGAAGCAGTTAATACCCTGGATACCTGTGTACGTACATCATTTCCTTGGATTCAGTTCTAAATCCACTGAGAGAATGAGAGGTTTGGAGGTATTGTGTTGTGATTCAAGAATGCAAACACCTGGAGTCCCTGGAATGTTCTTGCCTGTTTTTCTTGTCTTTCGGTGGAACTACCCTTTGAAGATTAGGCTCATAGGTCACTTCCTCCAGTCTTAAACCTTTAAACTAACTCCAGCTGGGGGAAGTTACTATTCACTTCTGGGGTATCAATGGTGGTTTCCAAAGTACAGTTGTGCAAGGACCTCTTCCCCGCTGGGACTCATGAACCTAGATTCCTGAACTACCACCTCTACACCCACACCCTCACTCTTCCACCCCCAACCCCAACCCACCAGCACTTACTCCACTGAATCTCTGAGTATATATCTTCTTAACAAGGGGCACTTGGTGCTCCTGTTTATTGTCAGAACCATACTTGATTCTCTGCCAGTTCACTTCTCTGTGACAGCAGCTTCCTCTGCCACCCCACCTCAAAGCTGGCCCAAGTTGAACTGGTTTCTTTGAAATGCTCAATGTCTCCCTCTTTTTCTTTCTCTCTCTCCCTCCCTCCCTCCCCCCTCCCCTCCTTCTCTTTCTTTCTTTCTAGTCCAACATTTATATGATGGTTAGAACAAAGTGTTTAACCCACACTTTCTCGTTAAGATTTGGAAAAATTCCTAAGGACACTGTAGTAGTTATATAAATGTGTGTGAAATGAATGAATGCATTGAAATAATTTATTGCGCTTCTTATAGTTACCTTTAGATCCTTATATGTTTTCCGTATCCACGGCTACCAGCTTTGTGTGGCTAGTCTGTTCTCTAACTGGACTCTCTCTCAATTTTACCTTCACCTCTTGTCTAGTTATTATCCCTATGGCAGGATAGGTGATGTAGTAATAAAATGTAACTGTAATATAAGAACTGATACTCTTTATTTCTAACAATAAATTCTCATATAGCCATGCCATTGCATATGTAATGTTTCCCATTTTTCATTCTTATCTCTATAACCTCTGTTCCTCATGTCAAATTGGTTCAGTTCTGTGGCGCAGAAAAGGCAGCAGGATACGTTATGACCACACAAAGCAAAGGTTTTGAAATTCACTAATTTTGGGGGACCAGGAAACAAATTCTAGAGGGAGAAGGAGGAATCATGATGAATGAAACTAGGAGAGTCAAAGTGAGAAGATGTTGAAAACCTGTGGACCTCCAGACAATAAAGTTGCTGGTGGTGACTGCTGGGAAAGACATCACAGCCTGGAAACATAAGCCATGTCAGGTGATGTCAGGAAGGAGGCCATTTCTATCAGCAAACTAGGATATACAATATACAGTGATGAAACTACAGCAAGCTTCGGGCTAGCATATTTTGCTGTTGTGTGTTTTGGAACTAAAATGTATAAAATACTTTAAAGTGTGTGTGTGTGTGTGTATGTGTGTGTGTGTGTGTGTGTATGTGTGTGTATGTGTGTGTATGTGTGTGTGTGCCAATCCATGCCACACCTGACAAGGTCAAATATCTTCAGGATTTGTCCTCAACTTGCACCTTGTTTGAATGGCTCACTCTGTCATTCACTGCTATATTTCTGGTCCTTATTTTTTCTGTCTTTGCCCCTACCCCCCCAGCTTGGCAGATGAGCACTGAGATTACAGACCCAGGCTCTACTGCTCAACTTTTCCATAGGTGCTTGGGGTTCAAACTCATGTATTCACACTTACACAACACATGTTTTTCCCACTGAGTCATCTCCCCAGTCCCAAGAAGGGCTTTTATAGTACTCTCATTTTCCTGCAGAAAAATAGAAGACAAAACCAAAACCCCACAGCAATAAAAAAAAAATAGCACAAAGAAAAATTACTCTAAGGGTAATCTTTGTGGGTTTTTTGTTTTGTTTTGTCTTTCTTCAGCATTTTCTTCCTATTTTGTGACAAACAGTACAAGCAGCCAGGAAGACCAGTCATTTTAAAACCTGTTTTAGCACCTACTAAAGGTTGACTGGTAGTCCGTCAGATCCATTACACATGGTTATGACAGAAATTACACTGATAGTCTCTACCATTCCCCCTGTTTGCTGGTGGCCATCACTAAGTCACCTTGCCTCTCAGGAAACTTGTGTTGTTTCTCCTAAGGACAAAGGTGACCTTTGGACAAGGATACTTCCTGTGTGGCTAGCCCACTATCCCTTGACAGCTGCAGAGGATCCCCCACCCCCACCCCATTCTGAGCAACAGCAGGAAACAACAAGACAAGGAAGCAAGGAGATTTGGTAACTCCTTTCCCAGTCACACCTTTGTACATAGAGCAGCAACCTGCTGTTTTGTGCCAGGCACCAAATGCTAGCATATCATACTTTGCATGGCTGATTAGATTTCCACAGGTTTGCTGGCATCTCCCTTTTCCAACTGATTTGTCCAAGGTCAAAATAAAATTGCTTTCAGAATAATCTCGAGCTGAAGTGATGAATGTTGAAATTATACTAATTCACAATGGAGCTTTTTACTAACTGCTCATTACAAACCACCTCAGAGAAGTGGCTCTCACACTTTGGATGCAAGAGATGCCACGGATGCTGTCAGACCCTTGAACTCCTAGCACTTGCTGAGTTGAGAGGACCAAGAGTTCAAAGCAAGCCTGGAGCGCTGGACCACAATGCCAGAGCTTCAGATTTCAGTAGCTCTGGGACAGAGCCTGGACACCTGCATTGCTCACATGTTCTCAAGTGATGCTAACACTGCTAGCCCAGGGACTAACCCAGAGAATTGCTGATGGTGAGGAAGGAAAGACTCCCAACCTGCACATTTCTGGAGACTTAATGTCTCTAAGCCACAACTTATAGTGAGTGGGGACATACAGACCCAAGAAAGCCAGAAGGTACATTTAAAATCAGAAGAGAAAACATTATTAGTTTTTATTTCAGATTTTTTTGTGTTATGTGTATGAATGTTTATGTGTATGTGTTCCTGTTCATGTGTGTATACATGTGTATTGTGTATGTGTGTGTGTGTGTGTGTGTTCTAGTGTGTGTGGATGTGTCTATGTATGTCTGTGTATGTGTGTATGGAAGCCATAGTCCACACTGGGTATCATTCCTCAAGAACTGTTCACCTTGTAATTTGAGACAAAGCCGCTCAGTAGGATTAGGAAATTCACTGCTTAGGTTATACTGAGCCCCAAGGATTCACTTGTCTACCCTTCTACTATGGGATTACAAGTGTGTAGCATGGTGGCCAGTGTCTTACCTGTATCATAGAGTTTAAAGTCTGGTTGTCATGCTTGTGGTGGCTGCGCTACCTCCTCATCCCCTTTCTTCTTTTTTTATTTTCTTCCTTTCCCCTCCTCCTTCTTCTCTTCCTTTCTTTGTTGTGTATCCCTCCAAGCTGGGCACAGGGGAGGAGAGAATAGTCATCTTAAGTAGGATGCCTAGCACCTGCTAGTGGCTGGGCTGGCACAGCTCCTTCCTTGTTTGTAGTGGAAAGGACTGTATGGGCACTCTCCAAGCATGCTTCCCTGCAGCACCTCACTCATCAGGGGACCAGTTTTCTTAGCCAAGGCTTCTCTCTTTTTATGGGCATCCAAAGACATTGAGAACTCCTACTGCCTCTTAGGAGTTCTAGGAAATGAAACAGGTGCGTCGAGGCAGAACTCAGTGGGATCTGGCCCATGATCTTGGTTCTGTCACTTAGGAGCTCATGAACTTGCGCTGGTTTGCCTAACCCAAACTAGAGTCAGCTGTCAAGAAGACCCTCAGCTGAGAAAATGCTTCCATAAGATTGGCCTGAAGGCAAGTGTATGGGGCATTTTCTTGGTTAATGATTGGTGTGGGAAGGTCCGGCTCACTGTCAGCAGTGCTACCCCTATGCATGTAGTGCTGACTGATGCAAGAAAGCAGGCTTGTCAAGCCATGAGGAGCAAGCCAGTAAGTATCATCCCTCCATGTCCTGTGCTTGAATTCTTGCTTCCAGATTCCTGCCTGGAAGTTTCTGCCCTGACTTCCATTGATGATGGACTGTAAACTGTAAGATTAGATATTTTCTTTTTTTCCCCCAAGCTATTTTTGATTATCGTGTTCATCTCAGTAACAGAAAGCAAACTAACACAGACAACAACTTGAACTCACAAAGGTGCAGTGTCCCATCGCTAAAATGGAAATGAAGATTCGCCCTCCTTGCAGGATGGTTAAGGGTCCTAAGTGAAATGGGGACTCTAGCTGCTTGAGCAGTTTTGGACATTGTAGGAGAGAGTTGATTGGTAGTAATTAATGTGTAAATGGAGATCCTGAAATAATCTCAACTGAATCAAATCATGCCCTGCAGAGAACGAGTAACCCAAACAATCAATAAAAAGACCAAAACCGGCCACCTTTCCCTGAACAGTGTCTCTGAGTGACCCTCATTGGCAGCAGTGAGTGGCTCCCATGCTGCCCAGGGAAGATGGGAAGCAGCTGGCCGCTCACCGTGGGGAAGCCCCAGCCCACCAAGCATCCTGGTCCATCATTGTCGTCTGCAGTCACAGTTGTAAGTAAGGTAGGCCTGGTGCCAGGGCCTAGAGGCAGAAGAACAGTTGGAGAAGGCGGGGTGGGAGGGGGAAGGAGGAGAGCGCCAAGGAGACTTTGCAATTATCTCCCTGAGACTGTTTAGAATGTAATGTTCCTCTCCTCCCCCTTCCTTTTCACATTGTAATTTTCTTCACAGAAAGAACACAATGGAGAACATATTCCAGGCTACAGAGCTCACTGCTAACTCTGACAGCCCAGACATGGGAACAGATAAGGAAAAACACAGGCTTTTTTTTTCTCCCCAGAGAGATTGCAGAGATTGAAGCTAAGAAATCCAGTTATGTTTGAACGCTGCATTCTCTGCCCACTTACGGTTTGGATACGATCTGTCCTTGATGCTCAACTACTTCCACTGCCTGTTTTTCTTGTTGGGGGTCTGGGGAGAGATGCTGCCTCTGCCACAATGTTCATCTCTAATTCCCATCCAGGTGAGGGGCTGCAATTAGCCCAAGCTGTAGTTTGCCCTATCTAGATTTGACTCAGTGTTTAAAGATCCGTATTTTCTTTTCACCTGTGTCTAGGAATCTTCATAACAATTCAAGAGCAGTGGCGATGCTTGCTCTTCAGGTAAAACACAACTGCAGTTAGATGCTTTGCTCATCAGCTGCTGCTGAGCACTAGACTAACTTCTTAGACCAAAGGCCCTCATCTTACTCCCAGCTGGGCCTCAGGACTGGGAGTGGCCTTCATATTAGAAGCTCAGTAGATAAGTAGTTAAGTGAATAAATGAATGAGTGGCCCAGAGAACTAGGTAACCATCTGATTATGCTTTAAGACCACCATTTTTAAAGGCTATCCCTGCTCTGGACTCCAAGAAACAAAAATTAGAGCATTTATGTCTATAGAGGGGATATGAACTGATACTTGTCAAACCTTGCCACATCCCCAGTGCCATACTTGGGCTGTTATGTTCTTAATGACATATAATCCTTACAGTGACCACAGGAGGCAGATTTTTCTTATTGACATTGACAGATCTAAGTGCCAGGACTCAGAGAGGTTAAGCAGCCAGTCAGTCAAAGATTACCAGTGAGAATGCGGAATAGTGTTTTCCCTTAAGTATCCTCCGGATCCAAACCTCCTCCTCCAGGACTTGGCATTGTCTGTTCATTTGGTGAAGATCTAAAAAGGCTTTTAGTGAAAGGAGGAGGAGGAGGAGGAGGAGGAGGAGGAGGAGGAGGAGGAGGAGGAG
>OU015748.1:83894525-83915396 GCA_907169655.1 Acomys percivali | reverse complement strand
ACACACACACACACACACACACACACACACACACACACACACACACACACAGAGACCCACAATAACACTGGTGCTTAAAAAGTAATTATTATTTTTCTTGAGTCTACAGGGGAGTGGACAGTTCTGCTAATCCTGGGCTCGGTTTGGCTGGTCTTGTCTGTCTGTTTTTTTTCTGACAGTTGCTAGCTGGTGGAATTAAGGAACTGCAGGCACTGGATACCCTGTTCTTCATCAGGCTAGCCTAAGCTTGTGCTCAAGTTTCCTACTGACTGAAGTATTGCTCAAGGCCTCTTGAGGCCTAGGTGAAGAACTGCCCACTTCTTCCATATTTTTTTTTCCACAAAGCAAGCTCTAAAGACACAGCAGATGCAAGGTTGGGAACGTGGGCCTCATCTTTTGATGGGCAGAGTTGCAATGTCATATTGCCAGAAGCAGAATAGGAACTAGAGGAAGATACCATCACTCTATCAACTACCCTTGAAGCAAAGATGGAAAAGCGATTAAACTCAGATGTTGAAAACTCTGGATGGCTCTTCTTCTCTTAGCTCGTTATCTGATGCCTGCTTTTTTCCCCTGATACTGCCCCAGGAAAACTTTCCTAATCTTTGCTGCCTAGACAATTAGGGGAACTTGAAACTGACCTTTGTACATATAAACCAATTTAAAGGTGTTTATTTCACAACTATTAGTTCTTCAATACTGTATTAAGGTCAGAGGGGAAAAAACATAGAAATGTTTTAAGAAAACAGATCTTCCATCCTGGGATTCAGCCCAGTGGATCGATCCATTTCTACATATTGCTACCTGTGGCACAGACTGAGAGATGTGTCCACTTCTTACAAGTCTTTGCTGCACTAAGATTACTGGAATAAAGTTTTTTTGGTTGTTGTCGCTGTCAAAATAACAGCCCCATTTCTTAACCTGGTATTCGGAACTTTCATGTATTGCTTCCAACTTCTGTCTCCTAGCTCCTTGTTTCTGTTCTAGGGAGAGGTGATCCAACCATTCATTGCATGAGAATCTTCAGTGTTTCCTACAACCCCTGGGCTATGTCCATGATGTTAGTTTCATTTCTCTACCTGTGATTCTCACTCTTCAATGTTCACTGTTGCAGTCCCCTTTGCCCAATAAATAGATCAATAAATCAATAGCCTCCTTCGTTGCCTTCCTTTTTCCTTCCTACTTGGAATTCATCTCCTTTTCTGTGTCACAGCCTTCTTCTTTATAATGTCCCCATTCTTATGTTTTCCTTGGGACAATACGGTCCCTCAAGGGTGGGCCTCAGTCATTCACACCTTTGTTAAATACCCTCTCCACTGCTGTTGCTTTGTAACAAGTGCTGTGCCAGCACAACTGACCTAACTTAACTTAAATCTTTCCTCCATCTCCTCTGGAGCCCTGCCTCCTCTGTTGGAATCAGGGAGAATCAGACCAATTTACTGGCTCAGTAGCTGGCCTGGTAAGCTGCACTTGTGATGGGAGTTGAGATGCTCTTTAGGCCTTAGACTTGGCAATGCTCAGTGGCCTATAAAAAGTCACCCTCTGAAAGAAAGGGCAGTGATTTGTTGTAATTCTTCCTCTGACCACTCTTCTGAGGTTTGAACTTCCACGGCCTGCCTGATTGTATTTTTAGAGAGTTGCAGAATTCTTTGGCTTATTATAACAGTTATGAATGGCCTCTGGAAACCAAGGCCCCTGATTATAATCCAAGTTGTTCTAAAGAGGACTCTTCATGATGTCATTTGAACCCCATAGTTTTAGATATCTCACTTTAAAATGTGTGGGGAAGAGTCATATGAGTCATTTGGAAGCATGAGAATTCCTGGCTGTTATCTCCAAATTTTCTGGATTTGTAGGCCTGGGTAGAAACTCAGCCTATGTAAACTGCTCAGATTCCTAGGAGATCTGGCTATGAACAAATCATGATTTTCGAAAAAGCTACTGTAGAATTATAAGCAGTGGATAGCCGGGCATGGTGGCGCATGCCTTTAATCCCAGCACTCAGGAGGCAGAGGCAGGAGGACCACTGGGAGTTCGAAGCCAGCATGGTCTACAAAGTAAGTCCAGGTCAGACAAGGCTATACAGAGAAACCCTGTCTTGGAAAACCAAAACCCAAACGCCCCATTTCCCCAAAAAGAATTATAAGCAGTGGGCAACAAAGAAACATGGTAGCTCTAGGCTGATAGTTGATGTGATACCAGAGTTGTCAGCATTGTCTCCTAACCCTTTCTCTTTTCTCCATGCTATTCCTATGTTCAAGAGCATCCTATAATTCCATGTGACTTTTTCCAGATCATATCTATATTCTTCCTCATTTAATACTCTCCTCGCCTCCCGCCTTCCATCCTCCCAATCATCCCAGGCCTGCTTGATGCATATTACTGCAGAAATATGGTATTAGGTTGTGACAGGAACATCTGCTATTTATACTACTCTCTGGTGTCTTTTTCTGCTAGTGACATACTGTCTCCACCCCCACTTTTTTTTTTCTTTTTTAAACTAAGAATCACCAGCATCTTACTGGGTATCCTCAGGATGGCAGGCTTTGCAACACGTGCATTGACTTAATCATTAGGTCAGTCCACGGAAAAAAGTTTCATCACTGCCACTGCCAACAAGGCTTCTGCGATTTTCTCACAGTCACATGGCTGATAAGCCAAGTTGAAGTTTCATGAGACCACTGTTGCATATAAGGTGCCACAGCACTTACATAATAGCTTCATTCTTCTTTTTTTTTATTAATATGTATTAGTTGTACTTCCCTTTCAAAACACACACACACACACACACACACTCACACACATATATATATATCAGATGTCTCATATATAGAGACATACAAATAATATAGAGTCTGAATGTGGTTTAGTTTGGTCAACATCATGATCTCCAGTTGCTTCCATTTTCATACACAATGCCATGACCTCACTTTTTATGGAGGAATAAAACTATTGTGTATATGTTCCTTAACTTCCTTATGTACCTTTTCTTGATGGACACAGAGGCCAATTGCATATTTTAGGTCTTGGGAATGGTGTAGCAAGAAGCATGAATATGCAAATAGCCCTGTGGCCTGCTGACTTAGAATCCTCTGGATATATACTCCGCAGAGGTATGGCTGGGTCATATGGTATTAGGTTTTTGAGAAATCTCCATTCTTATTTCATTGCTGGTATTGCTTTCAGCAGTGCAGTGCAAGAGAGTTCCTCTTTCCTGCATCATCAGCGGGATTTTTTTGTCCTTTGTATCCTTGCTGATAGCTATTCTGACAGGAGTGAGATGGGATCATAAAGTAGTTTTGATTTGTATTTCCCTCATAGCTAAGAACTTTGAACATTTTCTTATGTATTTATGTGTATGTATTGGGCACTTTCACTTTTAATGAGAACTGTCTGTGCAAAGCCAACTTAAACTACACTCTTCCTTTGAGGCTATAGCCAAATGGCATCTCCTGAATTAAGATGGGAACCGCCCCAACCTTAGCGGAAGTTGGCCAGGCAGGTGGACCTTCAGGCTGACTGTGGAGATTAAGGACAGCAGATATGTAACACACTGTGCTCAGTGACTGGGACAATCTGAGTGATTTACTTCAACTGCTGTTCAGCCACCATTCACCTGGGTGCCTGCACAAAGTATTTTCCGGAGGGAGTGTTGAAATTCCTGTGGCTTTTGAGGAATGATGAGATTCAATTGTCAGAATAAACGTTCTGGCATCAAAGCACAATTTACCCTTTTCCTGTGGGTCAGAGACATCATTCAAGGATAAAGATATTAAAAGCCATCCTTCCAGCTGCAGTATTTTTTTTATCTGCTCTTCAAAGAGTGATCTCAAGACAGTCACCACCATGGAAACAGAATGTGGCAGGTGCGGCTGTGCTCTGGATTAGGGGCTCTTTTTCCCCAGTGGGAAGGAGAAAAGCTTGGTTTGGGGAAGATGAATGGACCGGGGCTGAGGCTGCTCTGTCACGGTCTGCAAAGAATGCATTGTCCCAGCCTCCATCAATCAGGCCTTCCTATTGAAGGGCCTCCGCTATCACTTTTGAGTGACTTGCAGCTCTTTGTTTCACCAGAGAGAAACTTCTCATCTGCCTGGGTGACCCAAGAGTGTAATGGGGCCTCTAGCAGCACTGAGCCCACAATTAAGAGTAGAGTTAGTAGTTCCTTTGTTTCTTGAAGTGGCTGGGGATGCTGGACTGGACAGCTGGAGCTTTCTGGAGGAAGCCTGCCTTGCCTGTGTTCTCAGTTTTGCTTGTTCGGTCAAGTGTGGAGGAAGCCATTAGGTGTGGTCTCTCAGGAGAAAAAGCATGAAGAGTGAGACCGAGAGACAATGGGTGTACTGCTCTGACAGGCTAGCTTGGTGGTATGAAGTAAGGGGCTGGGCTGCAAAGCCTGGTCAGAGCACATTCCGAGTCTGCTTTCAGTCACACAGTACTCATGCAAACTACTTACTGCCTTGGTTTCCCCAAACTGTCAAGTGAAAAGGAGCTTGCCTATCTGATTATATGAAGAAAAGAATAAAGAATACTTTACACAGATATCTGATGCTAGCGAGTAACTGTCACTAATGAACAGGAGCCAGGAGCAGAAGCCGTTCATATAAAAAGATGGTAAGGAAGCATAGGTATTTGGTCCTTCAAGACAGCTCAATGGCTTGACTTACGGGTTTCCAGATTTGGGGAGGCAGCTTAGCCTGTGAGGTCATGACTCTAAGGAACCCAGAACCCAGGCCCTTTGAGGGGTAGAGTGACTCACTTCCAGAACTCTCTGTAGGCCTCCTGCTATCACAGTAGGGGCTTTCTTCACCATTTACTTTTAGGGGGAAAAAAAGCTGATTTGTATCATTCTTAATAAAGATCTCCCTGGAACCATGCTACTCAAAGTCTGGGGCAGAATTGACTACTGCAGATAGATAACATAGAATAATAGAAGCTCCTGAAACAGTGTAAAAAACATTGTAGAATTGAGGCATTGCTTGCTGGGACTGAGCCTCTTGTCTGGTGGCTCCAGAAACATTCAGGCTCCTCCTCTCTCCCAGCCACACACTGCAAAAAGGCCATTCTGATGACCAAAGGACTGTATCTTAGTGATGACAGTCTTTGCCTTGGGCATCAAGGCCAATTATCGAATGGCCTTGACTTTCCCTTCATAATAGCCCTGGGACCCAGGATGGGAATTCTCCAGTAAGGGTAGCATCTGGGCTTCCTTCAGAGAAGTGTCTGGTTTTTATTTATATTTTTCCAATTCTAGAACTTGGTTTAAATTGAACTGTGCCATACATCCCCCCTTTGTGTATGGTAATTTCATTCAGGATAAGGCTTTGAGATTCAATCCCTATGCATCTGGGCTACAGTTTAATTGCCATGGGCATTAAAATTGCTGCTAGGATTGGAAAAAATCATAGATAAAATGCTTAAATACAATATTTAATATATAGATGTCTCCATGTTTGGTTAGTGTATACTATTTTGTATCATTACTTGATTATATGGACTATAACATGAATCAGTGACTCAAGAGAAATGTATATTTCAATTTTTCTTCTGAGACATTGGTCTTGGGCTATTAACTTTATGATCAAGAGCTCCTTGGTTTCTTTGTCTCTATACAACTTTCACTCCTTGGAAAATGTAAGTTTGTGTACTGTAATCTTTTTATTACAGTGTAGCATTGGTGCTACTTTTTTAATCATCCCAGTGTTTTTTACTATGATAAGTGTGTAGGAGGTATGGACACCTTCATTCAATACTAGATCAATGCCCTAAGCTCTACCTACCTACATTAGACTAACTTGACTGGGATGTGACAGAGACCTCCAGATTGTCAGGACAGCTGGCTGTGGAGCACTTGCATTGCTAGTGTTCATGTCTTGTTGGACTATCAAGGATTCTGGGTTTGCATTTTGGTTCTGTTGTGAATTTCTTTTCTGGAGGCGCTTGCATAGTACCTATGTTGTCACTTGATTGTGAATACAACTGTGTATGGCAGCTATCACACAGCTATCACAATGTTCATTTTACAAATGAACAGACTCAGACTTAGGGAAGAGGTCAGTAAATAGTGAAACTTGGAACCCAGCCTAGTCAGATTAATAAATCCCATGCTTTGTTCTTGGAAGATGAAGTACATATCAAGGAAGCAAAAGTAAAAAGATGGATAGTTGATGAAGCTACTGCTATGAATAATAACCAAGAGGAACAATAGAAAGCTCCAACTAATGGCATGATAGACATTTGTTTACCATTTTCCTATTGAACAATTCTTCCAGTGCTAAAGTGGTACTATAAAATTATGGAAAAAGATGACTGCTGTAAATCAATAAACAAGATCAGAAAGAGAGATTAGTAATCCACAGTCTTGTTAGGAGCACAGAGATGGAGAATAACTTGATCACAGATCTTATGATTTTTACAATAAAGGCCTTCTAGGGAGTTCATGTATCTTTTGGACTACACGCTGACAAATACTTGAGTGAATACATTTGAAATAAGAACATCAACAGCCATTATATTTAGTAGTCTACTTATGGAAGGTTTCCTCTGTGTCAGGCACCAGGTCTGTTGATGACATCTTCAGCACACTGAGCAGGCAAGCTCTCCCCATGGGTGAATGAGGCTGTGCCCATCTCACATCCAGCTTGTGAAACACTTAAGAGCCTGATGGTCCCCTTTCCTGTACTCTTACAGCATTTTATTTATTCTCTGCCTTCGATCAAGCTGAGGACTTGGTTTGTCCATGGGAGATGCTAATCTGGTATGAAGCACACAAGGAAAACTGGCTTAGATTTAACACCGTAGGTATCTGTTCCTTATGGACACACAGGGCCCACTCACATTCTCAGGACAAGGCACTCACCTGAGCAGATACAAGTACTGAGAGAGAGAGACCTTTCAAGGATGCCCATGGAATAATGACTATACTCAACTTGGTTGTAAGGCATGGATCACCTTCTTTGCTTAAAAACCATTGGAAGCGATAGCTGAAACCAGAGGATAACCAGAGACAGAAGGAGGTAATGTAGGCCCATATTTGCATGCATTTTTGTAGAATCCCATCATCTTTCTCTGAGGAAGAAACACCAGGGTTCTGTCCCAGATAGCTAATGTGACCCACTAGACCAGTTTGTCAATTTCCCAGACATAGTCCTCAAAGTTCCATATACCAGGCAACCTCTCAGAACAAGACAGACCAGGATAGTTGGGTGCCCCTAGAGAATAAAAGATTTCATTTCTCCTACAAAATGATCAATACAGATATCTGCATGCTAGGCAAGCAATTTGTCCACTGTGCTTCATCTCCAAACCATGATTTGGCAATTATCATACTCATTTTCTTGATGGGGAGACATGCAGAGTGGGGTTAATTATTTGTCCAAGGACTAGCAGCAACCAGGCAGTGAAGAAATAAATTTAGAATCTAGCTCTCACTATTTCGAAGGCCCTTGACACAATTACCCTCAAACCAGTTGAAAGGTAAGAACAGCAGGTGTGACCAGGCAACAGCTCCTTATTTCAAGATGCCTCCATCTGCTCCACAGAGCGTCCAGCAGAATTCTGCTTTCCAGACTTTGGTTTTCTTTCCCTTTTACCTATGGGGTCGTTGTGGCTTTCTGAGCCTGAGAATATTGCCCAATAACAGGACTAGCATCCAGTGAAGGACACCACAAGGACAACTGGTGGCAAAGGAAATGTGATCTTCACCTGGGCTCAGCTGCAGACAATATGGCCTGGCTCAGGATAGTTCTGGAGAAACCTTGCGAGTGGGGCACACATGCTGGGCTTATTTGTAGATGATGGTATCCTATCAAAGACAAGAGCCTTCCTTTCAGTTTTATCTGACCCAATAGCCCAGCCCAGGTGCCAAAAGATGTACATTCTGAAAGTGCCCCTTGTTCTGAGGATACACTTCCCTTCATCTTCTAAGGCAAGTACGACAGAACTTTTGAAGCAGGTTGCTAACACCCTATCTCTCCCATCTCTCCTCCAGCATGTATCTGGAACTGAATATATGTCAGGGCTCAGGGTTGGAGATGAGGAAACACTGGCCTTTCCAACAATGAAGTGCAATTCATTGAGAAGACAGGTAACAAGCCACTCACTCACCTGCGTGTGTGTGAGAGCTGTTGGTTTGTGAACTTCTCAGACATGAGCTCTCATGACATTGAGCTCTAGGTGAATCTACTCCAAACTCTCTCTGATTGGTGAAATGGACTTGATAATCCCACGTTGTACTGGAAGTGAGGAGCAGGTACAAGGACACATACCTAGGCCCATGTTTAGTGTCTGTCGGTGGCTTTTTCACATGAGCACTATACCATTACCGCATGCTTTGATCTTCCTCCTGTAAAATGTGCATCACATCACACTAGTACCCCATGAAAATGTCAAGAGAATGAGAAGAGAGACTGTGCATAAAGTACATAGGCAAGGCATGACATACAGTCATAACCGACTGTGTGCTTGCTACTATCATGAATACTTGGAGTGCGTGCTACAATATCTGTGAGCAAAACAAAGGCATTCTAGGAATGAATTCCAGGAAAGCCTGGAAAGGCATTGCAGGGAGAGAGACAGCAGATGTCAGGCAGGTGAAGCGTAGATGAAGGACACTCCCAAGAGTCAGTGCATTGAGTGGCTGGGCTTTAGAATGATTCCCAATACAGACTGTGCTACTAGGGAGCTGGATGGTCTCTGGAAAGTCTATTACCCCCTTTAAGTCCTCTGCCTAGTCATAGATAGATTTTTTTTTTTTTACTTCAAGTATCAACCTAAGGATGAAATAACATAACTCCTATAATTGCACAGCCAGTCAGGTGACCCTCGGAAGGTGGGAGCTAATTATGGTGGATTTTTAAAAATTAGGGCATAGGATGAAGGGTGAGAGGAGGGGCCAGCAAAAGAAGGGAGGTTCTGCTGTGATCAGGATGGGTGGCTAGATGAGGGAACCATGGGAGAATAGCAATGTAGAAGGATCCAGAGGGTCCTAGAAACCTACAAGTAGAACATTATGATAGGCAGATTTGGGTCAAGGGGTCACGCTCAAACTAAGGCACCAGCCAAGGACAATACAGGCGGTAAAATTTAAACCCCTACCCTGATCTAGCCCATGGACAGGACAGTCTCCACACTTGAGTGGAGAGAGGGATTTGACTTTCTCATGTACTCTGGTGCCTCACATTTGACTATGTCCCCTGGCGGGGGAGACCTAGTGGCACTCAGAGGAAGGACAGCAGGTCACTGAGAAGAGACTTGATACCTTATGAGCATATACAGGGGGAGGTAATCCCTCTGAGGAACAGTCATAGGGGAGGGGAATAAGGGGAAAATGGGAGGGAGGGGAGACTGGGAGGAAACAAGGGATGGGATAACCATAGAGATATAACAAGAATAAATTAATAAAAAATAAAAAATTAAAAAAAAAACAGTCTGTGACAATTTAAAATATGAAGGCTGGGGGCTGGAGGCTGGAGGCTGGAGGCTGGAGGCTGGAGGCTGGAGGCTGGAGGAAGCTCATCTCTGTGGTCCTGAGGAGCTTTTCTGAGTGACAGCATCCCCATCCCTCTCGTAGCCTTATATCCACTTCCAGAACATTCTATTTTGTCACAGCCTAAACTTAAATTCTATCCCATCACAAATGTGCACACTGCATCTCATCAGCTGGTGAGTGGAAGAGATAGTGGAGCCCAAACTAGGAGGAATAAGGAAGAGGGAGGGAAAGGAAAGAAAAAACAAGAGTGGAGAAGACAGGGTAGGACAGTGAGGGAGGAATAGAAAGTGGGGAGGGAGGGAAGGGAGAGAGAGATGAGAAGAGGGGGGGGAGGAGAAAAAGGGAAATAAAAAGAAAGAGGGGAGGGGAAGAGAAGAGGGAGGGGAGGAGGAAAGGGGAGGAGAAAATCAGAGGAGAAAATAAAGGGAACAGAGAAAAGCAAGTGGGGGAAAGCGAGGCAGGAAGAGTGCAGGAAGTATGGGAGTAGGAGAGGAAAGGAAGGGAGGAAAAGAGAGAGGAACAAAGAACTTTAAGCAACACAATTACCAGTGTTGCCTGCAAACTGCGGTGCTGGTCCATTCCTCTGAAATAACTCCCAAGGGTAGAGTTGGCTCATGTGTCTTTGAATGTTAAAATTAGAGCAAAGAAGAATAAATGCTCCCAAGAAGCTGACCAGCCTCACATTTTTCTCTTCCCTCTCTTTTTATAACTGTGACCACAGTAGTAATTCAATTGGAAACATATCCTATCCCTGATTGCTCCGACATTGGCACTAGATCATTCCCCAGGCTTGAGTCTTCCTTTCTTCTGTCTTTTCCTTTTATTATTATTAAATGCACACTGCTGTTATTTTCTGCCGGAGCTAAAAATACATCTGAGTGTGCAGCAAGGCTCAGCCTAGGCCTCCTCCCTGTTCTTGTGGAGGCCAGGATCAGGCAGAACCAGAAGACTGATGGGCCTTCCAGACTAAGACTTCCAATGTAAGCAGCATGTTGGGTTCATGGGAAAAAAAAAAAACAGGTCTTGATAGAATTCTCAAAGGGGAGCTCCTGGCTGAATGGACAAATCAGAATCAGACAGTAGGTACCTCTTGACTACTGTTATTCACTGGCAATACTTCCTCCGAGTAACTCACCCTTTGCAATATTTATGTTCCTTCCAGGTCTGTGTCTCTTCAGGTGCTCTTGCAGAGCCTCCTCTTCCCACGTCTCCCTTATGTCTGCTTGTTTTTGCCTAAGCCTTATCTCATTTTCAGATCCCCTGGTCTTTTAGAGATTCTCAGGGTCTCTCTTTTCATGCCTGCCACTGGGCTTGATTTGTCTGCCCACTAGACCCACTACACCATGATTGTCTAAAGATAGACACAATACCTTAGTACCTATGATATTCCAAATTTCTACCCATGTGGTGATTTGCCTGCTATTAAGTGAAAGGACTGTGAACTTCAGTAAGGGCTTCTCAGTCGAAATTGAATAAAGCAGTATCCAGAATGAAGAAAAGCTGTGCAGAGAACAGTTTATCCAACTTTACTCCTAAAGATAAGAAACATTTGGTATTCAGTAGTTGAGACATTAAAACAACAACAACAACAACAACAACAACAACAACAACAACAACAACAAACAAACTTGATAATTTGAACCCTAAGGGGAAGAGTGCATAGAATGAAAGACTGGCCTTCATCATTGAAGGACAGGTGACAAGGCAGAGGATGGGAGGAGGAAGCCAACAGGACCTTTTTTTTTCCAGCCTCCAGTTCTGTGCATTGGTTTATTTGTTTATTAACCCACTCATTAGAAGCACATGGCTTCTCTGAAGTTTCAGGTGAATCTGACCCTAGGATTTGGGCTGGTATCCAGGACTAGTGGGAGTAGAGTCAGCTGCCTTACTGTTATAGTGGTCCTTCATGCATGTTACATCAATGTCTTGGATGGGCTGGTGGACTAATCTTTCTTTGCCTTCCCACTACCTCGAAGTGAGTTGAGCTGAAAGGGAATCCTCTACAGTAGTGGACAAGAATCACTTCTTTCTGAGGCCAGGGATAGTGGGAACTACAGACTTTGATGTCTCTCAGTGAAACTGAATTCTACTCTCTGGGTCTTTCATTCTTAAAGGGTGCTGAGATGTCTTGATGGTGGGTCCTTCATAATGAGAGTGGGTGTCCTGACTGCCTAGTAGAAGCTAGCGAGCAAAGAGGTCTTGGAGGTGAGGTAGTTTGGGTTCTCTTGTTTGAGTCTACCATCTGGTTTATTGTAAAATTTAGGCAGTTTTTAATTTATTGTGAGTGCATGGTTTGTGTGTGTATGTGTGTGAGAGAGAATGTATGAGTGCCATAACATGCATATAGACATCAGAAAATAGCTTTGTGGAGTCACTTTAATAACAAGTTGGGTTCTAGGGACTGAATGTGAGTGTTCAGCCAGGCACATCAAGTGATTTCACTCATTGAGCCATTTCACCAGTCCCAACTTGGTTATTTCTAAAAGCCTTGCTATAAGATGGTATATAGTTGTGGTTTAGGTATTTGCCTGTATTTATGTCTATGGTTTATATATATATATTGGTCTTTTTTTTTCTGAAATTGACACAGAAGGGAACTCTAGTAAATTTGAGTATAATTTTTAATAATAACATTTTTGGTAAAAGGTGCTCTTAGGTTACTATATATACACATTTATTATTTTAGCAATTTAAAGTGCATAATCCAATGGCATTAAATTTACTTATGCAATTATTCAATATCTATCCTGAAACTACACATCACTGCACAAGAACCCGATGCCATCCTACCCTGTACCCAATGACCCCCACTCTACTTGCATTCCTATAAAATAGACTGGTCTTCCTGCTTCATTCAAGTGGAACCAATTGTGTTCATCCTTTTTGATTGTCTTCACTCAGCACGGTGTCCTCGGGGTTCATCCATATTGAAGCATATGTCAAAGTTTCCCTCCTTTTGAAGGCATAATAGTATCCCCTGGTGCATGTGTACCTTCTATGTACTTCATCATCTGCTGATAGACATCTGGGTTACTTCTATACTTCTATGCTTTCACTATTGTGAGAACTCTTGAAGTGAACATAGCGTCTCAAATATCTCATCAAATTTCTGTTTTTATTCCATGCGGGTATAGATCCAAAGTGAAATGTGTGGATCATAGGGTAAAAATTGCTTTCAGTTTTATAGAGATTCATTAAACTTTCCCCACAATACCTATAACCATTATCTATTTCCATTAGCAGTGTATATAGATTGATTTTGTAAAAAAAAATTCCTGCCAAATTTAAACCCAGTGGAACGATCATGATGGCTCAGCATTTAAAGAGGCTTGCCGGCAAACTTGACTACCTGAGTTGGGTCCCTAGAACCTATGTGGTACCCACACATCTATGCCTATGCTGTGGCACATTTATACTAGTACACATACATAGATCTCACACTCATTCAGTAAGCAATATGGCCACATTAATGGGTATGAAGTGATGCTTCACTCTAGTTGTGACTTGGATATCCCAAGGATTCATGATGCTCAGCACCATATTCCATGTTCAGTCAACCTATTTATTTAGTATGCCTCTACTCTAGGCATGCATTGAGCCCTAACAGTCCCTCAAAGAAGAGATGGCACTCTACACTCTATTAGGACTCTGTAGCTGTTTTCCTCAGATAATAATCTAATACAGAAGACTCCTAGATCAATTTATGGAAAATTCTCCAATTAACTGATAAATTTTTTTCTGTTCAGTTCAATTATCAAATGTTCACTTTAGGCTGATCATACCTAAGGTATGGAAAGGAACTCTCTATAATGCCCGTTCCTTTACAATAGGGAGTTATCTCATTTAAGTCTAAGCTATTGCAGAGAATTGGGTAAGATCCCTGGATGGGCCCCTCTCTCACCACTCCAACGTGCGAAGCATTTCTGTCTCACATTCTTCATACTTGCCTCTGTGTTCTCCATCACTTTTATCCCAGATTGTCTGTCTTCATCTGCTGCCTAGTCTCTTAATTACTTTTCTATTGCCATGAAATGACACCATGACCAAGGAAACTTATAAAGGAAAGCATTTTATGGGGGCTTACTTAAGGGTGAGTCCATGGCCATTATGGGGGCAATGTGGCAGCAGCCACCCAGGCCCTGCACTGCTGCAGTAACTTGGAGTTTATATCTTATCTGCAAGATGATGGCCAAGGGGAGGTGCTGGGGACTTGGCCTCACATGGGGCTTTTCAAATCTCAAAGCTCACCCACTGCTAATGACAGAACTCCTCCAACAATACCACACCTCCCAGTCTTTTCTAAACAGCCCACCAACAGGGAAACAAGTATTCAAAGAATTTGAATTTATCAGAGCCATTCTTTTTTCTTTTTAATTAATTTATTCTTGTTACATCTCAATGGTTATCCCATCCCTTGTATCCTCCCATTCTCCCCTCCCTCCCATTTTCCCCTTATTCCCCTCCCCTATGACTGTTCCTCAGAGGGATTACCTCCCCCTGTATATGCTCATAGGGTATCAAGTCTCTTCTCAGTGACCTGCTGTCCTTCCTCTGAGTGCCACTAGGTCTCCCCCACCAGGGGACATAGTCGAATGTGAGGCACCAGAGTACATGAGAAAGTCATATCACTCTCTCCACTCAAGTGTGGAGACTGTCCTGTCCATGGGCTAGATCTGGGTAGGGGTATCAGGACCATTCTTTTTCAAACTGCCACACCTAGGGATTTGCCTCTGTCTCTTTGGAACTGATGAGACACCTTAGATTTTTTTTCTGTCTTCATAGCCCTCTTAAATATAACTGAAATTATTCATCATTTGTGACATATTTGCTCTGGATAATTGCTGCTCTGATTTAGCTCCCCAAAGTATACACTGCCCCAAGCTGTGTACTTGAGCCACATTTTACTGATTATGATTCCTAAGTGGACCAATCTTAAGTTGGTGTGAAGTTGATATATTATGCATAATGCAATGTCCGAAGTACTAGAATTGAAAGGCTGTTTGAGAAGCAATTTGGAAACATGGAGGCCAGTCAGAAAGGTTTTTACTAAGGAATTCCTTAAGCTGGATGTTTGAAGGTGACACATAGACAAAACTATGGCCTTTGAGACAACTAGGGTGAATTTAACCAGATACAGGATGAAATCTGAAATGCGTACTTCTGGAAAAAGATGGTGATTAAACTGTGTGTGCTGTGTGCTAGCTGTGAAGCTCAGTACAAACAATGGGGCATCACAGAATTAATATGACAGAAAGCCATCCCTACCTTTTATAGGAAGTAGCAAAGCTTCTCATTTGGACTTTCCTACCTTAAAACAAAGTGCTGTTTTGGTCTAGAGTGTAATCACTTGAAGTACTGGAGAACCAAAGCCACAAGCCTCTGATCTCTAATTAGGCATGAGTTCCACAGTACAGATAGAAGACTTACTTTGTGTCGCTTGGAGAATTCTTATTATAGGATGATGCCATCTGACTGCTCTACACAAAGTGGACATTTCTTCTTTGACTAAAATGAAAAAGCCTTTTCTACTGCTTCTGCTACAATTCTGGTTCACTGACTAAAAGATGTGAGGGAAACATGTGACCTAAAAAGAGCATCAGTTCAAATATTTGCATATGGGTTGCTGTGTAAGATTTCCTATATTTATTGTTAAAATTGAAGTAAGCCATTAGACTGTCTGACTCATCTGGAAAGTGCTACAGATCCAACACATGCCAGTAAACACCCATGCGTTCCTGTCTCTTCAAGCATATGCCGCCCTACCTGTTCACACTGGCATACTGCTTAGTTGATAGACTCTGGTGGGGTGAATGGAAACACTGCATGAGTATGGCTGGGCACTGAGACAAGCATGAGGAAAACCTGTATTCCAGGTCTTTGTGTCCCAGAGGCTGACTCAGCTGTATAATACTAAGCAAGTCCCTGGTGCTGGATGCTGTGAATGAGTTGGCATTGCTTTTCTCTAGGTTTGTAATCAGATAGGGAAAATTGGCTAGGGTGGAAAGAAGAGGACTAGAAATGAACAGGTTTTGAATATCACACACATTTGAGCTGCTACCACTGATAATTATGAATACACAAACAGTGAAAATACTAATGAAAGAAAAAATGTTCAGTGTGATTTATAGCATTGTATGAAAATGCATCTTATCATCTTACATGAGAGGATCAGTATCTTAAAAACCTGGCTCCTTCAGTCCTAGACTAATTAATAAAGGCCTATGGAGTAAGGGAAATGTTTTTCTTACAAAATTCAGTATAAGTGAACAGGACTTTAAGAGCATTGACCACTTGCATGCCCTTTATAAATATAGTTAACAGTTGGTACCCATTTAAACCATCACCACCAACATCACAGAGTAGCACTGCTATTATACTCACTGGCAACTGAGGAAATTGAAGTTTGACCCAAATCTCAGGCCTGTTAAGCATCAGAAACTTAAACAATTGTCTGATGATGTGGCTGCTGATTTCAAATACTGTCTGTTTTATTCTTGGCTTGGATAGGACTCTGAGCCATTGCTATGTACCTATACGTCCAAATACTTCAGCGTCAAGAAGGGTCCTTTTATTTTACTAATTAAACAAATAATATATTCCCCACTTTACTCATGAGCTATCCTTATGTTTAAACATCATCTTCTACCACTCTTCAGGCAAAAAACTTCCTTTGGTTGTCTATTTTTATTTTTCTGATATAATTTTGACTTCACAACATGGCTGTTAATGTTCCCTCAAGACTTTCTCCAATGTTTCCATCCAGGGTTGGAACCAGCAACGTTGGCTCAATCTTCCCAGCCTCTTCCCAGCAACAGAAAGGAGATGACTCAAATGCAGAAAAGCAGGTTCCAGAGTTATTGGATTTAGTCAGGACAGAGGGCAGCTATAGATGCCTCCGGGAACTCCCCACAGACTAATGATTACCTCATAAAACATCGTTTTTGTTCTCAGTGATTTCAAATTGATGCCTTCCTCCCTACTCCACCCAGGACTCCTTCAGGTGTGAGCCTTCTTTAAGATGATGCTTTGTGCTCAGAAATGGTACGAAACACTTCCCATTAGAAGAAGAGCTCTTCTTGACAAGGGTGAAAGTGTTCACCTCTCTCTAGATTTTGCCTAGGTAATAATTTTCCTTCTAAATAGCATTTGCATTTTCCTTTACCTGTAGATGTAAGTATGTACTTGTCAGGGTCTAAGTGCAATAAAATGTTATTTTTAAGTAATATTATGTTCCATAAAGTCCAACAAATCTAAAACAAGGCAATAAGAATAAAAGGTGCTACAGGAAAATTATTTTGAAAAACAGAAAATTCTGCATTAGTTTCACCCTCATCTATAAAAGAACAGGGCTGGACTAGCTTGTGTCTGAGGCCTCTGAACACAGTGTTCTTGGATTCTGAAGGAGTCTAGACTACTGCGAGCATCATCTGTGGAGTAAATTTGTCTCAAGGGTATTTTCTTTCACAACCTATTTGGGAAATTGTGGGTATGTATTTTATTTGTTGTGATGGCTGGAAAGTGTGAGAAATAATTATGGGGACAACTGTAGAAATCCCCCTGTGGTGCAAAATACAGATAAGACTCTTATAATATTATCCCTTGATAATTGGAATTCTCTATAGAGGTCACTCAAACAGGGACAGTGTGACTTGTCAGTTGTTGTTGACTTGTCTGTGGGGATGATCAGACCTTGGTGTTGCTTGTAAGAATCACATTAATCACTCATGTCACAAATATTTATTGGACATCAGACATGTGATAAACATAATCCTGGAGATTGGAGAAAGATAAATAAAACATGGTATCTTAAAAGGGGATAGGGCTATGGTCCACAATGCAGACATGGTCTGGGTACATGTGCATAGCCTTAATCAGCAGAGAAAAATAGGAATGAGGAAAGTGATAGGTATTACATGAGTTCAAGCTCTAAGGTCCCTACTTCTTGATACTCAAGACACAGAAGCTTCATAAAAGAAATAGTACTAAATGGGACTTTAGTTATATAATGTGGTTGGAAAGTTGTGCATGGCTGTGAAGACCTCAACAAAATGCTACATAGCTTAAAGGCTTTAATGAACTTCATATGCTGGTTTAGGAAATTTGGCAAGAGTGAGGAGCCACTGAAAGATTTTGACACAGAAAGACTGCCTCTGTTCCTCCTCATGTAAGAAGAAGACAGTAGTATCAGTAGTTACAGAATTCCTCTGCACATCATTAAATAATAGTAAGTTTTGTCTAGTTGCCTGCAACAGTGAAATTGCTTTTGGCACACTTCATGCTTTGCTTAACTCAGTATTCTAATAATGCCCCCAAGGAGGTAGCATCACAGGCTTGGGATAAAGAGGAAAGAGTGGGTCCCTAGGGAAGCTAAATGGTCCGTCCTCACTATCACAGGGTAATGGAGCAGAAGGGCAGGAAGAGTCAGGCAAGGCAAGTCCAAATCCTGTTCTTTTAGTTCTTTTTTTAAAATTATATTTTAAACTTCTAAATGATAATCAATAAAGCACAGACAGGGAACTGTGCCCCTTAGAAACATACACTTATAAATATACATTATCGCAATTTGTCAGCAAGTTATCGGTCCACAAATCTCTATCAGCTACTTGTTCTTACAATAAGATCTTCTAGAATTCACATGAGAGTTTGTCACCATCTTGTACAGCAGCAGTGACAGAGTTTGGTGACTGAGTTACAGAGAGTGACCCTTCTATCCAGAGCACTCGACTATAGTGCCAGCTACTGTAACAGTTAGTGAATCTCCATATTACCACACTGACGGCACAATTTGCCCTTTACTCCCAACCTTATAAAAATTTCTTATCACAGTGCCTAATATATAACAGATTTCTTACATATCTGGATGAATACATGAATTCTAATATCAACAAGTAAGTTTATGAAGTTGTCAGAATATTGGTATTTGTAGCTTTTGAGTCGTGAATGGTGAAAAATTAATATTTATTTTGTCCAGAAAGGATTTGGAAAGCTGTACTAGTAAGCTTTCTATAGGTGCGATTTTATAAAAGAAAGAAAGAAAGCAAACAACAACAATAACAGCACCAACAAAAACCTCTTGAGATAAACAACTCAAAAGAGGAAATGTATATTCTAGCTAATGGTTTCTCAGGCTTCCGTCCACTGCCACTTGGTACGGTTAGTTTGGGCGTACAGCAGCACAGTGAAGCATGGCAGGAGAGAGCTGTAAAAATCTGTTGAGCTCTTCTTAACGGGATCAGAGAGGGATCAGAGGACCCACTATTCCCTTCAGAGCACATCCCAATGACTTAGGTTATTTAAATTGGGCCTCGACTCCTAAAGGCTCCATCACCCACTAAGAGCATCACAGTCTGGTGACCACATCTTTCAACTACAAGTCTTTGAGGGCAACAGTTAAGATTCAAGTTGCAGCAAAAGTATATCCAGTTTGTTCCACTGACCTCAGATAACATTTCCCAAAGTGTGACAAGCCCATGAGATGCTCTGAAAATCTGATGAGCCTGGATCATGAGTCACCTTCTCCTTGACATTAACAGTACCTATTAGTGTAGTAAAGACAAATCAACTTCAAGACAAAGAATAATTCTTTACCATTGACCCTGATATTTTAGTTTTACCTTAAACTTTCCCAAACGTAGCCTTCCTGGGACTGTCCCCTAGCATCCTGAAGATCAACTGCCCCAGTGGGCACACTTTGGGACAATGTTAGCTTAGGAATACTTCAGCTTTTTATGCCATTTCACTTTTATAAGGTGAAGAAAATTTGTTGCAGTGAATATTCTCCCTGCTGTGTGATCTGATTATATTTAGAGAAGTCTTCACAATGACATTTTTTTCCCCAAAAACCTGCCAGAGCAGAAGCAGATTTTAATGTTTCCTTTGTCAAAATGTGCCTTTCCTTTAGTTAGAGGGGAGGAAGAAAACTGAGGTAATTATATAGTGACGGGAACTTTTCTTTTTTATTCTCCCATTGAGCGCCAATGTCAGTCTTCTTGAACAAAGATGCTATTGAAATTTTGAATCATAAAGTTTATTTTTTTCCTTACTTCTGGGCACCAGCTGAGCTCAGTGGGGAAGGGCCTGTATATGAGGGAAAGTTTTATACTCCTTCCCCACAGAGATTCTTTATCGTGTCCTTCAAGGGCTTTAAACAGCAATTTTGTATGCACTTGCTCATTCTCCAAACATGTATAGAACTTCCATTCTGCCAAATACAATATTCCCATTAACAAAATCCATTAACTGCTTCCCTAAGTAAGTAAAGACTGCAGTCAATTCCTATGCCAATCTTGCTTTCTAGATAAAGATATTTCAGGAGCATTCATCAATACCTTGTACATAATGTGTACTTTCAATGTCCTTACAATGAAACTTCACATACATACCTGGGCAACTGTTATCACACCCATGTTGTAGTTTAAGAAATTGGGGCTTAGGGCTTGGTCACATCTATTGGAGTTATTAGAGGACAATTTTGATGTTTCGATTCAGTAGTACCTACTCCATAGCACATTGTTCTTACTGTGGTGACTGTACAAAGTCACTGGTAAGGTTTGAGGTTGAAATGTTAAGGGCTAGAGGTGTGCTCTCATCAAGCAAGCAGCCTTTCACAAGCCTGTCTCTGAGTTGCTATCATCCAGCTGCAGCCGGCGGGAGACACCTTTCTTTGCTAGCTTCGCCTTCGTACAAATTTTCTCAAAACAACACTGGCTTTGCCGAGAATTAAATTTCCTGCTGCCGTGATTAGATAGGCCTACACATTTAAAGCCTATCAGCCAGAACTCAGGCCTGTGCTCTGGTGCTGAGTTTTTAAATAAGCTCTCCATGTGGGCTTTCTCCATCTTTGCAATGGGATGAGAATGCAGACCTCTTGTTTTCCATTTACAATACTTCCTTCCAGACATCTGCTGTCCTGTCAGCAGGACAGGTGGTTTATTCTTGTGTACAAGTAGCAGAACTGAGGACTGGAGAGGGCTGGCCATATGGTAGAAGATCACGTACATCAAAGTGACCGATATACTAGCCTATTTCCCATTTGTGGAACACAATGTGATGGCCTTTCTGCCAGGTTAGCAAGAGGATCTTTTTGCTCCCTTATGTTTTTCCAGAACCAACAAAGAACCTGGCACTGTGAGATGTTAGTGAATGGGTCCTTGAATAGAATTTGCAATACTATGGTGGTTGGGGTTTTATCTCCAGGTCTGAACATAGATGGGAAGCATAGATTCTTATGCCTAAGTGCCAGGCTGACATCACTCAGGGACATCTTTAGTTATCCCTAAAACAAGAGAGATAATCATGACTTTTGATTTTGTTTTGAAAACCTTTTGCTCCTTCTTTCTTTCTTTCTTTCTTTCTTTCTTTCTTTCTTTCTTTCTTTCTTTCTTTCT
>OU015748.1:83870406-83892752 GCA_907169655.1 Acomys percivali | reverse complement strand
TTTTTTTTTTTTTTCACTTTGCAAGTATTTTCATGGATCATGCATTGTGATCTAATCAATAAATATAAAATATAATAACATAAGATGATTAAGGAAGAAGATGGAACCAGGGTAAAAGGAAAATCCACTTGATGGACAATTGCGACTCTAGGCATGGATGCATGGAACCTGCCAGCAATCTGTATAACATGTGGATTCAGCATTTGCCTCACTTTCTAAATTTATATTTATTATATATGTACATGTATGTGTATATACATATATTCCTATATATAACCTGTTTATTTCATATAATGTTGCTTGAATGGGTGTTTACAGGACTGACTGTTTGTCAATAGACAGGCAATTTGTGTGCTTTTCACTAGGGAAGACCCCTTCTCTGACTCTCAGCTTTCCTCAGTTGCCTATAGTTCTTTGTAGAAATGCTTTCTTATACAGTGCTTTCATTACAGAAGCAGCATGAGCATTGTAAATTAGAAAACAGTTTAGAACATGTTCCAGTTTCATTGGCATGACACAAGCACTGACAAAATTTTGTGAAAATTGTCACCGAGGTTAGAAAATTAAGTTTTTCAAGTTCTAGGTTGTACACTTTTAATTTACCTCAGTCCTGAATTCTTTTTCCAAGCTCTAAGAAACCTCCTTGGAGATATCCTACTTCCTGAGTATTTTCAAGGCTTAAATATAAGAGAAACAATGAATGGTTTTAAAGACATTATAACTTAGTACTTACTTAAAAATATGTATTTTCAATGTGTGCCTCCATGTAGAAGTAGGTGCATCTCGGTGCAGGAGCTTTTGGTAGCCAGAAGAGGGAGTCAGATACTTTTGGAGCTGGAGTTGCAGGTGGTTGTGGGATGTTGGACTTTTGTGTTGAGAACTGGAGTTGGGTCTTCTGGAAGGAAGTAGCCACTTTTAACCTCTGAGCCATGTCTCTCCAGCTCTGTATCACTGAAAATGCACCAGCTTCTTAATTTGACAATTACTTTAATAAATATTTAATGATCTATGTATTTGGAACTTAACAGATTACTAGTGATATACCAATAAAGAACAGCATAAACATCACCTCTGTCCTTTGGGCACTGTAGCCCAGTGCAGGAGAAAGAGTTGAAATTGGTTGTCATATATGTGAACCCAAAATGTTACATTACAATAGGAATTGGTAATAAATAAATAAATAAATACATACATACATACATACATACAGGATTCCAAAAGAGAGTAAATCCAGGAGCCTAATTAAATAAGAAGGCTCAAGGAAACACATCTTTAGAGTGATAGTCATACTGATGGATAGAAATTCATTACCTTAAAGGATGGAATGGGTAGGGATTAGAGCAATCATCAGGGAGTACTAGATGAAGATTATGAAGTAAGGAATGACTGGCCATATTTGGGCTATGAGCAAGCAGTGTGGATAGATCCCATATTGGCTTAGAGGGAATACCATTTGGTAAAGCAGAGAATGCCATGTAGAGCACAGCACTGGACATTGTTAGCTGCTATCGAATGTGTAGATTACAGCTTAGGTGAAAGAGATGGCCTGTGAAGGGGCTTGAGTTTTCAAGTGTATTTAGAGAGTCTTTGCTTTTCCATGGAAATTGGATTGAAAGAAGTGAGAGACCAAGGTTAGAATGGCGCAGCACACTTCGAAGGTAACTGGAGTAGTCCAGCCAAATGATGCTAAAGTCTAGATTTAGGATGAGGTCAGGAAGGCTTGAGAAGCAAAGGCCTGGAGTATTTGGGAGTTAACTTGACAGAAATTGCTGAGAAACGACCCAGGAAGTTTAGGAAGCATGCTCAGAAATGAATCTTGGGCTTCTAACTTAAGCTATGTGGTGGGTGTTGCCCTCTCACGGAGTTAAGCATGTCAAAGGGCAAGACAGGGAACTACCTAAAGCTCTCAGTTTGGGACATGTTGGTTTTAAGACAGGCAAGAGACTTTTAAACCAAGCTAATTTAATTTAAATTGCTGACAGCCAGCAATTGTACACATAGAGCCTCTCAGCAGCGACTGAGAGCACCTTGGTTTTGAACGAATGACTCACCAACTACTTCAGCAACTTTTTGGATATTTTGCAACCACTAGGTAGGCATTGGTAAGATAAGATGAAGCAATTTCCATATACTTTATTTAAACTCTGTATCAGTGACATCTTCTTTACCTGTAGGTAAGATGACTGAAACCCAAGGAGCTTAAAAAATCTAAGATTATGTGTAGATTTTGGAAATCACAAAATCTGACAACAACTAGTGAAATACGGATGAAAAATCTATGATAGTCTCTTGTCCAAACCAATCTAACACATTTTATGTATTTCTTTTCTTATTTAAGTAGTTTATTAAGACTACATCTCAAATGCTATCCCCTCACTTGTATCTTCCCATTCCCCTTTCCCTCTTTCATCCTATTTCCCTCCCTCCCTCCCCTAGGTCTTTCCTATCATCTCTTTATTATCCATCCATCCATCCATCCATCCATCCATCCATCCATCTATCCACCCATCTATCCATCATCATCTCTAGTCACCCTTTTAATCATGTATCATTTTTTTATTTACATATGTATTCTGTTTTCTGTCGTCTACCCATCTACCCACCCACAAACCCACCCATCCATCCATCCATCCATCCATCCATCCATCCATCCATCCTTTAATCCATACATCCTTCCTCTCAAGAAGAAGTCTGCTCTTCTGGATAGAAAGGATAGAAAGGCACTTTAAAAATCAGAAAGCCATTCACTTTATAGTGGAGGAAATTGAGGACCAATGGCTAGATTTCTCCTGCCTGGAGACATTTAGCAGCTGGTTAAAATTCTATTCTGGCCCCTATTGCTACTCCTTAAGTAGTATCACGTGGTTTTGTGCTTCCTCAGGGATCAGCTCTGCTTGACGCACTAAGCCTGCACTACCCGGCTTCTGGGGGGAGCTTTTGCCTCTATTTCCAGCAGTTCTCCCTCCTGGTGTTTAAATGTGTGGCTCTCCCCTTTGAAGTCCTGCAGAGCAAAAGCATCAGCAGGCGGTCTTTAAATTACTGCAGCTTCCAAGGAATCTGCAGTCGGTCTGCTAGCACACAGTTTGTCTCCCCTGCTGAAGGGGCCTGACAGAGATTGGGCTTTATAACAAGGACAAGATAATGATCAAAGGGAAATTTAGAGAGAGGGCTAAGGAAAATCTTCTGTGATTGATCTGGAGGTGGGGAAAGAGGGAGCTGCTGGGCTCTTGGCTGTAGATTTGGAATCTTGCCAGGAGTCAACTCTGGGAGCTGCCCCAAGTCACAGGCTCCGGAACCTGAATGGTGAAATCTAAGCAGACACGCATCGGAAACCAAAACTCTTACTCAGACTTGCCTTGACTCTACATTGAATGTCCTGCAAGCTCAAAGGCAAATTTCAGCGCTATGAACTTGACAGCACTTGTAAGAGCAGTTTTTAAATAACCGCTTTAAATTTATTTTAAAGCGATAACTTACAAAACTCATGTTTCAATAAGCTGATGTCCATGCAGCTAACCCAACAAGGTCTCTCCCTGAGATCAGAATGAAGGTTTGGGATAAAGTTGCTTATCATTTTTAATTTTATTGGCATTAACGGATTTATATTGGCCCGCTTATGTGATCCCAAAACACAAATCTAATACAAATTTTCTTGCTTGAAGTGTCTCTCTCTCCATCTTATTCCCAGTAAGGGCAAACATACAGTTTTCACTTTTGATGACATCACCATTAGCACCTTCCCTTTCCATGTTTGACTTCAGACTGAGCTGTCGGTGAAAAGCATCAGAAATTGATGAGACCCAATTTAATTAGAAATTCCTTAAGGAAGCAAGAGGGTGGTAGCTGCAGAGGGCTCCCTACCATATACACTTGGGTCCAGTCAAAGCTGAAAGTGTATCATGACAAGCATTTATGACTCTGCCTATAGAATTCCTCTGGGCTCCAAGGTAAATTCCAGGGAACTAATGGAATTGTGTTGGCAGTTGATGGACTAAAGTGGGTCCTTAGCCAAAGATGGCTAGAAATTGAAGGACAGATACTACAGCTTCCTGTTTCTCAGATAAATCTCTGAGGAACATTCCAGAAAGCACTAAAGTTCCCTTAACATTAGTCTTTTTATGTGTTCATATTCCAGTGGCTTTTATTACTTTCCTGCCTCAATTTTCTACTCCTAATCCTTGTCCTATCAGGATCACCTTCCTCTTCAACCCTGTCTCAATATAGATACAGGTCTGGGCGATCTGGCCTGGGGAGATAGTAATTATCAGGACATTTGGGATTAGGACTAAGTCAAAGGGGTTGGGCTGCAGTTTATAAGGTGATTACTTAGCATGGGTTAGGACTGGGGTTTAATCCTCAGTTTAGAGACGAAAGGGAGAATGGGGACAGAGTGTGGGAACCCGAGTGGGAAAGAGAGAGGAAAGGAGGAGGAGGAAAGAAAGAAACAAGACAGGGAGTGGCAACAAAGAGAAGTGGCGGGGCAACAGCGGCTGATAAGGTGACTCTAGTGACTATGATGTGAGAATACTAAATTATCCCACCACTGTATTGTATTTAGCCTGTCATATGATCTCAGGATATTCTGTGGTTATTACTGTCCCCGTAGGCATGTAACAGAGTACTCTCATGTCTTGTGTCTTCAGTCATTTCACTCAAAATACAAATACTTGACAGATGCATCTTCTTGGATGAGAATAAAACACTTATCACAGCTCTGGTACCAGGAATATGACAAAAATAAAGCTCTATAGATTTTTAGCATTTACACTGAAAGCAATTTGGCCTCTTATCAAGAGTTATAAAATAAAGGAATCCCAAATGCAGAGTTATTCTTGCTATACACAGTCCCTAGTCACACTAAACAACATCCTGTTTGCTATTAATCCCAGCTATTCTGTCATGACATTCTGACCTAGCGCCTATTTCTCCCTATGCTTTGGATACTCATCTTTTCTGCCTCTTTCCTTCTTTTCCCATCTCTCTCCGTCCTGTCCCTCTTGTCCTCCTTCCCTCCCTCCCTCCCTCCCTTCCTTTTATAAGAATGTTTTGTTCACACCTCAGTGCTGCATCCATGTTACCTTGCCTGGAAGCCCAAGCAGTATGGAATATGCCTTTCCTGTGCTCTCTTTGTGCATCCTTGGCCCATCTCATGCCTAGCATTGGGTTTACTGTGAAGTATTGCAGTGAGATGTACATCTTTCTTCTTAAGCATGAGGCTTCTTGCAGATGAATATTGCTTCCTTGCTATTTCCTTAGGCTCTGACATAATATAAATAACCTAGTCTAAAAAGAAAAAAGTGGCCTGCTAAAGAACTCAATTCCTCCACTTCCAATTATGCTCATCAATGGTTGGGTGGCAAGACCTTGAGAAATCTTTTGGATGAGAGAAAACTAAAACTTATTCTGTTTCTTAAAAGAATAGATAGCATCAGGAGTTTAATAAATTTCAAAGACCATGTATTTCGACTCAATAGATCCAACTTCAGCTTTTAAAAGGCATTGCATCAAGGAGTATTCTTTCATCTACGTGTTCAACAAATGTGAATAACTCCAAATCCATCATGATGAGAGAGGAATCGGGTTTTGCTCTCAGAGTAAATGCCTAGAGGTGACCAGCATTTTTACAGGCCTGTGTAGCAGTGTGCATGTGTCCCATGCTACGTGGTATGAACCAAGGTGAACCACTGAAGAAGAAGAAATGAGACTATGCTATGGTAGTTTAGAAGGAGGAGCCTTTAATTTCTATGCTAGCACTTCTGATACCTGCCAGGGACCATAATAAAGAAAGGTAATTAGCAAGAAAAGTTAAATACCAACAAGGCAGGGGACTTGAGTGTTCTAGAGGGGTTTAGGGACTTCATGCTGTCCTGATTGAGGCCTAAAATATGGAGGCAAATTGGATAGAGGTGAAGCTAGGGCTAGGGCTAGGGGTAAAACTATTTGTGATTCTTGAATATATCCTGAAGTATTTGGATTTTATCACTGGTAGGAAAAAAATCTGAGAATTTTAGATAAGGGGCTATAAAGAAGGAATAATAACTTTCTTTCATCATGATTTTTATGTACCATAAAAAGGAGATTAACAAGAGAAAAGCAAACAAAAGGAAGCAAGAAAACACAGAGAATGTAGCAAGTACATCTTAAGGAAAACATTGAATCTACAGACTTAAATATTATCATTTAGATTAAAAAGAGGATGTAGGAAAAATTTCATCTTAGTATAAGATAGGCAGGAAAAGCACCTCAAACAAAGGTAAGCTTTGCTCTGCAGCTCAAACTTCATGCCATTTCCAAGTTGACATTTTCTAGTGATTTATTTAATGGATCTTTTTCCTGGTAAGAGGAAGATTCTTGCAAAGACTCCTTTCTCTATAGATGTGGTTCTTCTTATAAAAGGGCAGTTACTTTTTATAAGAGCTACTCTCATATCTACAGTTCTTCAAAACAATGAAATAAAAATAATCCCTATGATAAAGAGGCACATTTGGAGTTCGTACTCTGGCCTGGTCAGTCATACTGTCAGTCATTGTGTTCTGAGTTCCACTAGGAGTGAAATAACTACTCCATCCATCTGACAGTTTGGACTTCTTGGAGCAAGTAAAAAGTCCACCTGTGTCATGCTTCCTCCACCTGTAAAGTCAGGATAATGGGGATTTTAAATTGCTGAGTTAGGCATACTTTTAGAATTCTAGCACCTGGGAGATAAAGGCAAAAGAATCAGGAGTTTAAGTATAGCCTGCGCTGCACAGTGAATCTGAGACCAACATGTGTTATGTAAGACTCTATCTAAAAAAAAAAAAAAGAAAGAAAAAGAAAAAGAAAAAAAAAAAAACAAGAAAGCAAGAAAGAGAAAAAGGAAAAAATAAGAGAAAAAAAAAACAAAAGAAAAGCGAATTCAATGGGATAAACCAGCCAGAGTTTCACATAATGCATAGTAATACATTCTGCCATTGTGGTTACTATTTCTCTAATTATTATGGTTTATTTTAGAACAATTGCTGTCAGCAAAGCCCATGAATTAGAAGCCAGATAAAGATGGGAAAGTAAATGTGATGAGGGCGTGTGTGCACATATCAAGGAGATGACCAACTTGGTAATGCTCTGGCAGTAAGATTCAAGAAATATGAGATGAAAGTAGGCTTGGAAGCAATAAGAAGACAAAAAAGCTGAAAGAGCCTAGGAAGTACTTGGGATCATAGGTCAGCCACCACAGGCATTATTATTTGGATAAGATCCTTCGAGAGCCCTTGTCGTTAACATCACAAACACTTGCCATTACTAATGAGATTGTTTATCTTCAGACAATGAAGCTTCTTAAGGCTTCATCTTATTTAAATTATGAATTTGGAGGCCATTATGACATCACATAGTAGGCGATCAAACACATTATGGTCGACCTGATTTTAACTTGCTTCAACTAGCAGTAGTTAGTTAAGTCCTAAAGCACTGGTTACTAGTGGGTGAGCTCCTACTTCGACCCTCCAGCAGCATAAGCAGGCATGCTGGTAGGTGGGAGACATAGTCTAGATTTGCCCATTTTGACCAAGTTCAAAGGTGCTCTTGGGATATGCACTAGCTCACTTTGTCCTCTGATGTGCCAAATGCTGTATTGCTCTCTGCTTTGTCTTGAGTCGATGTTCCCTAGTCATGTGGTAACCAGCAGCCATGCTGTTATCTTCTGCAACAGTTTCTGGTGGAGTACTGGTCTGGGGATAAATGAGGCGATGCATTCCTGAGTTAGGACTGGCCTGCTGGCTCCATTTACAGGACACCTTGCTCATCTATACCATGTCCCCCTGTTTCCTTAATGGGTTTCTCATTTCTCTCCGTAAAGATCATGTTTCAGAGTTTAGGTTGAAACATTGACATCCTCCTTTCATGAGGTCACTTTGAGACATCCCTTCAGAAACTTGATGAGAGCCATATTAGGTTCAAAAGCTGCTCACAGGCTCAGGCAGGAGAATGGTTTGGAGGAGTTAGGGAATAAGGGCCTTCTGAGCACTAGAAGCAAACAGAGCGATGGGTCCTTTCTTTGCTTTAGAAAAAAGAATGTGTCTTCATCAACTGTTGTATGGTAGCATAAGACCCTCTTCTCCATCATATTAGTTTGTTATTCTTGACCATGGGAATAAACATTTCCTCTTCAGGTTGTTAGGGCAATATACTCAGGTGATGATGCTAAAAAGAGACCCTATAGGAAGTTTTTATACAAAGGCCCTGTGCTTCGCTCATCAGAATGGCTCATGCAGAAGTCATGATAGGGTTAAATGAGGAAGAGACATTTTGGGGAAAATGTTGGTGTAGAAGGAAATGGAAGAGGCTCACACTGTGATGAGAGTGCTGACCCCTGAGAGGACCACGAGGAAAGCGAGAGGAGGTCAATTGAGCCACAGGCAGAACATTATTTCTTGGGTCTCTGCCAGGAAGATGGTGAAATGCAGAAAAATAACTCTGCTCAGAGTCCAGCTATAAGGTGACAGCTTGGCCTTAACATATACATAGCACTCCATTCCTAGTGGAAGTAGCCTCTTAGCGTCATACACACTGTGAGAGCTAGAAGGACCCTGAAGATGGAGCTGCTAGAGGCTGTGGGATTCCTATGTTCTTACTCTAGGATCTCTGTAAAGCAGACATCTTGATATGATCCTCCATTTTCCCCACTCATATTCTATGCCCATGTCATTGAGTTAAAAATTTCTATCACTCAGTAGTCAAGTGCCTGTAATTCCAGTGCTTGGGGAGGCAGAGGCAAATTCTGTGAGTTTGAGGCCAGCCTCATCTAAAAAGTGAGTCCAGGTCATCTAAAGCTACATGGACAAAATAAAAACTGAAAAAAAAAAAAAGAAAAACAAAAAAAACCCTCAAAAAATGATTTCTATCATTCACTAGTCTAGGTGTGGCAGAATAAAACTTCATAAATATGTTACTCTAAACCCACAAATGCATTATTTTGCAATTCTTGAAACATAATCTTCAAAATTAAGGTGTCTACAAGATTGTTTTTCCTTTCTAACATCATCAAAGATGATATCTTGGTTTTCATATTGTCTTTTGTCTGGTGCTTGTCATAAGAATAGTAGCCCTCTATGGGGCACCAGAGTTTGTGTGAGAGTCAGATCCCCTTCTCCACTCAACGGTGGAGCATGTCCTGTTCATCGGCTAGACTGGGTAGGGGTTCGAAGTTTACTGCCTATATTTTCCTTGGCTGGTGCCATAGTTTGAGGAGGACCCCAGGGCCCAGACCCGCCTGTAGTTTTCCAGGACCCTCTGGATCCTTCTATTTCCTCATTCTCCCAGGTTTCTCACCCCTAAAGTCTCAATAGGATTTTCTCCCCTCTGATTCACTTTCCTGGTAGGTAAAGTTTTTCATGGGGGCGTACCCCTTGGCCTAGTGTCTCGATATAAGTGAGTATATACCATTTGACTCTTTTTGCTTCTGGGTGAACTCACTCATTATGATAATTTCTAGTTCAATCCATTTGTCCACAAATTTTGGAAAGTTTTTAATAGCTGAGTAGTATTCCATAGTGTAAATACAAGGGATGGGCTAACAATTGAGATGTAATATGAATAAATTAATAAAAAAATGTCAAAAAAACCCACAATATTTTTGAAGGAAAAATAAATAAATAAATATATTATATTTTAAAAATTAAACAAAAAACAAAAAACAAAAACAAAAACAAAAACAAAACAAAACAAAAGAATAGTAGCCCTTTAGGATCAGGATTCAGTTGACTTTGCTCCCCTTAATTAGCTTCCTGCAACTCCTCATTTCAAAATACAGTCTCATTGTCGGTTCAGACTTGGGTTCATGAGTTTGGTGAAAATAGTTAAATTCTCACTTATTCCATATATATCATTTAGTAAATGATTTTCCCCTCCCCTCTTTCTCCATCCTATCTCTCTCTCTCTCTAACTATCTCTCTATCTATCTATCTATCTCTCTCTCTCTCTCTCTCTCTATCTATCTATCATCTATCTATCTGTCTGTCATCTATATCTATTGTGTGTATGGTGTTATGTATTGTATATAAGTATGCATGAATGTATGTATGCATGAATGTATGTGTAAACATAAATCTATGTGTACCCACACATCCGTGTATATGTGTATGTAGAAACCAAAGAACAACCTTGGGCATCATTCTTCAGGAGGAGTCTACCTTATTTTGATACAAGGTCTCGCTCGTCAGCCTGGGATCACCAGTCTCTATGAACAGATCTCCACCTCCACAATGCTGGACTTACAAACACAAACCATCATGACAGGGATTTTGAAGTGGGATCCAGGGATACATATGTTACAGTTGTGTAGCTAGGTCTTCATGTGGGATTCAAATACTCATGCTTCGGAATCAAGCACTTTACCAGCTGTTCCATTTTCCCTGCCACCTCTCCTTGTTATATTAACAATGTACCATGTGTGTTAGAAGTGCAGAGAAAAGATACAGTTCCCACTATTGAGCCCAAGATCCAGCAGGAATGAGAAGTTGGGACTGTCTCTAAGAAATCACAGATCTAGACTCAGCTGGCTGTGATGGTGGAACACTGCTTTGAGAAAGCGGTGGCATCCAAGTGAGCTTCAAAGCCTGGGTACAATTTATTAACCAAGAAAATGGGAAAGGAACATGCACAAATAAAAGGCATCTTGAACTGAATCACCAACCAGGGAGCATGCACGGGACTGACCTAAGTCCTCTGCACATACGTGACCATTGGGTAACTTGGTCTTTGTGTGGGACTCCTAATATAGGGAGCAGAGGCTGTTTCTAGCTCTGTTGCCTCCCTTTGGCACCCTTTCCCCCTATTGGGCTGCCTCATATAGCCTCAATAGGATAAAATGCCTAGTTTTACTGCAATTTGATATGCTACGGCTGGTTGATATACATGAGAGGCCTCCCCATTTCTGAAAAGAAATGGAGGATGGGAGAAAGGGAAGACTGTTTGGGATGTAAGGTAAATAAATTAAGTAGTAAATAATTTAAAAAGGTATCTTGAGCAATGAGGGTTCCCTCAGAGGGTGGCAGTCCATTGGGCTGAACTAAAGAATGTTCTGAGAGTCATTAATGGGTGGTGTGGACTTACTGCTCTTGGTGATGGACACAGAGATTCTCAGAAATCTGGCTCAGAATTTGAGTTTACACTGAAGGCGTTGTCATCCCTACTGCTCTTTCCTTCCCAATTTCTGTTTGCATAGATTATCAGAAAGCACCCTGATATTTCAAGGTACCTGGGACTAATCTAAGCTCACAATGCCTTTGCTCATATTTTCACAGGTCTCAGCCACAATTGACATTCGAGTGCTACAAGCCACCTTGCTCATAGTCTCAGTTCCTTGCTATTCCTATCTACCTGCTCCTGAGCACAGTGTACAGCTCACAGAGATGCAGCTGTCCCTGCATTATGCTCAGTGGCATGTCACTATCCCCTGTTATTAATGTAAGTGCTGAGCACGCTGGGGAGATGCCCTCCTCTTAGGAGCTGCATGTGAAATGGCTGAGAAACACTCCATTAAGACCTGAAAGAGGCAATTTCAATTTCCTGTGGCTGTGGCAATGACACCAACATGGTGATTACATATGCCAAGCAAATGCCATGCAGCAGGATGCCCTGTAATTGTGGACCCCAGGCCATGGGTTTTAGATAGAGGTTCAGATCTGGCAAAAGGGACAAGCCTTCCCAGGCTGTGCTTGTGTGCAGCAAGTACTCAGCAGGTATATATTTCAGGGGTGAGCAGTGTCCCCCTCCTCCCTCCCCAGTTTACCATAGTCATTTCATCGCTATCTTGAAATAAAGATAACTTTGGTGAGGTATCCATGACAACACAATAGTACAGAATAGCTATGTAATAGTATAGTAATAGCTACATAATAGTAATAGGTCTATGGTAATGGTAAAAGAGCTGCTAACACCACAAAGTTGAAGGGGTCCATTCAAAGATTTTCACCTGGAATTCGACCCATTACTTCCTCCTGTACTGCCCCAGCTCTCTCTCTCTTTCTCTTTCTCTCTCTCTCCCTCTCTCTCTCCCTCTCTCTCTCTCTCTCTCTCTCTCTCTCTCTCTGTCTGTTCTTGTGTATTGGGTTTCCATCCTGCATTAAATACACAAACACAGACATATCGTAGACCTTTCCAAGTCCACTTTTCTTCACTTATAAAACTGGAGGAGTTGTCTATGTTTACTGAGTTATTAAAAGCATATGAACTATAAGCATAGAAAGCTCCAAGTAAAAGCTAAACTACTCACTCCAAGATACAGAAAGATCTTGGCAGCTCTGGCCAGGCAGAGGCTAATGTGAAGTTTCTTCATTGAGGGTTTAGGGGGAAATTGGGTTACAAACAAAGATTTATGGAATGTTTGTTGGCTGTTAACTTTAAAAAATCTGATTACAATACTTACAGTGGAAAATTTGGGGAATAACACTAATGAAAAAATTTTTTAATCACACACAGAACTAATGCTTGTTAAGATTTTGAGGACCTCTGTAGCATGTATTGCTTAATTTGATAAAATAGAGGTGAAAAAAAAGTGTGGCCGTTTAATATTATTTGAATACACAGGCTTGGCATGAGCTGGGAGGGGAATTTGGTTCTGTATATAGAATAGAAGGGGAGATAATATTGGAGACAAGTCAAACACTTTGTAGAAAGAGGTACTAAGCAATGTCCTCTATCCTGTAGGGGAAGAATAAAGCCATTCAGCCTCTACTTTCTGTATAGTCCCTTCCTGCTGCCTGACCTGATTTTATCAGTTCCTTAGTCCCACTGACAGAATTTGCTATGAGGAACACCCTCTCCTTCCTAACAAATAAACAGGGGGCTCAGGGCATGTATTACCTGGTAGAATTGGCCCTACCAGAGTGTGCTTATCTCTTGTAAAATGAAGCTCCCTAGTCAGGAGTTCATGCAAGGCTTCTTTGTAATTGTAATTGACAGAGACTCCTCCTGTGCCCTGCTTACCTGTAAAGATCCTCCCGACACCTTTGTTCGTGGAGCATGTAGGCGAGAAATCACTGAATTTAGATAACTTTCTGATTAAAAGATGGAGTAATTGGGCAAATGTAAAAAAGATGGTGTGTGTGTGTGTGTGTGTGTGTGTGTGTGTGTGTGTGTGTGTGTGTGTGTGTAAGAGAGGGGAGGAAAGACAGATTCTAAGTTGTTATAAAGTACAAATAGTAGAGAACAGAAAATAGAGGAGAAAGAAAAAAACCAAAAAAATTGTATGAAGATTATAGAAGGATCAGAGAAGAGAGAGGGAAAAGAAGAGAGACAGGAAAGACTGCTTGAGTGACAGAGACAGGGGAGACAGCCATTACCACTCAATGATTAATACCGGATTAAATGAAATATTCATGAAAGGAAATTGTAGCTATAGACAAACCCAAATGCCACTTCCCTGAAGCCCTTCCCCCAGTTCTCTCAAGAGTGAATTCCTGGGGGATTCATGTCCTCTGTTGTCATAACCTGGGAACAATTGATAGACATGGCCAGGAGGTGAAGTTTGTTTCTTGGATGTCATTTGGCTCCAACACAAATGAGTAATTCTGAGATTCTGTGAAAACCAAGGCACATTTTACCAGGCTCTCAGTGCCTGGGAGATAATCCACATGGCTTTTCCATTCTTTGAGTGCTTTGAGTGACCAGTGCCTCAGGGTTTCCTAAGGTATTCCTGCCTTCCAAGGATGGGTGAGAACAGCCTGCTGAGGTCAGTCACAACATCATCTACAACCCTCCAAACCCATCATTGGTATGTAACTGAAGTTCTAAGTACAAGACACTGCAACGTCCCACGTCAATGTGAGGAGTGGCAGCATTCCTCTCAGATTCACTTCCTTTCTAGCCTCAAGCAAGCATCACCCATAAAGAACAAGAAACCACCATCCATAAGGGAAGTAACTGGATATTTCTCCTTTCTTTCTTTCTCTCTCTTGGCTCGTTACAACATGAGATAAAACTAGATCACTGGACCTTTCCCCCTGGGGAATTGGCATCAAAGTCTGCACTGACCTTTGGTGTCTGTGCTATTTCTCAATAGAAGCTCACCTCAGGCATCCTTATCTGGGAGCTCCACTTCACACACCACTGCTCATCAGCTTGTCAAAATAACTGCTTGATTTACTGGAACAGAAGTTATATCTGGATTGGATTACTCTTGCCTTCACCAGCTCTCTAAAGCACAAATTTCTTTTTTTTCCTTATTTATTTTATTATTATTATTATTTATTCTTGTTACATCTCAATGGTTATCCCCTCCCTTGTATCCTCCCTCCTATTTTCCCCTTACTCCCTTCCCTTATGACTGTGACTGAGGGGGATTACCTCCACCTGTATATGCTCATAGGGTATCAAGTCTCTTCTTGGTAGCCTGCTATCTTTCCTCTGAGTGCCACCAGGTCTCCCCATCCAGGGGACATGGTCAAATATGAGGCACCAGAGTACGTGTGAAAGTCAGTCCCGACTCTCCACTCAACTGTGGAGAATGTCCTATCCATTGGCTAGATCTGAATAGGGGTTTGAAGTTTACTGCCTGTATTGTCCTTGGCTGGTGCCATAGTTTGAGCGGGACCTCTGGGCCCAAATCTGCCTATCATAATGTTCTTCTTGTAGGTTTCTAGGATCCTCTGGATCCTTCTACTTTGCTATTCTCCCATGCTTCTCTCATCTAGAGTCCCAATAGGATATCCTCCCTTCTGTCCCAGTTTCCTGGTAAGTAAAGACTTTCATGGGACATGCCCCTTGGGCTAGTATGCAGATATAAGTGAGTATATACTAGTTGAGTCTTTCTGCTTCTGTGTTAACTCACTCATTATGATCATTTCTAGCTCAATGCGTTTGTCCACAAATTTTGGGAATTCTTTGTTTTTAATAGCTGAGTAGTATTCCACAGTGTAAAGCACAAATTTCATTAGCTCCCAGGAGTATCAATCCTTATGCTGTAGACATGATTTGACCTGTCAATTGTCCATGATGACAGTATGTTAAAATAGTTTGGTTTTTTTGTTTGTTTGTTTGTTTTTGTTTTTTGAGACAGTGTCTCTCTGTGTAGCCTTGGCTGTCCTGGATTCACTTTGTAGACCAGGCTGGCCTCAAACTCACAGTGATCCTCCTGCCTCTGCCTCCTGAGTGCTGGGATTAAAGGCGTGTGCCACCACCGCCCGGTGGTAAAATAGTTTTTAAAATTATTATTACTTATTGTCATTGTTGCTGTTTACCTTGGTGTCTTCATCTGAAGTGAAGATGAAGCAGGGCATGATGATGCACAGCTGGAATTCCAGTACTCTGAGACGGAGGCAGAAGTGGGAGACTAAGCATGTGTTGAGGCCAGCCTGGGCTAGAGAATGAGATCCTATCTCGGCCAGTCTTCCTCTGAAATTAAAACGGAGTTGGTAGCACTTACCTCTATGATGCTGTCTGAAGATAGAGCAGAGGTTCCCTGGATTGTGAAACCTAGTCTGATGTCACATGTTGTAGTGAGTCTGAAATAACGGTAAACAATATATATCTCCTCACCTTTTCCCTGCTGGATCCACGTTGCCCATGCATAAATGCCAAGTATGTAATGGGGACTCAGTCACTTGACAGTCTTCAGACCTTCTGAGGACTCTCCTGGCTTCGTTGGGTTAATTCGTCTTGTTTTGTTTGATTTTGTTGTGAGACAGGGTCTCGATATGTATTCCTGGCTGGCCTAGCATTGGTATGTGGATCAGACTGGCTTTAGACTAAAGAGCTCTCTCTCTCTCTCTCTCTCTCTCTCTCTCTCTCTCTCTCTCTCTCTCTCTTTCTCTCTCTCTCTCTCTCTCTTTCTGCGTACTGTCATGCTCAGTTTTACCCTGAATTCTCTTGTAATTATTATCAGGATGCTGACACTGTCTCTACCCCTTATTTCACAACACTGTGGTGTTGACTTCATGAAGGGTTCAGACATTCATATTAAATCAGATAACATGAGACCAAAAGCTTTCAAGAGGTAAATATACAGAACCCCAAACACTGGTTGACAGAGCACAGAGGACCTCCCTCCATATGCTGCATGGTCCATAGGAGCAGGTATCATCTTGTCTAACTCCAGAAAAAGGATGAACAAATCCAACAGAACAGCGCTCTGAATGATACCCGCATTAACAAATAAAGGTCTGTATCACGCACCAAGGGCAGATGCACAAAGATCTAGTTTTTAAAGCACAACCTTTGAGAATCCTGACTTCATTGTAAAATAGGAGTGCTGTGTATATACCCCAGGACTTCATTAATTCTGCCTAACAAGGATCTAGAGTATGTACTTGCCTGCAGGTATTTGATACAATTGATTTATTAAATGACTACAGATAGGAGATGCTTTAGATAATTTTTCCTGTTTAGTACTAAATATTCCAATACACCATCTATTTTCCCCACTTATCTTGTTTACTGCACATTTTTCTCCAAATCTGAAAGCTCTGTTTGTTTGCTTGTTTTTTTTCTGTCATATGCTCAGGATTAACACTGCACTTAGCATATATTATCATTCATTCATTGTTGATTTAAAAATGCACCTTTACTGATTTTTTAAAATTTAGGTGGCATTTATACCTTTTTTTGTAAAGCCAAAGCAAATGAAAATATGTAAGCACAAGTCTCTATCTTTTTTTTTCTTAGGTAAATTACTTAGCATGTTTTATTCCAGAATTTTCTAAACAACATTCAAATAATAAAAAGGTAGTATCTATAACACTTACCTCACTTGACTTAACCTCTGAAATAACCTTTTTCTATAGATGAGGGCAGATGAAGTTCAGAATTGATAATTGATCTGTCCCAAGTAATTTAGAAATTATTATAATCCCAGCATTTAAATCCAAGCAATAAGATCCATTGAACTTGTAAGTTTAATTATGACACTATTTTATTTCTAAATATGAGTTTGTGTACTTGCAAGGAGGCAGTGTCTGTGTTATGAAAGCTGACTCTTATACCCTAGTTTGGCAGTTTCCTTTCTGTTGCTGTGATAAAACACTTTTATAAAAGTGACTTTAATTCTCCTGGCTCAATTGCTGTCTGGGAGGCTTACTACCTCCTTCTGATGGACTAGGCCTAGTCCCACAAGCTTCTTGCCTCTGTATAATCTAATTTAGGCCTAGAATGTTTTTGGTTTCTGAGACTTACTGCTTAATAAGCTCACTCTTACTTGTTCTTTCTGAGCTCTGGACTGGCTTGTTCAACTCAGCTGTTCTGGCTCAGATGCTTTGTCGAGCTGACTTATTTAATCTGGCTTCTCTGTTGGCCCAGGATTGCTCTGCTTGGCCTTAAGCTAACTCAGCAATCTGCTCTAATTTTCCAGCTTATTTTTCTGGCTCGATCCGTCTTCACCTGAGTTCTCTCTCTGCAACCCATCTCTCTATTACTGTCCTGGTAAAACTGCCTCCTCTCTCTGTAAAACTGCCTCTTAAGTAGATTCTCTTTCTTCTCTCTTATCATGAGTTGGGCATATTATATTCTCTCAAATCTTCTCTGAGTCATTATCTTTCTGCCACTCAATTAGACATCACTTTTAAAGATGGGCGCGTCCTTCTACAAACTAGCATTACCTTGTTTGGGATTAAAGGCATGTTCCACCACACCTGTACCTAAGCTTTTCTTTACCCGATATTTGCTTTATACCAGGCTGGCCTTGAACTCAGATCTGTTTGTTTCTGTCTCCTGGATTAAAGGTGTGTTTGTATTCCAGCTGGATTACACAGACCTAGATCATCTTTGGATGCGATCTCTTGCCGGGTGGATCATATAGACCTAGAAGGTCTTTGGATGTGATCTCATGACAGAACAGCCATGTTCTGAATTAACATTCTTCTACACACATTGACCAAAAGCAACTCAGACAGGAAAGGGTTTATTTTGTTAGTACCACCAAGCCACCATCCTTCATTAAGGGAAGTCAATGAAGGACCTCAAATGTCTATGGTAGGTCTTTGAGAATGTGTGATATGTTAGAATCAAGAAATTTGGAGCCAAAAGGCATTGATAATGTCAAGGTTGAAAGATTCAATGTGAGAGAGTGAGAAGCATGTTCTTTCTGTATGGGAGAGAAAGACAAGATTGATTCTTCAATGTAGACATGCTCGGTTATTCTGCACTTCTAGAAGAAAGGTGTATTTGTGAGGCAACAGAAAAATTTCCATGGCAACAGACTGTCTGGTATTAGAAGAACAAAAACCCAAAAGTTCCACATGCCAACTCTGTATTTATGTGATGTTCATCACATTGCCTTCTATGAGGTAGAGCACATGCTCTCTCAGCGGACTCACATCTATCTAAATGATGCCAATATAGACTTCATGCTTTGTGTGACAGTGCTTTTTTACTTCTAAAAACATCACTAGTTTTGTCTTTTAAAGATTCTAATTGTTTGAGTGGCGCTACAAGAGCCTGTTCAAAAAGATTATGTTGGGTCTCTAGGGAGTGGCACCAGAAATGGTGAGGTATGCATCTAGGGTATGAATGTTGGGTTCTTAGGATATATGAAATTGACATTGACCTCAGTATGTGGATAATATACGCTATGGAATACTACTCAGCTATTAAAAGCAAGGAATTCCCGAAATTTGTGGACAAATGGATTGAGCTAGAGATGATCATAATGAGTGAGTTAACCCAGAAGCAGAAAGACTCAAATGGTATATACTCACTTATCTCTGCATACTAGCCCAATGGGCAGGTCCCATGAAAGCCATCCCTTACCAGGAAACTGGGACCGAGGGGAGGACATCCTATTGGGACTCTAGATGAGAGAACAATGGGAGAATAGCAATGTAGAAGGATCCAGTGGGTCCTAGAAACCTACAAGTAGAACATTATGATAGGCAGATTTGGGTCATGGGGTCCCGCTCAAACTAAGGCCCTAGCCAAGGACAATACAGGTGGTAAAATTTAAACCCCTACCCTGATCTAGCCCATGGACAGGACAGTCTCCACACTTGAGTGGAGAGAGGGATTTGACTTTCTCAAGTACTCTGGTGCCTCACATTTGACTATGTCCCCTGGCGGGGGAGACCTAGTGGCACTCAGAGGAAGGACAGCAGGTCACTGAGAAGAGACTTGATACCCTATGAGCATATACAGAGGGAGGTAATCCCTCTGAGGAACAGTCATAGGGGAGGGGAATAAGGGGAAAATGGGAGGGAGGGGAGAATGGGAGGTTACAAGGGATGGGATAACCATAGAGATGTAACAAGAATAAATTAATTAAAAATAAATAAATAAAAAAAAATAAAAAAAGGAAGAACACTTGACAGACCTGGATGGTTCTGTTACTTCAGAGGTGGTCAGGCAGGGTAAAATAGATTGGTCTGGTCCAGGGGAAATGAGTACACTATTCCCTGTTGCACCAGGCATCTTTCTGCTATTGATGAATCTCCTGTGCCAGCATGCCAGCGATGCTGTAGTATTACATTTAGGTAAGGACCTTTATGCCTTCCAGGAATTTCTGACCATGATTTGCATCTTGAATACCTCGAGCAGACACTTTGCTTTTGGCTTTATTCTTGACCTCAGGCTTCTTCATAACCACAAAGCCTTACTACATGTCTCCATAGGTTTTAACTCTTTCTGACCTAGTTCTGTTGGCCCAAACCACGAGAAGCATAGTCACTCTTCTCCTGTTCAGTATCCTTGAGAACACTGTTAATCACCATCTCTAAAAGTAAGTACTGTCTTTGGGCAGCAAATGCCTTTGAAGTGTTGAGTGTGTCTAAAGAGAGTGATGCTAACTATAGCATTCTAAGATGTTCATATGGACAGCCATACATATCTTTAAGTGTGGTAGGACTCATTCAATTTTACATTCTAAATTGGCATATTTTGTGATATGTGGTTATATAGCAATAAATCTATTGTCTAACAGATATCTTGTATACCATGGTAATCAGAGTAAATAACAATGTGTTTCCTATTTGAAAAGTTTATGAAGTCTGAAAAATATGTGATGTAAGATGTCTTAGTTACTGTTCTATTGCTATTAAAGTGATACCATGGCTAAAGCAGCTTAGAGAAGAAAAAATTTAATAGATCTTTGCTCATAGTTTTAGCCCACTAGCATCAGGGTGGGGAACACAGCAGCAGGCGGGAAGCCATGGCACAGAAGCCACAGCTGAGAGTTCATATCTGATCAATGAGTTCCAGGTACAGAGGAGACAGACTGGATTTCATGAGGACTTTTGAAAGCTCAAAGCCTAGCACCACTGACATACCTCCTTCAACAGGATCACACCTTCTAATCCTTCCCAAATAGTTCCACAAGAATTCAAATATATCAACCTACTGGGGCCATTTTTATTCAAACTACCACATAATTCATATATTAATTTGACCAATTTAATTATTTTAAAGTAACTTTTCTATTTTAAAACAGCATGTTCATGGTCATGAACTTTATTTAACAAATATAAGACTACACTTAAAATATATAACTTTAGAAAAATTCAGCCACCTGACAAAACTAGTGAGATCAAATATTTAAACTAAGAGCTGTGTGGTAAGTGTGTGTGAACATGGTGGGTTAGGAAAAGTTAGTGTGTTAGGAAAATCTTTTGTGTTATTTTGGTAACATTTTCCTATATGTTTTGCTTAATTGTGCACTACTTTTAAACATTGCATAGCATGGTAGACCCCTTTGATATACCAGACAGTTGTCATACACTGGTCATACAGAGGTTAGTTCATAATTTCTTTCTCCCTCAAATTTGGTGGCCACACATTAGTTATTCTTACTATAGTATATATGGGATTTTGAGTATCTGTCTGGCAACTTAGGCACTGTAAGTCAGGACTTGTCAGCCTCCACACTGTGGGCATTGTGACTTGGACAGTTCTTCAGTGTGGAGCTATCCTGAGCATTGTGGGACATTTACCAGTAGCCTTTGGCTTCTCTCTGCTAAATGGTAACAACACACAGCTGAGATGTGACAGTACAAAACGTTACCAGACTTTGACAGATGCTTCTTGGGAGCCCAACTCAGTCCCAGGGGAGAGCCACTTGCTCTTAGCCAGTAATATTCAGTCCTGCTTGAACCTTCAGCAGATATTTTTATTTTTTTAAAGTTTTTAAAATTAATTTATTCATATTACATCTCAGTTGTTAGCCCATCCCTTGTATCCTCTCATTCTTCCCTTCCTCCCACTTCCCCCCCTACTCCGCTCCCCTATGTCCGTGACTGAGGGGGACCTCCCCCCCTGTATATGCTCATAGGGTATCAAGTCTCTCCTTGGTGACCTATTACCCTTCCTAAATACTTATTTATTTATTTATTTATTTATTTATTTATTTATTTATTTATTTATTTATTTATTTATTTATTATTGTATATGAGTGCTTTATCTGCAGAAGAGGGCAAAAGTTCACATTATGGATGGTTTTGAGCCACCATGTGGTTGTTGGGAATTGAACTCAGGACCTCTGGAAGAACAAGTGACACTCTTAACCACTGAGCCATCTCTCCAGATCCCCCTTCAGCAGATATTTTTAATATTTCTGTTTGAGCCAAGTTCTCTCTGGCCACTGGCAATGTAGCAGTGAATAGCATGAGCTCTTGCATTCAAAATGTTTATATTCTGTTGGGGGAAAGAAGCAGAAGCCAAAGAAACACATTAATCATCATGTTAATTCACATGTAAAGGAGAAAGTTAAACAGGTTTCTGAATAGCCTCTCTAAGGATGTTTCTGCAGGTGAGGTCAGTGTATCAGGGACCATCCATTTGTAAGAAAAAGAGGAGGTATTTGCAGGCGAGAGACATCGGGAAGAAAGTTCCAAAGGACGGAATGGCTTAGGAACATGTGGGGCACATAATGTGTGACCAAGCCTAGAAAAAGAGATAAGCGGTAAATCCAGACCATGTTAGTGTTATATCCCTGGCCATGAAATTTGAATTTTGATTCAAGTGAGAAGAGAAGCCACTATGCTGCCATAAGTGATGCTGGTTTTACTTCATCGGCTTTGGCTGCTGTGTGCATCTATCTGCTGGGGCCAGCAAGGGAAGAATGAAGTCAGAAAGAACACTGTGGCCATCATCTCAGGGAGAAGTTGTGGGAGCCTGTACTAAGACAGCTGTGATGGAAATAGGGGCATGAAAACTTCATCATCATCATCGTCGTCGTCGTCATCATCATCATCATCATCACATATAAATAATAATCATGGGAGCAAGATGAAGGAATACCTTAAAACAGCATGGTAATATGGAATAGAGAGAGACTTTTCCTGAAAAGATGTTTCTGTGTGATTTGCCTTTATTTGCCTTTGTGCCACTGTGAGCAAATTTTTAGTAGTGTGTGTGTGTGTGTGTGTGTGTGTGTGTGTGTGTGTGTGTGTGTG
>OU015748.1:83855667-83870396 GCA_907169655.1 Acomys percivali | reverse complement strand
TGTGTGTGTGTGTGTGTGTGTGTGTGTGTGTGTGTGTGTGTGTGTGTCTGTGTTGTGAAATCTTCCTGGTAAATTATTTCAAGGGTCTTCATCTGTGATTTCTTGGTCCTATTCTTTTGGATTCGAGAGAAGATTGAATATCATGGGATAGTGCAAAACAGCCCACCTCACAGAGATGGGAAGGCCGAGAAAAAGAGTCAAAGAGGGGTGCATGGACAGTAAATGCCTTCTAAAGGAATAGCTCCAGTGATTTAGTTTCATAGTCAGGTCCAACCTCTTCATTTCATTATTTCCCAGTGAATGCCACCAGTTTGCAAATCCCTGCTGGGGGTCGTAGCTCAGTTGATACAGTGCTTGCTCATCAGAGATGCAGCCATAGGCTCAAGCTTCAGCTTGTCATAATACCAGATACAGAGTACATGCCTATAATTTCAGCATTTTGGAGACAATGGTGGTAGGATCAGAGTTCAAGGCCATCTTTAGCTTTATAACAAGATCCAGGCCAGCCTGGGATCTAAGTGATCCTTTCTCAAAAGATCAAAATTAACTATAAATGCGATAATATGTGACCCCACCAATGACATGAATGCTCCCGTAGTGCAATCGATTTCTGAAAGCCCATCAGCCGTCAAACAAGCCATTAACACATAAGCATTTAGAGCCAGATTCTTAAACAGTGAGTCTGGGGGATGGGGTGGGATGACAAGAATTGGCAATGATAAAAGTTTCTGAATGTTTAATCACAAGAAATTAACTTAAAAAGATCAAATGTGTGCCCAGTTGAAGGAACTTTTGAGAGCACTTACCCATGCTGCTTTGTGTGGCTTCACTGCAGCTTTGGTTCTAAAGCTAGAGCACAAGCACGTTGCACTGTCTGGGACATCCCATTATGTTACACAAACAAATTATGCCAGAAACAGGGTGGCTCAGACTCAAGACCACTGTCTGCTATGAATTGCACTGTTTTTACTGTCCATATGAAATACTCTGTACTTCCAGAAACATGATGGCTTCCTTGCCCAAAACAAAGACTTTTACTATTTTCTTACTATAGTTTTCAGTGTGTAATTAGTTATTTAGTGTGAACTTAGCTCATCTGTGACTTGTATTATACTAGAATACTTTATTTTCAAATTGTCCATTTGTGGTGCTGACTTGAGTTTTAGAAACTTAGAATTGAATTTCTAACAATTTCTGAAGTGGCCCTGAGTACACCTCTACCATTTTGTGCTATATACTTATATGAAGCTCAGTGCTCCTCCCATGATGCTTAGCTTTCTTCATTCCAGAAGGTGCTGTGCAGGCTTCCAGAGAAGAAAAGGCATCAGTGGTCTTACCTTGCTGTGAGTCCTATGTCATATGATATGAAACTTCCAGGTAAGATGGGCCCATTTCTGCAATAGTGTCACTACTGTTATGGGGTAAACAATGCTCTTCGATTGAAATTGAGACCAAATCTATAGAATGGAATCCATGCCTGTACTGTAAACCTGAGCAAACCCCCATGAAAAGTTGCTGTGAGATTGCATATCAGAGAAATGTCAGAAATGTCAGAGAAATCTGACATGAAATCTCATCAACACAGCTCCCTAAACAAGTCCTGAATGATGAGGACAGCAATAGGCATGTGTTGCAATCAAGAAAGTAGATACAGGTAGTTAATTTAACAAATGTTATATTTTATTATGCTGAAAGTCATCACACAAAGTTCCTACTCTAAAAATTCCTAACTACAGTCCTAAGCCTATTTCCCCAAGGCTGCTCACCATGCTGAAGGTCAGGTCCAGTCTCTACAGAAGTCTCTGATTTGAGAGTCAGGATGCTTGGTGAGACTCAGCAGCCATGGTGCAGATAAACATGGCATCTCTCCAGATGTGCTCTCCACAGCATTGCTCTTGGTCTCTGCTTATATATAGCTAAGTGGGCATCATGGGGTTCTAGGACTGTGTCTGGTCATCTTGAGTGAGTGATGTCACTGGTTTCTGGTTATCAGGTGCAGTCTCAGGTGTAGTGGGGTTCCTGACTAAGCTATTTTTATATGTCTAAAAGGCAATTTTTTTTAACTATGCTCTATATAGCATGCTAAAGCATAAAGTGAAAAAAAAAACTCAAAAGGCTCCAACCGTTGACAAGGAACTAGAGACAGATAAGGAATGCTAGGAGCAAGAGAGCTAGTCTTCCACAGGAAAGCGCACACCAATTGGTTATCCCATAATAAGTAGTCAGTCCTGAGATCACATTTCGACAGGTGACAGAAAACAGACTAAACAGGTTGAACTTGATTATCTAGGAATCTATGTAACAACAATTAGATAAAAAGATGCTATGAATTTGAGAAAGATAGAGAAGGGGTATGATAGAAGTTGGGGTCTGACTTTCACACGTACTCTGGTGCCCCATATTTGACCACGTCCCCTGGATGGGGAGACCTGGTGGCACTCAGAGGAAGGATAACAGGCTACCAAGAAGAGACTTGATACCCTATGAGCATATACAGGGGGAGGTAATCCCTCTGAGGAACAGTCATAGGGGAGGGGAGTAAGGGGAAAATGGGAGGGAGGATACAAGGAATGTGGTAACCATTGAGATATAATATGAATAAATTAATAAAATTAAAACAAAAAAGAAGTTGGAAGGAGGCAAGTGAGGGGGCAAATGATGTAATAATGTTATAAATTCTAAAAATAAAACAAGTTATGTTTCAAAAAAAAAAATTAAAAATCCTCCCTGGAAGCAGAGATCACGGGCCCTAAGTAGGATCTGAATTCTGTTGCTTACCAGTTGGTATAGTGCCAAGCTTCCCTCTAAATATTTACGCTTACACTCACAGGCCAACGTGTTTCTGATTCCGGCTTTCCATTGAACAACGGATGGTGAATGTAGGGACTCACAATAACACAAGATCCTCTGACAGACATGTGTGCAGCCTTCCATTAGCTACTTATAGCACCTTCTCTAAGGTTCAGGGAGGGTCACAAAAGTAGGGGCAGAAAGAAAGCAAGCGCTGGACTATAGGGAGAAGCACTGCAAAGTGTCATCTCCTGTCCAGGACACAGCCACTGCAGCCACAAACTCACACCAGATGACAGCCTGTGCTCAGAGCATTTCAGATTCACACAGGAACACCAAGGCTTTTTATTTTTTAATCTTTTAAATTTAATTTAATTTAATTAATTTATTCAGATTACAACTCAATTGTTATCCCATCACTTGTATCTTCCTGTTCCTCCCTCCCTCCCGCTTTCACTCTATTCCCCTTTCCTAGACCGAGAGGGACCTCCTCCACCACTATATGGTCATAGGCTATCAAGTCTCATCTTGGTAGGCTGCTTATTCTTTCTTTGAGTGCCATCAGGCCTCCCCACCAAGCAGAGGTAGTCAAATATGGGGCACCAGAGTTCATGTCAGAGTCAGTCCCTGCTCTCCACATAACTATGGAGAATGTCCTGTCCATTGGTTAGATCAGAGTATGGGTTCGATGTTTACTACTTGTATTGTCCTTGGTTAGTGCAATAGTTTGAGCAGACCCCCCCCCGCACCCCCCGCGCCCCGCTCCACCTGTCACAATGTTCTTCTGCAACACCGAGTCTTAACTAGACATTCATTTATGGGAAGAGAAAAGCACTGCCTAATCAGATTCCATTCTCACCAGCGTTTCTAGCTAGTGATTCAAGTTCAGGTTCTTTTATGGCCAGCTCATTGTTTTGTTCCTATAAAAATGGTTAATAGACTGTAACCCCGGCTTAATTATACCTGTTTCCTTGACCACTTTCTTTAGTTTAATATTTACTCAGCTTAGCATTTAGTATGTATCTCAGTATAACTTGAAGCCATTGAGAAAAGTTCCTGAGTGACAGCTTCCAGTGTTTTTAACTGGGCTGTTAAACAGTCTTTCGTAGTATATCTGAGAAGAGGAACGACCACAGTCTCCAACTTCTCCTGGGCCTCAAATGGTTGTTTCTTATCATTTTTCTGTCATGTGCTGTTTACTTCTACCCAGATGTAAAAATCTTCCTGACAGAAAAAGCCTTACTAGAGGGATTCATTTCAGCCCTGGGCTTCATACCTATGTGGCTCCATGTTTCTGGGCTGACTGTGAGGCAGAACACTGTGGCAGTGGGAATGCGTGGTAAAGGTGATTCTTTGTGGTTGACTAGAAACCAAAAAGAAGGAGAAACTACCAGAACAAGAAATCTTGGGCTTGTGATCACTTTATCATTTTTCTTCCTGTTAGTCTGGCCAGACTTTAAACCATTGGCATGGCACCACTTGCACAGCCCTAAGGAAGCACCTCACAAACACACCCAGAGATGTGTCTTAGGCTTCTTGCTGATCCTAAACATAGTCTGGTTGAAAAATGAGGACCAACATCCCAGCAAAGTTGATCTTATTAATATCAGCAGCATAGTGACTATGAACATTGTTAATGGAGGGCCTCTGGATGCTGAGTCTTATGTTCACATCCAGACTACAGGTAATGGTACAATCTACTGCATAAAATGGTCCAGAGAGTAAGCCTAAGATCACACAGTTGGCGTGTCAGTTTTTAGCGACACAGTAATAAAATGCCATGAACTAGATGGCCGAAACAAAGGAGACCAGGAATCTAACATAATGTGAGCAGGATCACATCTGTTAGATGTGGTTCTAGAGAAAAACCCATTCTTGGTTCTTCTGCCTTCTGTAGATCTTAAGCATTCCCTGGCTTATGACAGCATTATTCTCATCTCTGCTACCATATTTATAGTGTTCTCTTTTTTTTTCCTTGCATTTATATGACATGGATGGGCATTGGACATAGGATCTGCCCAGAGAATCAAAATTAATGCCAAATTCTTTCCAAGGTAAAGGTCCCATACACACCTGCAGGTGGAGGGACATGGGACTACCTTTGACTGGAATTACTCAGTGTGCACTAGCTGTGTGCTGTAAGTTTTCCTGTAACAGCTTCCTGAACTGTAGTTTGTGCCTTGTGAGAACTTGATGTGCTCAGATGTCTTTGGCCATTGGAGCCTCATCCATTCCTACAGTCTGCTTTCATTGGCCACTGGCCAAAGACCCAAAAGAGGTTCTTAATTTTTTTTAAAATCTAAAATAAAGTTAGCAGTATAATACAATATAAATTTTAATTACAGGCTTCACCATAGGGAAAGCCTTCAAAATGGTGACAGATATTTAAAGATGTTAAGAGATGCTGGTCTTGCTAACTTTAATTACAAAGGAGAAGAAAATATTTCAAAATACTTCTTAAGAGTTTTGGGCGCAATAAAAAATAAGCTTGAACAACTAAACAGCAACTAACATCTAGGCAGGTTGATGACACAGTTTTCCCACCCTCCTCCTCCCTCATTCTCCCCACCCCCCACTTTCCACCTTCTCCTTTTCTTGGTGTTAAATTAATACTTAGTGATGCTGTTGGGAAGTCAAGTCACATTATTTTTTTAATCCTTAATAATGTCCCCACCCTCCCTCTCCACATTGTTTCACATTAAGCCACAGTCTAAAGAAAATCCAGAGCAGCTGGATCTCCATCAGAGAGTGAGGCAGACAGTAAATGAGATACTTTCTAAAGCAACAGGGCATCTCATCAAACCAAATGCTTCTGGTAGAGGGGGATTCTAGGCTGGCAGATACACAAAGCTAGCTGGATCAATTTGTCTACCTTGAGTGGTAATCTTTAACACAGTTGATTAGGTGGCTGTTTGTTAGTTTATTGCTTGCTCTGCAGGGCTTGTCTCCTCTCTCTCTCTGTCTCTCTCTCTGTCTCTGTCTCTGTCTCTCTCTCTCTGTCTGTGTCTCTGTCTCTCTCTCTCTGTGTATGTGCACACACACAGACACCTAGATATAGACACACACACGTGTGTGTGCATTCGCGCAGCTGAATATGTCATTGGTAACAGATGAGGCTGAAATCTGCAGAGAATGAAGAACCATCTTCTTCTCCTTTAAAGCAAGAATGTTTCCCCACCCCAGAGCTCCCATGAAAACCTTAAAAGAGAAGGAAGAGGCAAATCTGAGGCAGCTGAGAGGTCCCTGAACTCTTGACACAAGTGACACCCAACTTTAGTCATTTAAACTGCCTCCTATGAACATGCACGTGAGTACACACCACCATAAATCATGCTAGATAATATTTGGAAAATCTGAAAAGGTGAGAAAAATATGTAATAGCTTGACCATACTTGGTTTAAATTTTCAGTCTCTCTTTAAAAATATCACATAATATTGCAAACATTTGCAATATGGCTGCTTCATTCTAAAACATAGCATTTAAGTTGTCATCTTCAATTCTGAGGAGAAATTATGCCAAAGTAGTACCTACGTGAGCATGCCATTGGATATTTAGATTATTTTTCATTTCTCTTTTAGGTAAAGCTTAAACTTGTATTTATTTCTTTAATTGCTCAAAGACCCATGTGTATGCATATATGTAGTATGCATTCTCTGCCTGTCATTTGCCTGTCTCTGTCACTCATTGAGAATTGTCTCTCTAGGGAAGCTTAGCTGGTGCAGTCAGAGGACAAAGATGGAGCTCCAAAGCCCAGCTTGTTAGAGTTGGATTTAGCTCCTCCCTTTCCTTCCTTTTTCTTTTTTTTCTTCTGTTCTTTTCTCTTTCCCTTCATCTTTCCATTTTTCCAGTACTGCAAATCACCAACACAGTAATCTCTTTCCACTAATGCTGGAGTTTTGGATGTTTGGAACATTCTAAGATTGGTTCTCAACCTGTGAGTCATGTTCCTTTGGGAATCTAACAGTCCTTTCACAGGGGTTGCCTTAGACCATCTGCATATCAGATATTTACATTACAATTCATAACAGTAGCAAAATTATAGTTATGAAATAGCCAAGTAAATTATTTTATAGTCGGGGTCACTACAACATGAGGAACTGTATTAAAGGGTCATGGCATTAGGAAGATTGAGAACCACTCTTAAGGTATGACTATAAAAGTCATATTTTATTAAAAGGTTTATTTTTTTGTATCAACAGCCAAGATCTTATGATTCAGTGGGTTGTAGGGCAGATCTGGTTCTACATCATCTCCTCTATTTGAAATGCAGAAGACAGACATTTTCCCAGGATGCAACAGGATCTGGATTTATGGGCCCAATATCCCTGCCCTGAAGGTTTGCCTTTGTCCTGGGCAATTACTCAGCTATTACATGCATGGAGAACAGAACATTTGTTTCTCCTAATGGTCTCTGTCTGATGGAGTGGGCTTCTGTTATCATACTCACTTTACAGAGGAGGAAAGGAAATCAGAGGCTCTTGCTGAGCAGGGCAGACCTTCATCTACCACACCGTTTGTTTATGTTGGGTCAGGAGAGGAGAGAGGTCAAACATTTCTGGGGAGTGGGGTGCTCTGCTTTTCCAAGGAAAGCAAACTGTCCTTCTGAGCAACTTAGTGCAACTGTTTATGACGATAGACAAACAACTCTTTGCCCAACCCTGAGTACAAACACACAGAGGCTAACCCATTCTCCTTGTGTAGGTTTCTAGGTGGGAATGTTGACGCTTGACTTGATTCCTCCTTAAATAAACAAACAACTAGACAACTGAAATCCAGATCCAACTCACTCCTTGCTTCGTCCAACAAGCCATGACTATCACAATCAGCAAGGCCTCCTCTCTGGTCCTCACATTTCCCCCAACACTGTCTCCTTCGATTAGGCTGCTGTATTCTCATTGACCTTTTAGGGCTTGTGATTTGTGGTCTGCTCTTCAAGTTTTGTGTATTCACGTTCCTTCTCACCATGTGTGCAATCACTCACACAAGCGATGAATTGCACCTGCAGCAGGACTCCCTCGTAATTGGCTGCTAGTCTGAGGCTACTTCCAAGTGCCTGAGGCATCCTCTGGAATCCAAGGTGCTTGTTGCAGCAGTAGGATATGAACAAAGTGTAGGATGTGTTTCTTTATTTTCTTTTTTAATTCTTCTGTCATATATTACATCCCAACTGCAGGTCCCCCTCCCTTCTCTTGCACCAGTCTCTCCCCTCTCCTCCAGACCTACCCCTGCTCCACTTCCCCTCAGAAAAGAGGAGACCCCCCAGGGACATCAACCAAACACAGCGTAACAAGCTACAATAATCCCAGGCACATATTCTAACATTAAAGCTGGATGAGGTAACCCACAAGAATGCCAAGCTATAGTTTGAGCAGGACCCCTGGGCCCAGATCCGCCCATCATAATGTTCTTCTTGTAGGTTTCTAGGGCCCTCTGGGTCCTTCTATTTCCCCATTCTCCCATGCTTCTCTTACCTATGGGGTCTGACTTTCACACAAACTCTGGTGCCCCATATTTAACCACGTCTCCTGGATGGGGAGGCCTGGTGGCACTCAGAGGAAGGATAGCAGGCTACCAAGAAGAGACTTGATACCCTATGAGCATATACAGGTGGAGGAAGTCCCCCTCAGTCATAGTCATAGGGGAGGGGAGTAAGGAGAAATGGGAGGGAGGGAGGAATGGGAGGATACAAGGGATGGGATAGCAACTGAGATGTAAAATGAATAAATTAATAAAATATATTTTAAAAAAAGAATGCCAATCTACTCAGCCATAACAAAACTTGTATACAGAGGACCTCACTCTGGCCCCTACAAGTTTTTTTAAAAAAATTATTAATTTATTCAGATTACAACTCAATTGTTATCCCATCTCTTGTATCCTCCCATTCCTTCTTCCCTACTGCTTTCACCCTATTCCCCTCCTCTATGTCTAAGACCAAGGGGGACCTCCTCCCCCACTATATGGTCATAGGCTATCAAGTCTCATCTTGGTAGCCTGCTTATTCTTTCTTTGAGTGCCATCAAGCCTCCCTACCAAGGGGAGGTGGTCAAATATAGGGCACCAGAGTTCATGTCAGAGTCAGTCCCCATTCTCCACATAACTGCCCTACAGGTTTCTTGATCTCTGAGAGCCCACATGAGTCCTGGTCAGTTGAGTCTCTGGGCTTCATGTTCCACTGGGAGCATACTGGTTCCTCCCATCCTTCTTCCTCTTCCTCCTTCACAGACTCCCTGAGCTTCCTTTAGTGATTAGTGTGGGATTCTGCATCTGCTCACAATCAGGTGTTGAATGAAATATCTCTGATGGCAATTATGCGAGGTTCCAGTCCGAGAACACCCTGTAGGCAGGACAAACTCTATGTCGTTTTTTTTCTTGTGGCTGGGTTTGTGTTCTAATCCTTCCACTTGAGGCCATGCTTGGTTACAGAAAATGACCTGCTCAAGCTCTGTTTCTCCCATTACTAGGAGTTTTTGCTAGGGTTACTCTTGTAGATTTCAATGGATGGTACTTGAAAAAAATCATCCTGAGAGAGGTAACTCAGACTCAGAAAGACTAACATAGTATGTACTCGCTTATAAGTGGATATTAGCTATAAAGAAAAGGATAATAATACTACAATCCACAGACCCAGAGGAGCCAAGTAGGATATATTTCTTTCATCTCATAAGGCACTATTTCAAACATTGGGACTCAGAACTCGATACTTCTAAGTATGGTGCATGGGCAGGTGAAGAACACAAAAGTCAACATGTGCCAATAATTGACAAATGAAATTGTGTGAAGTTAAAAGGCGTTTGCAAGAGAAACAGTCACTAGTGTGAGGAGGCACCCCATAGAATGGAAAAAATCTTTCCCAGACAAGCATTCATGTTCAGGATATATAATATTAAATCTCCATAAAATCCAAATCAATAAATGGGCCAATGGGCTAGTGGGCATAGTAGACAGTTCTCCAAAGAAGAAATACAAATACCAAATAAATGCCTGAAGGTGCTCAATCTCCAAAGATATCAGGGAAATAAAAGTTAAAACTGCTTTGATTATTCCATCTCATTCCTTTCAGCAGGACCATTATCAGGGGAACAGTGACAGCAAATGCCAGTGAGGATGTAGGGAACACGGAAGCGACATTTATTACTGGTGGGGTGGAAACTAATGTAACCACTATGAAAATCAGCATGATGGCTCCTGCAGAAAGTAAATCTAGAACTCCCATAGGACACAGATGTGTCAGTGTGGCTCCTAGATCCAATCAGAGGGGTTGTGTATATCCATGCTTATCGTTGCAGTACTCAGTAGCCAAGAAATGGGACTAGCCTAGATTCCCATCAACTGACAAATATTGATAAAAATGTGACATGTATATACACAATGGAATTTTATAAATCCTCAAAGAAAAATATAAGCATGGCATTTGCAGGAAAATTGATATAACTGGAAATCATTTTAAGTAAAATGTCATATTCAGACAGACAAATACAATGTACTTTCTTTTATATGCAGAAACTTGATTAAAAGTACACACATGTATATATGTCTGCATATTTGCATATACACACATGTGTAAAGGTTACAGAACAAGGGGGATTATGAGAAGGGAGAAAGAAATCTTAAAAGAGAAAGGAAATAGTGTAATGGAATGTATGTAATAATAAAGGGGGCTAGGTGGGGAAGGAAAGGAAGGGAGATAGAGGTGGGTGAGCACAGGTGAATGAGAAGAAAGTACTATTGTACACATATGAAGATATGATGAGAGACATTTTTTGCGTGCTAACTTCATGAGTTACTTTTTTCCATTGCTATGACAAAATGGCCCACAGAAGCAATATAAGGAAGGAAGGATTACTTTTGGCTCACAGTTTGTCGGTACAGTCCATCATAGTATGGAAGTCATGGCAACAACAGCATGAGGCTGCTGGTCACATCCTATCCACAGTCAGGAAGCGGGAACAGGAATGTTTGTGCTCAGCTCGCCTTCTCCTTTAATTCAGTCCAAGACCAAACCCAAGCAATGGCCCCTCCCACACGAGGGTTGGGTTTTCTTCTTCTTTCATGGAAACATCCTCATACATACATGGAAACTTGTATTTTCATGATAGATCTAAATCCAGTCAAATTGACAACTAGTATTAAACTATCACACCAGCCAAAATTAATTTAAAAAAAAATGAGAGGTGACAAGTTACTTGACCATCTCCCACTGTCCATGTGAAGCATGGTGATATAGGACTTCTCTCTCTAACACACTTGGTTTGGAAGGAGAATATTAAGCTCTCATTCCGAAGAGGTCTTGTCCCACTCAGGGAAACACAAATGCTTTACAGAAAGGTCTAGGGTTATCCAAGACATCACTTAATGCCTCTGCCCCAGTTTATTACTGTTTGGTCACACCCTTGCATCATTATTTGCTTACATGTCTCTCTTCTTTGATGGTCCTAATGGCATGGAGAATAGTTTTATCCTGATTTTAAGGGCTCCATTTATTGTCCTATAAAGCATTAACAAGTCTATTTGATTTTCTTTTGTTCATCTGGTTGGTGTGTGCCATAGACGTATCAGCTATGACCTTCACCATGGCAAGACCTTGCTTCTTTCTTACAAAGAGAATGCATACACTAAACTTGTAAATATACTGTGGAGTAAGAGTGTAGCCACTTTTGGGACAGACAGTTGAGGTGAGATCATTATAGGCAAAAGCTTTGCCTTCATCCCCATATTTAACCCTTCAATAGCACTTAGGGACATTTTGTAGGACAGGTCATCACAGGGGTACAGGGAGGACATCTGGCCCTGTAGCCCAGGGCCATTTAGCTACAGAATTGTGTATCATTCAATCATTTGTTCTGAAGTAGTTATTCTTTCCAGGAATGAATCTACCAACATATGCCAGGGGCCAAAGACACAAAGATGAGTAAGAATTCTTGGAAACCACATTAGAAGAGGAAAGACAAACAATAAGTGATGAATAAATACATTTTTAATTTCTCAGGAAGACAATGCTTCAGAGAAAATGAAGCCTGAGCTAGGAAGCAAGGATTGAGGTGGGCTGAGGGGTTCTCAAGTATGAGAGATAAGAGGAAACTCCTGTAAATACTGCTATGAAGTGGTGGTATATGTAAGATGTTCTCAGACACTAAGACCCTCTGCCAGATAAAACTGTGAAAACAAAAACAATCTATGAAGAGACAGTGAGTTGGCAGACTTAATTTGACTGTTAAAAAACATGTAAGTACGCGGGTGATTGATGGTGAGGCATTCCTTTAATCCCAGCACTTGGGAGGCGGAGGCAGAGGCAGGTGGGTGTCTGAGTTCAAGGGCATCCTGATCTACAGAGTGAGTTCCAGGTCAACCAAGGTTACACAGAGAAAGCCTGTCTTTAAAAAAAAACCAAAAAAAAAAAAAAAGTATTTTGAGGAATTCAATTAGCTTTTCTACCACGAAGAATACCTATTGCACACCCTTACACAACAAACAAACTAGAATGCTTCATCAAGAGTTGCCTTCTCTCATTTGTTCTCTGTGTTTGTTTCTTCATACTTGTAGCTGTGACCACGGTCTGGCAGTTGTGACCTGTCTGTTTTTCCCCTAGGTACTCTGTATGCTGAGAAGGAGCAGGGACTATATTCTGGTAACTTAGAAGGGATAGTGGTAAAAGGTAATGTTTATTGAAGCTTTGCTGTCGTTGTTCCAGGTACTGGAGCAAAGCTTTTTGTGCATTAATGAATTGAACTCTCACAGAATATATATACTATGTATATAGAGCTAGGTAAACTTATATATTGACTAGGTTCCAGCACCTGTGACGGGTATAGAAGCTAAGTCTAAAATTAGTAATATAGCCTTCAAACTTAGTGTATGAGGCAACAAGATTTGGGCTCAGATTCAAGCCAAACTTGACTATTAAACATATGAACAATTTGAGACAGGTAGAGTCAGGCTGAGTGGGAGACAGGAGATCAGGTTTATTGGTTGTATAGTCCTGAAGGAACTATTGCTTATTTGGCCACATTTGGTTCTTGTCAGAGGATGGGCAGGACCTTAACAGAAACTTTTGCCACTGTTTGTTTCTAGATCAGAGTAACACAAACATTGTCAATAGGTAAGGCAAGAAACATGTCCATTCCAGAGTGTTCTTGAAGAAATAGCCTCTTGGCTTCCCCTTAAGGATTTGCTTTAGTTCCTCTTCATCCCTATTCTGCTATTTATTTGGCATCTTCTATGTAACTTCAATCTTTCAGTACTTTTGACTCTTGGCTTTGGCTGTGCAGTTTAACCCTATTGCTTGCTGCGTAGTGCTAAAGTGTGGAGAATTAGAAGTCCCAAATCCTAAACGAAAGAGACCTCAATTCACATCCCAACTCTACATAATGCACTGACGACTGTATTGGACAGGTTAATCTCTGTAAATATGCCTTCCTCACCATGAAATTGTTGAAAAAAAAATGAGCTAATACATGTAATTTGCTTAGTAGAGTGCCTAGACTTGATCATGCAATTTTGCCTAGGATTTTCTTATCAATTGCTTAATAAATATGATTTGCCTATTTCCTTGGCATCCCAGCTGCTCTGATTTTTCTTGGCAAATTAAACACAAGCATGTTGTCCCTACCTCAAGCTTGGATCAGAGAGTGTGTACAACACTAATATAGATAAATAACAGAAAAAATATCACAAGAATGGAATTTTACAAATTCAGTGCTAAGGATAAAGTGAAGACATATCAAAACAGAAGCCTTCAGAAAGAGTTTATTGACCTGAGTGAATTTACGAATTTGAGAACATTAAGCACTCACAGAAGAACATGATTCAGTATCATGACATAAAATATTTGAAAGCCTCATTTTGCACTTGAGGAAACACAGATCTTTCAGTCAATGACTATTTGCCGAATGCCTGTCATGTATTTGACAACATGCCTTATTCTTTTTTTTTTTTTTTCCGAGACAGGGTCTCTCTGTGTTAGCCTTGGCTGTCCTGGACTCACTTTGTAGACCAGGCTGGCCTCGAACTCACAGCGATCCGCCCGCCTCTGCCTCCCAAGTGCTGGATTAAAGGCGTGAGCCACCACGCCCGGCTTCATGCCTTATTCTTAAGATAAGGAGGAGAAAGGTGAAACTGGCTGTGTGTTGGTGACAAGACTCCTGGAGAAACATGACCAAATGCCTATTTATCCAAGATAGGGAATGGATACCATTGAGGTTGAATTTAGTGAACCAATGAGTATTATTGGGGTTACTTACAGATATATGGTTGAGGGGTTACCTATAGGGACAGAAATGCCTCCAAACCCAGTTGCATCACTGAATGCCACCTCAGTATCTGTGACAGTTCTTGGGTGCTGTAAACTTGGAGCATACTACATGACCTGCAGGCAGCTCAACAGGCTGCAGATTGTCTTTTCTGAGTGGCGCTGTTTGTCTGAGTCTCTTCCTGTGTAGGCATCTGTTTTCTTCAGGCTGCTTACTTTACTTCTTCTGGGCTGTGTGATCTCTTTCTGGTTCCTTCTGGGCTTCTTGGCTAGTGTCTGATTCATGGAGGCTGCTTGTCCCATCTGAGCTTCATCTAAGCTGATCAGTCTGTCTGAGAGTCTTTCTGCTTTTGTTTGTTTGTTTGTTCATTTGTTTTCAGAAAACACCATCAGCTTGTCTATTGCCTTACATGATAGATCTTAGGTCTTGCAAAGGCCAGGCCACCCAGAAGACACAGGAATCTAGGTCTCCTGCCCTACCACTGAATGGCCAACTTTCTCAGAATCGTTCATAGCACCTGAAGACAACAGTCCCAACCCCTAATTTTTAATTTGTTAGCTCTTTGACTTTTTCTATTTTAAACAAACTCAAACGCTGTCAGTTTTGGCCTCAAGTCTGTTTATATCCCTGCCTGAGTGGTGCTCTTCTTCTTCTTCTTCTTCTTCTTCTTCTTCTTCTTCTTCTTCTTC
>OU015748.1:83828406-83855657 GCA_907169655.1 Acomys percivali | reverse complement strand
TCTTCTTCTTCTTCTTCTTCTTCTTCTTCTTCTTCTTCTTCTTCTTCTTCTTCTTCTTCTTCTTCTTCTTCTTCTTCTTCTCCTCCTCCTCCTCCTCCTCCTCCTCCTCCTCCTCCTCCTCCTCCTCCCCTTCCTCCTCCTCCTAAAATTTGTTAATTCTTTTTTTACTGAATACCTAAGAATGTCACTTCACACTTTAAGCCCTGAGCAGGAGACAGTTCTAGTGTGAAGACAACAGAGGCAGCTATGGTTTGCTAAACATTTGATCATGGGAAAATAATTTAACTTTCCCTTTCCTGCCTCACATGTTTCCTGCTTATTGAGGGCTGCTGCTGATACACATTTCACGGTGTTATTATAATAGTCCATTGAATTCTACAAGCAAAGGCTCAGGTCATGATGGACATGAGCATAAGGTAAGATCCAACTTCCCCTGGGTATCCATGGAAGGATGGATTTCCCAGTATCCACAGACATCAAAATTCTCTGATATTCAATTTCCTGCTAAAATGACATCATATCTGCACAAGACCTACCAATACCTTCCCATATAATTTAAGTTGCCTCTAGAATATTTATTTGTGCAGTATTGTTTAGGAAATAATGGCAAGAAAAATGCCTGTATATGGTCAGTCAAGATATATTTTCCCCAATATTTTTAGTTCTTGGTTGGTTGAATTTGTTGGTACTGAACCTGGACAAATAAACAACTGCCTTGTCTAAACTGTAATTTAATTGAAGAGATTGGCCATAAGAGAGTTTACAAAATACATGACAAGCGTTACATTGGGAGGTTCAGGCTCCTAGAGACCTGAACTAGGCAGACATTTTGCCAGGAGTTAAGAGGATTCTGGCAGTCTATGAAGAACCTTATTTGAGCTGAGTCTAACGAGAACATTCGGGGGACACTTCCCTGGAGCTACTCTGTGTGTCCTTTGGGACTCTGCTCAGCTATGCAGTGAAAGGCAGGACAGGGGAAGTTACAAGAAATACTTGGAGGGTAGTCATGTCCAGTGTTCTCTGTATACTAATTAAGAGTTCAGAGAAATAAGCGATTCCTAATATGCTGACAGCCAACCACACATGCAAAATACAGCAATTTCTAAAAATAAATAAATGAATAAAACAAAACATTAAAAATATAAACTTTGTATGTATAAGAGAGGTTATCTGCTGGGAATCTACAATCATTATAAAATACGATTGTTAAAAATCAGTGCTAATGATTATTTAGAACATTAGCAACTAGAAAATTGATTTATTATTCCTTTATAGTTTCTTACCTTGAACTCTCTCCATACTTTCAGATTATTTAAATTGTAATTTAGTGAGCAAAGAAAATTTCCTTTAGAAAAACCAAGAGGAAACTTAACCAGTGGGGATTTTTATAAGCATTGCAACAAGTGACAACATAGCTGACTTCAGTGGGGCTTTTACAAAGTTCTGTGGAACATTTTTTTTTTCAGGTAAAATTGGGTCCACATTATTTCTTTTCAATTGAAATTTTTTTTTTCCAAAGGAATCTCTGGCTTGAAAAAAATATGTTCTGGATCTCTGTAAGTTTCTGCTTTGGGGAGTTCACGAGAGATTTTTTGGTGGAGTAATTAATGAAGCTCCCTCTTTCAACATAGTTTGGGGTTCTGTTTCCAGAACATCTTGAATGTCTTCAGCTTCACAGTTGTTCACAATTGAGCATCCTGATGACCAGATTCTGTCTACTAAACATCCCATATTCCTGACATCCAGTAAACCAAGCAAATGTGTTCTCTTTCCTATTCAGTTTTATAAAGCATCTTGGTACATGGGAAGAAAATCTTCAAAAATCTGCACAGTCATGGCTGCAAGAGAGTGTGGTTCCACAGAGGATATTTGTGTTCGGAATATGAAGTTGGTTTATGGGCTCCAATATAAAAAATAAATGTTTGGAAATCAGGAATTATGTAGATCAATGGTTCTCAACCTTCTTAATTCTGACAGCCTTTAGTATGGTTCCTCATGTTGTGGTGACTCCCAGCCATAAATTAATTTTGTTGCTACTCCATAACTGTAATTTTGCTATTGTTATGAATCATAATGTAAATATCTGTGTTTTCTGGTGGTCCCCTGTGAAAGGGTCATTAAGCAACCGACAGGTTGAGAACTGCTGGCTTAGGTGGATTTATTCACAAAGACTCTTCCTTCCCTTAAAGCATATTAGACACAAGGATCATCAGGAATGTAGTTTGTAATGAAGTGTTTCTAGAAAACTTCAGCGAACTGGGCAAGTACAGCAGGAAATGAAGGGAGCCAACTAAGGGTTCAATGAGTCATCCAGGAACATCATTTAGAGCTAAGCAGAAAGGATCCCATAAGGGAACTGCAGTCCAGTGCTGCAGCTGAGCGCAGGAGACAGTGTAGATCATCAGATCACAGAATTCCAGAACTCTCATCAGGAAAGAAGGGAGTTAGAGCAATTATAGCTCATGCCCTCTTCTTCTTCAGTCAGTGGTGAGGTTAGGTGAATTCTTTCCCTTCTGCTTTCAGTGTTTTATTGCAGGTGACCCAAGCAGGACTCTAGCCTTTTGAATGTGGTCCTCAGGAAAGAGGCTAGCAAGAGCCCTCAGGATGGAGGCACGCAGAAAATGGTAAAAGGATCCAAGGAAGAATAGCCTCAGCTCTCCTCAGATGTAATAGAGACAGAGATAATTAATTTTTACAACTACTTTTCTGAGGGTTAGATTTGGGTGTGGAGGACAATTGAAAACCATAAGCAAAAAATAAATTAATTTCAGGTTGTCATAAGCACAGCACTCAGAATTAAGTTGACTAATATATAGAACAAGAAACCTGTGTTTTATAGACACTCAGCAAATGTTTCTTTAGGGGTAAATTTTAATTATTACCAGAATGATGAAAAGAAGTTAATTAATTGACAGGTAATAAAAGAGAAGACTATGTTATGTAAAGTTTCTGAGATGTGACCTGCTTAGGAAGTAAATGGAAATTGAAGGTAAGGGGTACCTAACAAAGCATAAAAAAAAATGGCTTAACATATCTTTCTGGAAGCTTCAGTCATTCAGGTGGCTGGACCAAAGATGAAGAGGTTCAGATAAGCTCACTCTCACCTTGCTTTTTGTCCTTGTCTGGATAGTGCTTCTTAGAGGGTTTCATAAGCTTCTTTATGTGGATACAGATGGTATTTAGAAAACAGAGGAGAAGTTGCAAGGCCCTTGGAACACAGATGCTTTGCTTCACAGGTTACAAAGTATTGCTCAATCCTACCAAGTTCTGTTGGTCAACAGAGAAGATTTACAAGATCTGGAAAATGTCTGCACCTGTACACAGGGAGTGACATGAAGGACTTGGGGCCTTTAACTTATGACCAACAGAGACAAAAAGGTGACATGCATGGGTGAAGGTTATGACAAGGACCTCAGTGGAACTTGTTACAGTCTTTAGACTGCTGACATCAGAGAGTGCTCAGTAAGCAATCCTAAGCACTCTTCTCCTCCTCCTCTTCCTCCTCCTCCTCCTCCTCCTCCTCCTCCTCCTCCTCTTTTTTTTAAAGATTTATTTATTTATTAAATACACAGTGTTCTGCCTGCATGTGAGCCAGCAGGCCAGAAGAGGGCACCAGATCTGATTATAGATGGTTGTGAGCCACCGTATTGTTGCTGAGAATTGACCTCAGGACCTTTGGAAGAACAGCCAGTGCTCTTTACCTCTAGCCATCTTTCCAGTCCCTTCTTCTTCTTCTTAATTCACTTTACATTCTGGTCATAGTCCTGTCCCTCCTCATCCCCCAGTGCCATTTTGCCTCCCCCTTTTCCTGCTCCCTTCCCCTTCCCCTTCCCTTATTCCTCAGAAAAGAGGAGCTCCCTTTCCCATCCACCCCAGCTCATCAGGTCCTATCAGGACTGAGTGTGTTGTCTTCCTCTGTGGCCTGCCAAGTCAGTTTGCCAAGGGGAAGTAGTCAAAAAGCTGGTAAGAAAGTTTGAGTCAGAGACACCCCCCCTTTCCCCTTACCATTCTAGATCAAGATCACAATTAGTATAGAAATTAACCAAAGGTTTCAGGTTCTTGGAAATCTGAATCCCTCCATAGCCTCTGAGGATGGAGTTGGTGCACAGGTGCAAGGGGGATTTGTAGAAGTACCACACTAGGAAGAATTACACTCAGTCAGCCATGTTCTCCAATTACCAATACAAGAACTGTTCAGGGGTCCATGAACTGGGCTTCGGTACAGTTTGCAATCATTATTAATATGAGTAAGTCACTCATTTGTACAGAGGTGGCAAGTGCAACACACTCCCTACTTTCATTTTCCTTTCTCCTATCCTGAGAAGACCCTCCTCCTCCTCCTGTGGTCATAATGTCTCTGTGCCTCTGATTTCCTCTTGTTACTCACTAACACAGAAGCCTCAGTCAAAGAATGGGAAGGGTAGCAACGAAGAACTTTATAGGAATGCAAAGGAGATTCTCAGGGCCTGTTAGGTCTGTGAACTTGTTGGTTTAAATAACAAGGATCAGTAAATGTCTTTATTTGATTTCTTTCTGATGACAAAACTAAAAAATTGGTTCTTAGTATTGACTGTGTAACTATTTTGTAAAGGACAGGAGTACATGAAAGCATGCTAGCCTTCTTGGGGGAAGAAATGCTTTCTCTCAGGAAAATATAGTGAAAATACTTGATTGCATTTCTATACATGATTGCTTATTCTCACATAGCCAAACAGTCATCAGCTGAACTTTCCCTATCTGTCCTTACCTTGAGTGGCTTAACCACATAAGCCATCATTCAAGTTAGGATATGCTTCAGACTAAAAAGCTAATCTAGGTACTGAAGCCATTCAGGGGCAAACCAGATTATGTAAAAACCATACTTTGATCTTTGGCCAATCTTAGACCTTACAACTTTACAATCCCTACTTACTCCTTTGGGAGTGGCTTGTTAATTCAAGAAATCTTTTTCCTTTAAGCCCTACTCCCTAGGTATTATGTCTGGAGAACCTTCTACCACTGAGACTTCAAGTTTTTCACTCAAAATTGTGTTCTCTTTGATGGCCAAGGTGTCATGATCCATTGTATTGGAGTGGCTATTCCATTCCTCGGCAACTTTTTGGTAAATGCTGATAACCTGAGCTTCCTATATACCCATTTTACTTTCAGATTGAACACCCTGCTGCTGAAGATTAGGTATACACTCCAATGTTAAAGCTAGAATTCTGCTATTGACTCCTACCCCAAGTTTTGGGAGGATCTAACTTGTTACATCATTAGGATTTCTCTCAAGATCTGAAGCCCCCAGAAGGTAATAGTAGGAAAATTCTGTTGCCCACTTCCATCTAAGCTGCTAGCAATGAGTAACAGACACCTTACCCTATACCTCAGTACCCTGTTTATGCTACCAATGTGCTATTAGCAGCAAAAATGGTCTCCATTTCTTCACCGTCACCCTGGTAGGAAACATTTTAACATCACCCTTAAGTTTTCTGACTGTCATTAAGCATTTTGAGACACTCTGCCTATTCCTTAACCACCTTTAGACTTCAGTCTCCATAATATTTAGCTTAGCAGAGAATCCCAAGACCAGATGGGTACCCAAGTGATTTGTGAGTGGTTGTTACATATGTAAAGACCTTTAATGCTAACTGCTTTGATGACGGCTACTGAGTGTTCCTTTATGACCTACAAATGTGTTTTCAGACAGGACTTCTAAGCCGAAGCATACCTCCTGTATCTGTCTGAGAATGCTACTACAGAAAGAGAAAATAGAGATCATCTCATTCAAAGATTAAAAGCTGCTAAATATTCAGATAAATTCTGATACTTCTTATTCTTTCAGGGGATTTAAAAAAATCTAGTCACCATTATTTACATATAAGGAGTTTTACATCACAGTCCACATTTCAGGCATCTCTTTAGGTTTTAAAGAATGTATTTTATTATTTGTTGACAATTCCATACTTGTATACATTATATCTTGATCATACCTACGCTCATTCTGGCATCTCTTTTAAAATTGTTTAATAATCTGAGTAAATGAAAGGCCAGAATCTTCTGCAATCCTGTTGATTGTCTCTGCTGCAAAATTAAGGCCAGTACAATGGCTCAGGGTTCTCAGCCTAGATGTTCCATGTCATAGCTGCAGAAACTTTCCAAGGATGAATTCATCCTATGCCTCTGAGGTGACATTTTATCCTCCTTCAGTCCCCCTACTATGTCATTTTACATTGCAAGTGAAGAAACTAAAGACCCTGTGCTGCCTTCATTTGCTAGTGCGTATCCTTTGGTACTGTATATTGCTTCTTCTTGTTTGTATTTGCACTCCAACCTCTCAACAATAGGAGAGCAGGCAGTCTACTTTGTTACCTCTTTATATTAATTTCACCTTATCTTATTTTATTCTTAACCAATAGCAGACCTCTTTACAGAGTGTTTTCAAAAACATTCAGAGGTTCTTTCTCCTCTTACCTCCCTCTAAACCCATTTACTAGGTACAATGTTTACACTCCCTAGAAAACACCCTGTCTGGTCTGTATGAAAATAACAAAACACTATATGCATGCATGAAATTCTCAATTCAAAAGGAAAAATCTAAAAATTAATAGTAACAACAAAACATTTGATCACTCCACTTTGTAGTTGGAGAATATTTACATATGTCTGATCATAGCTCTGCATGGGAGCTATGAGACAAAGAGTTCAGGCAATAGCACTGCCTTTAAGCTTATAAGAGCACCCTCAAAGCCAAAGATTTTTGAAAATATGCAACAATTTACATGAACTAGGAGCAAGAGACAAGTTAATCGAACAAAAAATAACACACAAAGTTGAGACCACATCCAGGTCTTCTTGTCTCTATCCAGAGCCCTGGAAATGCAGACAGATTCTTTGAGATTAATGGGTTCCAAATTCTTCACCTGGCTTGATTCACTGCCTCCTCTCTGTTGCACCGATAGGGGTAGGTTCAGAATATGGAATCCTGCAGCTTCACCAAGAATTCTTTTCTGTTTCTAACCAATTTCCCAAACCCATCTCAAGGTTTCTATATCACAGAATGAGGGTTGGAGAGCTAAATCTAGTAAGTTTTCAAGAGACTGAGACTCTCAGGCTGACTCAATGCATTTTGATGATGCACTGATTAATGCACAGCAATTTTTCTCTGTAGCTGAAATCTATTTTTAAGTGAATCAATAAATATTTATGTATCCTGACTACCCACCATTGTCCTTCCTTTGTGTCCTCTTTGTTTCTTTTTCTCCAAATATCTTCTCGGAGCCACTTCACAATTTCATATCTACAGTGGGTTTTGGTGAAGGAGTGTATAGAGGTAGAGCCAGAGGGAGCTATGTTTAAACGCCTTGGTTTTCTCTTGCTAAATAATAGTCACACTGCTTGGCCTCTAATCATCACTCATACCTTACTGACAGTCTTCCCTTCCTTTCTGTGTGTTGAAATATACTCACTGACCTGATTCACAATTCTCTGGTTTGGAAGGTTCTAAATTCCTAATCTCTGTTTCTGTGTTTGTTGATTTAACTACCTATGTATGTCACAACCATGACAGAGGGGGACAGAATGTTGTTATTCTGACAATTTGTTAGCTGTGCAATATAAAGCACCTTTTTTTGAGTAACATAACTTTTTCATTAATTTGTGGTGGCTTCAAATCGCGCAGGTAGTGGTCCATGAAAATGAGATACTTTCATCAAAAGTTTAGACATGCAGACAGACAACACATAAGGTAGTAAATACCACACAGTGATGACTATGATTCAGATGTGATGGTGTGCAGTTTCACGGTCATAGACAACTGGATATTTCACAGTGCTTCCAATTGTTCCTAGAATCCTATCTTTTTATATCAATTTCCTTTATTTGCACCTACAACTATGAAGATGATAGATCTTGTTAATTATACGTCTAAATTTCCAATTCCTTATAGTGTCAATTATATTGAATATGTTCAATAAATGCTTTCTAATACTCTGAATATCACTATTTACCCTACTCTTACCATTTACCTAATTGCTTACTATATTTTTAAAGGCATGCATTTTATAAGCTACTCTAAATATCTATGAATGAGGCACGCTTGTAAGCAAATAGCAAATAAGTAGATATTAAAATGTCTAATGAGTTTTAAAAAATAAAAATGAATGACTATGTAAGTCAAAGTTGGACAGAGACTGACATTGGAGGGAAACATTTTGACTTCTAAAAGTATTATGACTCTGGAAAGGTGCTTATTCTTTACCAGATCAGTTTTCTCATGTGAAGAACAAGCCAAATGATAGCTGAATTGTAGTATAAACAGGGTCATTGCATTAAATATATACAAAAAGAGTTCACTTACAACAGTAACTCATCTCTTTGAATGTCTACCTTGTATGAGTACCTCGTATTTATTAAGGACAGGGGCCAATAATGATTGACCAGCTCTTAAGTTGTACAGTGTAATGCAATGGATCTAGTCATTGCTAAAGTACTAACAGACCGTAACTTTAGCCCTTGAGGCTTGTCTAGGTCATGACCTCCACAGTTTCCGCTGCCAGATGATTGATTTCCACCTGGTGACACTATCTTGTGAGGTTCTGCAAGTTTTAGGAAAAGAGAGCTAGAATATATAGAGGAAGTTGGCCACAGGGACAGGTTTTTGGGGCCTGAGTCTTGTCTTTGGTTCCTGTATGTTACCCTTTCTGCTTCCTGTTCATCATAAAGGTCACCAGTCTCTTGCTGCTGCTGTGACCAAGTGCATAGTGTCAAGCATCCGTGGAAGGAACCTTCTGAAAACATGAGTTCAATTTTAAGACTTGTAAGGTCTAGGTCACGTTTCTGTTGCAGTGATAATAAAATAATTGGCACATTAAACTGATATCAAAGATGGACCAATGCTATGACTTATCTGATCAAATATATGACACCATATAGAAATTAGTTTAGTTTAAGGTTTTAGAGCTGAGTTATGGGAGGATTTTGTAAGTATTTGGAGAAGCAGGGTAGCGTACATTTAAAGTTCTATAATCAAAGCCAAATAGAAGATCCTAGTTAGATCTCAGAGGGACAGAATGCCAAAAGAAATTAGGAAAATGAAGGCGGCAGTCATTAAATTTTAATGCAGACGATTTGGGGAGTTGGACTAGAGGCCATGCATGTTATATGTAGGCAAAGGATTTATCTATATTTCATTGAGTACTGAAGTGTGTGTGTGTGTGTGTGTGTGTGTGTGTGTGTGTGTGTGTGTGTGTGTGTGTACAAAAAAAATTGAAGATGAATTTAAAAGTAATGAGTCAACTAATTTGGAGGAAGAAATTTCAAGCCACAGCATGGTAATTTCTATATGATTTTAACCCAAGTTTACAATAAAAAATAAGGAAAAGAAACAGTAAAATAATTTGAAAAACATGCTATCATTTCTCAAGAGGAGTTGATTGAAAGCTATAAATAAGGAGAATCAATTTGTTAAATATATTAATACCATTTAAAAGAAGCAAGTCATTTTACAATGGTAAAATAGAAAAGATGTCTTGGCAGGGCTTCAGAAATTAGCTAGACAATACATATTGCAGGATTTAGAGCATAAAACTATAAACTTACTTGAAAGACTTTATCTTGAGAAGAGAGACAGCCATAGTTGTTCATGCCTTGCACGTATGGGGAAGTGCTTTTGTGGGTTCAACTGCACAGACATTGAGAGTTCACTGCAGATATGGTGCAAAGAACTGTGACTATTGCTCACGATGGTTGAAGATTATCCATGTGAGGCTGGTTTTGCAGACATATAGAACACAAGAGTTATGAGTCATGGGGGCTTCTACTCTAATTCCAAAGGAATGCTTAAGGGACCAAACAATGTGTGTGGTAGGGTCATAGTTCCTATAGGCAGGTCTTGAAAGCATGATATGTGAAGACTTGAGGAAGAAACTTGATGTTCATTGATCACCTCAAGATATTGGAGATCCCAGAAATATGAAATATATGCAGAGTAAAGCTATAGGTAATAAGTAAAGCTAGCCCAATACAGAGAAGCCATATGGTGTGTAAAGAGCAGATTATAGGCATGAAGCTGAGAAAGTCCTTGGGATGTCACATGTGAATATTATAAACCATGAATGATAGGAATGAACTACATTAATATTTATCCTGCTGTACTGAGATCATATCTGTTCTCACCCTCCTTTGTATGTCCTGGTTCATACTTTTTGGAATAGCAGTGTTTATGCTGCTATAACTTGGGAGGCTGTAACTTTCTTTTTTATTTTACAAGGATACACAACTACAAGTTTGTTTTAAACAAGGAAAGACTTTTTTTCTGGGACTTTTGAACAGTGCTAGAGTTGTTAAAAATGTTGAATTCATCATGATGTGGCCATGGGCCTTTGGGGGTAGTGGGATGTTACTATTTGATGGAAAATGTGCCCATACAGGATCATATATAGGATGCTTGCTTCTAACTTGTAGCCTTTTTGGGGAGAAGTTGTGATAAATTTAGAAAACTGGATGAAGAAGATCTCTGGAGGATACGTTCATGAATATGTCTTGTCCCTTGCTCCATCTTACTCTGCTTCTTATCCACCATGGTATAAGCATTCCTGCTGTGCTGGCATGGACTTCAGAAACAGTAACTTCCAATAATCTTTTCCTCTTTTAATCTGTTCTCTCAGGTAATTTTGTCCAAGCAATTGTAGCATGGCTAAATAAATAAAATATAGTGGCTACAATATTGTTATTAATTTCTGTTACATTTTCTCACCAGTGGTAATTGCATAATGCACAGTAAAGAATTGTAAGAGGAGCCAAAGAATAGCCCCAAATGTCTGTTGTAGAGCTTCAGGATAAAACTAGAAAAGAAAAGAAAAAAAGAAACATTTGTCCTCCTTGACCAGGAACTGCTGCTGTTTGCTCTGGTTTCCCTAGTGTAAGCATGCACCTTTCCCCTCCCATAAAATGCCCTGTTTTGTGTAGTTACACCATCCTAACTGATTCACACCCAAAGGCAAAGTTCTATAGAAGCCAGAGGAGGAAAACAGAAGAATGAGAACACAAGGTAGCTTTAGTCTAGAACTGTGTCTTCTTGGTCACGAGAATATTTTCAAAAGAAACACTGATTTATGTGTCCAGTTTCATGGCAGTAGAAGGTGTGAAAGACTTGTCACCTCGGATTTTGAGGATCTAATTATTTACACTCTAAAAGTACGCCTCTACCTCCAAGGTATGATAGAGGAATGGTATGTGAGGTATCACCTTAATGGGAGGACTACAAAAATCAATGGCAGGATCAGGTATGGGGGCCATTTAATCTCATTTTTGCAGCCGAAGATGCCAGCACATCCATCTTTCTCAAGAGTATGCACACAGCTCTATTAGGCACTGAATGTGCTATAATTCTACTGTAATTGCAGTGGCATTATAAATTATCATCGTAATACCATGGACTGTGTGCACAGGAGCTCCGGTTCAGGGCTTTCTGTTTTCTCCATGTGCAACCATTTATTTTTGGAGACGATACAAGAAGCTATGAGCATAAATATGCCCACATCTTTCTGTCACATGATTGGTCTGCTGTCTGCCTATGTGATCAGGTTTGTAAGAGCCTGGAATGAAATGAGCAAAGGAAGTCTTGTGCTTTGCACTCAACATTAGTACTAACCATCTCTGTAACCTTGTGAAGGTCACATGTCCTCCCCAAATTTCATGCTATGTAAAATCAGACCATTACATTGAATCTTGATGTAATCAATGATTACTTGCAGGTAATAGCTATTTTCTGTTTTCTTATCTTATCATTTTGAAGTGGTCATTTTGCATAGTACAAACATGACTGATTTCTTTTAAACATTTGTGCAGGCACAAATAAGTAGTCACATTACAACCATACGTGCTGGTGTGACAATAGAAAAGTATTACTGTTCTAGTGATAAATGGAGATTTAAACCACATTTTTTCTTTTGTTTCAGATACAGCTGTAGTAGTTTTATATGGTTTTTCCAAAAATACTGATATAGCTCCTTATCTCTCTTATGAATATGGTACCAGAACCCAGCCAGCACATAGCTGATGCTAAGAAACTCCTCCTGACATGTAGTCCTACCTGTGTCTCCTCTTCACTCTCATGCTTCATCCATGTCCTAGCATTTGACATTGATGTCATATACAAATACGTGGCCCTCATTCATAGCTACACTGTGATGCATGCGGTCTGAAGCCTCAGGTTAGACATACCTGTCTCTTTTTTTGTTAGACCAGGTTTCTTTGTCTGTGGCTCTGGCTCTCCTGGAACTGGCTTTGTAGAACAGGTTGGCATCACAGAAATCTGTCAACCTCCACCTCCCAAGTGCTGGCATTAAAGGCATGCATCATCACACCTGGCTTAGACAAGCTTCTTAGAGGCTTCCAACATGTAACTACATAATCACATTAAGAATTAAAGCTTCTTTGCCTTCCATTGTTAGCCTTGAGCCCGTAGGCATTCTTAGAATCAAAGTTCAGTTACATTTGAAAAACTCAGTTTGCAGGCAACATTTCCTTATGCATCTAACCTTCACAGAACTATCCCCTTTATTTCTGGGAAGTTCTAGAAAATTTAGGAAGTTTGCTTGACCCGCAGGAAGTAAGTAGGCCCCGGGCGGGGTGGGGTGGGGTGGGTGGGTTAGGTTCTTGGGACTAACTTGTCCTTGGTCTCTTCTTCTTACTCACTGTTCCCTGTCCACCAGATGTTAAGCTTCTCCTCCATAATTTTCCCTTCATGATGAAAACCAGAGCCCAAATACATCTTTCTTCTTTCAGGTTGTTCTCCTCCCAATGCAGGAGGACATCCATCCTATACCAACTCTTCTGAATCGCTAGTCTTCTTTCTTGGTTTTAAAGTCTGTGCTTACTGCCTGTATTGTCCTTCGCTAGTGCCTTAGTTTGAGCAGGACCCCTTGGCCTAAATCCCAGATCTAGCTAATGGACAAGACAGTCTCCACACTTGAGTAGAGAGTGGGATATGACTTTCTCACATACTCTGGTGCCTCACAATTGACTATGTCCCCTGGAGGGGGAGACCTGGTGGCACTCAGAGGAAGGACAGCAGGTCACCGAGAAGAGACTTGATACCCTATGAGCATATACAGGAGGAGGTAATCCCTCTCAGGAACAGTCATAGGGGAGAGGAATAAGGGGAAAATGGGAGGGAGGGGAGAATGGGAGGATACAAGGGATGGGATAACCATAGAGATGTAACAAGAATTAATAAAATAAGTAAAAAAAATAAAAAAAATAAAGTCTGTGCTTAAATAACAAATCATGGAGCTAAGGGGACCTTTTTTTTTTTAAACTGAGAATTGAACTCAAGCTTCATTTGTTATTGCCCAGCCTCTCTAAAGCCTTTTTGTCACTTTGTCCCCTTTGCTTTGAGAAAAGGTACTGTATCCCTTCTTCATAATTGCCCACTTCCCAAGGGCATTCTCGTTCTACCTTAGGCCTTCTTTATTTGACAGCACATGGACTGGAGGGCGTAGAGGGTGATGATTTGATAGAACTAATACTCCTAATTTTAGTTCTTAGTAAACCTTTGTGGAAGATGACAATCCTTATCAGTCAGTGATTACCTTAATGAAAAGAGGGTTGGGCTTTCTGGCCTTAGCCTTTAAAAGTAGCCATCTTATCAAGTGCCCAGGGTAGAACTTATTTGATAAAAAGAAGTTAGTTCATATCTCTTGTCTGCCTAAAACTCTCCATTTTCTTCACATCTCATTTAGAGCAAAAGATAAGGTTTTCAAAATGATGTGGAAAGCTATATTAATATTACCTCCCTATTTCTACTTGCCACTCACATTGCTTAATGCCCTGGAAATTTGGGTCTCCATGTACTTTGTGCAAACCTGGGACCATTTGACCATAAAACTTTCAGGGCTTATTGTTTCTCCTTCATGGAAGATTTGCATCGACTCTTCTAGGGTTCTGCCTACATGTGACACCTCCCTCATGACTATACCCAAGGTACCAAGTCCTTTTTCTTGATGGAATTTATATTCCTTACTATGCTTTATTTTTTAAAATTTTTTATTAATTTATTCTTGTTACATCTCAATGGTTATCCCATCCCTTGTATCCTCCCATTCTTCCCTCCTTCCCATTTTCCCCTTATTCCCTTCCCCTATGACTGTTCCTGAGGTGGATTTCCTCCCCCTGTATTGGGACTCTAGATGAGAGAAGCATGGGAGAATAGCAAAGTAGAAGGATCCAGAGGGTCCTAGAAACCTACAAGTAGAACATTATGATAGGCAGATTTGGGCCTAGGGGTCCTGCTCAAACAAAGGCACCAGCCAAGGACAATACAGGTGGTAAACTTTAAACCCCTACCCAGATCTAGCCAATGGACAGAACATTCTCCACAGTTGAGTGGAGAGGGGGGTATGACTTTCACACGTACTCTGGTGCCTCATATTTGACCATGTCCCCTGGAGGGGGAGACCTGGTGGCACTCAGAGGAAGGATAGAAGATTACCAAGAAGAGACTTGATACACTATGCTTTATTTTTCTCTTGATTATTCTCCTTCTCTCTCTCTCCTATTTTTTGACTTTTTTCATTTTGTTGAGAATAGATTATTTTTTCTTTTTTCACTGTGAAATCAATTTTGTTATTATTATTATTTTTAAACAAGAATCCTCAGAACTCCTGGATACCTCCAGAAGTTTTGTGTTTGAGAAAGGAGCTTTCACCCACCAGAGCTCAGTTACGCATAGAACAAAGTGTGTTAATTTATTTTTTCATAGGATATATCCTGATTATTGTTTATCTTTCCTCTACTCTTCTCAACTCCTCGCCACCATTCTTCATTCTGGATTACCACCTGTCTGTTTCTCATTAGAAAAGAACAAACTTCTAAGAGATACCAACCAAACAACCAAACATAACAAAATAAAATATAATAAGATGAAGAAAAACTTATATTGAAGTTGGATATGGCAACCCAACAGATGGAAAAGAGTCCCTAAAGCACATGTAAGAATCAAAGACCCACTCATTCTGAGAGTTAGGAGTTCCAGAAAAAGACTGAGACAGCAGCTGTTTGCAGACAACATGTAAAACTATGTAATTCTGGATTTGCTGCTTCAGTCTCTGTGAGTTCATACATACCTTGCTTAGTTGATTCAGAGCACCTTTGTCTTATTTAGTGTTATATGGCTGTGAAGAGATACCATTACCATGGCAATTTTTATAAAGGGAATATTTAATTGAGGCTGACTTACAGTTCAGAGGCTTAGTCCATTGCCATCTTAGCAAGAATATGGTGCTGAAGAAGGAGCAAAGAGTTCTATATCTTGATTCACAGGCAGGAGAAAGAGACTGTGTATCACACTGGACATAGCTTGAGCATAGAAGACCTCAAAGCCCATCCTCATAGTGGCAAAGTTCGTACAACCAGAACATATCTACTCCAATGAGACCACACTTCATAACAGTGAGACTGCCTATGGGCTGTGCATTCAAACACATAAGTCTATGCGGGACATAACTTTTCAAACTACATCAGTCTTGTGCTCCTGGTGTCCTCCATCTTCTTTGGCATTTATACTGTTTCTGCCTCCTCTACAGGATTCCATGATCTCTGAGGCTGAGAGATTTGGTGGATATAATCAGTTTAGACTCTCTCTTGCCATGATGTTTGGCTGTGGGTCTCTGTATCTGTTCCCATGTGCTACTCTATGATGATGGCTGGATAAGATACCATTAATGAGTATAAGAAATATCATTAGGGATCATTTTATTGACATTTACTTATTTATTTAGGTGTTTGGTTTTACCCTAGGTCTCTGGAATATTTAGTCTCCAGTTCTTGGTTACCCGAGCAGTGTCAGGTGTGAGTTCCTTCTCTTGGAGTGTGACGTAGGTCAAATCAGACATTGGTTGGCTACTTCCACAAATTCTGTGCTGCCATTGCCCTAGCCTATAATGGAGGCAGGAGAAGTTGCAGATCACAGATTTTGTGTTTGGTTTGGTGTCTGTGTTTCTCTTTTGGTGCCCTGTGGTGTACCTTTCTGCATCAAACAGACTAGAACATAGGGGTAAGGAGTCCATATAGGCACAATTGAAGAGTTTCGCTTTAAGTCATAGGCTTCATCAAAATTTCGGTATGCATAGACAAGCATTGTGCATGGTCAGTAATTTTTTTCTACTGCTATTAAATTCTCTATCTTTTGTACACACACACACACACACACACACACACACACACACACACACATATATATATATATATATATACACAGACACATATATTTATATATTTGTAGATCAGGTTGGCCTCAAACTCAGAGATCTACCTACCTCTGCCTCCCTGAGTGCTGGGATTTAAGACATGTGCCACTGTGCCTAGCTAGTCTAATAGTATTTTAGATTATTTTCTTGTCGATTCCATTACTAATCTCTAGATAAAATGGATTTTTATAAGGCAAACTATGTTCAGGACATTCTTATAAGTGGGGAAGGTTATCAAAGCCTTCACACTCACAGTATCTCTCTCCATATGTAGATTTTACAGTTTCCGAAAATACAGCTGCTCAGTGTGGTTGAGAGTTGACCCACATCTGCTTCTATCAAACATATTTAGTCAGAAGGGTTTTGGCTTTTATATATTTTGTCATAAATGTCACATACAGAAAGCGCCTGCTCTCTGAGTTCTGACTGCGGGGTCATCTTGTCACTTCTACACAACTCTGCCTTAAATTTGCCTGTCTCAATTTTAGTTTCTTGGAAGCTTTTAAATATATTTTGGATATTAAAAAGGACACCATTTTACAAGGTTTACTTAAATACAAGTTGAAACCTTTTCAAAATTTAAATTTTTTGATGCCTTTAAAACATTGTTTCTCCAAAGCTAAGCGAAAAGTTCTGATCCTCCTGTTATGTTGAAGGAGAAATAGTTGTTCCTAGTATCTGACTATTTTAAATTCACATTAGAAATCTCTAGGGAACAGAATGGGCAACTTTCCTTAGCTTTTGTGTGTGTTCTGAGCTTTTGAAGTAAGGACACTTGGATAGTTTCCCCCCCTAGAGTCCTATAAAAAGATAACCTAAGAATAAAAGTGTGAAGAATTCATTCTGCTATTGAGAGAAATGCCATGTCCTATGTTTACAGAGGATTTTGCTCTTTAAAAGTGCTACTGCTTGCATGCAGTCATAGAACATGTTTTTTTGAGCTGGAAGGACCATCAGTCCATAGATACGTCTTTGCTAACATACCACTTGACCAATAAAGAAACAATGCTAAGTATCTGAAAGTGCCTTTATCTACAGTTTTAGTGCCAGAGTGTTGATCCTGAAAGAGAGCATAGCAGAAAAGTGAGTTGGAGAGTACAGGACAGGTCAGATTCTGGAGTCCCATCCAGACAATGCACATCCATGTGAAGGGACCCTGTGTTGTCTGCATTGCCCTAGTTCTTTTCCTTTCTCTTATCTTTACGGTTAAAAGTAAAAGCAGGAATCTGGGGATGGGAACACTTCCAATAAGAGGATCCCAGAATATTTTCTTAGCACTGCTTTTCTCCTGTGGGCTCCAGTGTGTTGATCTTTTAAGTCTCTTTCCCATGCCCCTACTTAGATGTTCACAGATTGGTGCCAGATCTTACAGGGTGGTAAAAATTCCAAGACTTGCCTTCTATGTACTTGCTCCAAGGGTTATCTTCAGTCATATAACCAAAGGAGCATCAGGAAAAAAATCTAATTATAGAATGGGACAATTGGTTCCTCAGTTTCCATTTTCTTTTGTATGTGTCTCTCTTAGCAAATTATAGAGTGGATAGCTGGACCATGACAAGAATTGATATCCATGGGTCCTATGAATATGGTCTATATCATCCTCAAACTCACCACGGAGAGTTCAGCTATTTGTACTATCTTGTTTCACCCTCACTAATTGTAGTTGAGAAGTCACCATTGTATTGCATTGTTTGTGCATGCAAATACTGTTCAGCACGGCACTAGAAAAAAAAATTATCCTAACTTTAATTGCAGCCACGTAAGTACTTAAGCAAAATCATGTGTTAATCACTCCCTAATATTTTTAGAGTGTTAGTTCAATCTGTGCAGCAGATGTTTTTAAAGATGTGTTGTTAGCTGGCCAGGCTAACTCTGGGCATGCTTATATTATGGCCACATTAGCTGTGTGAACAAATAGACCACAACGGGAGTATGTGGAACAGCAGGGCAGGGCAGTTCACAATGGAGCTTCTGCTTGGGAAGGAAGCTGGCACCTGCTGCTCTTTGAACATCACTGTGGTAGATTAATTTATCTTTCCTGTGTGCATTTTTAAGATAGGAGTTTCTGGCTTTAAATAAACAAACAAATAAAAGATACTTTGTTGTAACCCTTTTTCCAGTTTTAATCATCCCTTTTCTATTTTGAAACTATAATATAGTTACATCATTTTTCTTTTCTAATTCCTCCCTCCAAATCCCTCCAAATATGCCTCCCTGCTTTCTATCAAATTAATGGCCTCTCATTTTTTTAGTTTTTTCAGGCAGGGAGAAATACTAATAGATGACTTGAAGGAAATAGACAAGAATATTGTGAGTATTCAATAGCCATGCTTAGACAGACATTCAGATTAGGGGATATAGGGAGTTTGGAGATAGCACTGGCAGAGAAGTAGGGATTGACTGTACATGTCTCATCTACCTCTTAAAGATCACGCATATTGTTCTTTAGACATATTCTCTTAAACATCATTAATAATTTTAATCATAGGCAGGACACTATCAGGTTTATATCCTACAACATTCACTGTAGGAACATTTAAAGTAAGGCAATTTGAACTAAATACTTATTTTTAAACTATTGGTACATAAGGATGATGTTGAAGATAGGATACCAGATAGAGGTACAAATCATTGCTCACATTGAGATATCAAAACAGCAGGGAGTATACTGGGATTTAAGTCCATGGAGGCTAATGCTATCTTACTTGAATCTATTCTGGAGTTCAAATTACCAATACACAACATCAGTCAACCCTATATATCATACATTTCTAGTGGAGAAAGGTACTCATGTGTTGGAAATTTTTCTTTCATCTGTTGACTCTTTTTAACTTGTTTAGCTTGAAACAACATCTTCTTTACAATGCTATTGTGACAATATGTGAGAAAATTTGCTTGACACTAAAACTGATCTCATGCATTTTTTGGGAGAGTGACTGTGATATTTTAAAGGAGAAGATGAAAATTCAATCCAACATTGATAAAGATTTTAAGGGAAAAGACTTCTTGTATTTATAGAGACTTAAGTAAAGTATTTTTCCAGAAATGCTCTGAAATCCTTGGAGAAAATGGAAAAGAAGCAAATTACACTTAAAAGTATTAGAGATGTCTTGAAAATATGTGATATTTGATGTTTTATATTTCCATAAAAAAGAGTGGCCATTTAATGAGATCCATTAGTTAAAAATAAATCTCCTACATGTTAAGTTCAGAAGGAATCAGATTTTAGATTATAAAGGTGAAATACCATGTAGGCATCTAAGTTTCCCAGACAATGAGTTCTTTTAACCTTCCAGTAAATCAGGGGTTTTATTTTTCAAGATATAAATGAAGACTAGATTAATTTGCCAGAGAATTTCACATAAACAAGTTGCTTGCTTCTCCCTCTGCCTCTGTTTCTCTCTCTTTTCTATTCTTTTTTCATTTTTTGAGACAGGATTTCTTTCTGTAGCCTTGGCTATCCTTGACTCACTTTGCTTTTTGTTTTTTAATTATTTTATTTTTGTACATATACATTTATATTATTCCATAGATATACAATAGATTACCTATGTGAAGAATAACCATGACACAATCAGGAATTATATAAATGTTATATTCTTAGTGTTTTGGCTATTTGTATTTCACAGCCTTGAAGAAGGCATATTTCTTATCTTGGTGCATCTAAATTTCTGAATGTAAACCAATCTCCATCACATATTGTCATTATCAACTTAGAACATCTATCTAGACCTAAAAACATCTTAACCTCTAAACAATTAAGCTTCATTGTAAAACTAAGCCACCTGATCTTGAACTCCCTCAGAGACTTAAGAAGAAGTAAACTTGATTATCTGAGTATGCTGGGAGTGAAGGTTAGTATCTCTCCAAATGAAAAGGTGACAGAGACAGTTTTATACCTGAATCATGACAAACTTTCTATAAGGAAATTTCAGGGAAATGAGTGGCTTGATTCTCATACACCGCCCCCATTTGCTCCATGCCAGACCATAGAAAGCCCAGGTGCCACACGGGTCCCAGATGGCTGTGGGCCCTTTCTCCAGCCGTGGCGCAGTCTGAGAAGGAGCAGCTATGGATGGTAATCTAGTCACCACCTCCTGATCAGGTCCCTGCCTGCAAGCTGCAAGCTATGAGCGGCGGCCTTGCTGGGCAGAGCAAACTCAGTACTTGTGGCTGAAATTGTGGCAGAGGAGAAGCAGACCTCTGGGCCTAAGGAAATCTCAGGGAAGCAAGTGGATTGATTCTCAGACCTCCCCCCACTTGCCCCATTCCAGTCTACAGAAAGCTCAGGAACCACATGGGGCCAAGATGGCTATGGGCATGTTGCCTAGCCAGAGTGGCAGGCTCTGAAACCAGAGACACATGGCCACAGCTGCATGATCTGAGAACAGAGACACTGCTGGGACCACAGTAGCCATCTGAGCAGGGTGAGGTAGAAACCAAAGGACTGGCCCCAGAGGAATATCCTGGTACAACTGGTCACAATGGACCCAGGCTATCCAGGTTATACAGCCTAGCAAGGATTCCCATGGTCCCAGCTCATGTAGATGCTGGGCAGGTCAGAGGAGATAGGGCAAAAATCTAGCCAACCAACAACAGTCAAAAGGCAGTAGCTGCTCTCTCCCTGGCAGGTGGAACCTAGGCTCCACTACCTGGTTGGAGTAGGTAAAAACTTAAACAACTTGTAGAAGCCAGCAGGGATTTAGGCACATCTGAGCCTAGGACCCAAAGCCTCGGGGCCCAAGGGCAGGGTATTCAAAGCTCAGCCAAAGATAGGAAAACCAGCTCTACATATACTACCTCTAACCGATACTAGAGCTGCAGAGCACCAGCATCTATCCAGGCTAACCCATTGGGGAGCCCAGAGTGTGGAGCAAAGACTTCAGGAGGCAAAACCAGGACATCTGCCTGTCCCAAGGAAGAGTTCCTTGAGCACCACAGGCAAAGGCCCATGACCTATCATCACTCACCAGCAAACTGCTCTCTATGACAAGTGAAGGACTCCAGAAGCTACCTCCCAACATCAGATACTGCAAGATGACTAAAGGCCAGTGTAGCAACTTGAACAACAAAAGCCAAAACAATATGGCATCTCTAGAGCCCAGCTATCTGAAAGAAAGCAACCCGGAGACCTCAAGCACAATTGAAATACAAGAAAATGACCTGAAATCCTTAGTCATGAAGATGATATTGGAGGAAACAAATAAAATCCATACACAAATGCAAGAAGCCTATAGAGAGGCACTGGAAGGAATTCAGGAAAATACAAACAATGAGATAAGGGAAATCAATAAAACAGTTCAAGATCTGAAGATTAAAATGGAAACAATGATAAAGACACAGACAGAAGAAAAACAGGAAAGAGAAAGCTAAGAAATCAAACAACACAGAGGCAACCTTCTCTAACAGAATCTAAGAGATGGAAGAACAAACTTCCCAACTAGAAGATACAATTGTAACTCTTGAAGCAACCATCAAAGAAAATACTAAATCTGAAAAATTCCTGACACAAAACACCCAAGAAATCAAGGACACCATGAAAAGATGAAACCAGAGGATAACAGGCATTGAGAATAGAGAAGACGCCTGACTCCAAGGCCCAGAAAATATATTCAAAAAAATCATAGAAGAAAATTTCCCCAATTTAAAGAAGGAGATGTTTATAAACATACAAGAAGCCTACAGAACACCAAATAGAATAGACCAGAAAGGAAAATCTTCCCGTCACATAATAATCAAAACAAAATATAGAGAACAAAGAAAAAAAATAAAAGCAGAGGCATATCAAAAGGCTGAGAAACACTTAAAGAAATGCTCAATGTTTTAGTCATCAGAGAAATGGAAATCAAAATGACTCTGAGATTCCATCTTACACCCATTAGAATGGCTAAGATAAAAAATTTAAGTGACAGCACATTCTGGCAAGGATGTGAAGAAAGGGGAACACTCCTTTATTGCTGGTAGGAATGCAAACTTGTACAACCACTTTGTAAATCTATCTGGTGCTATCTCAGAAAACTGGGAATAGGGCTTCCTCAAGACCCAGCTATTTCACTCCTTGGAGAAGATGCACCACCACACAACAAAAGACATATGCTCAACCTTATTCATAGTATCCAGAAACTAGAAATAATCTAAATGTCCCTCAGTAGAAGAATGGATATAGAAACTGTGGTACATTTACACTAGGGAATAATACTCAGCTATTAAAAACAAGGAAATCTCGAAATTTGTTCCCAAATGGATGGAACTAGAAATGATCATACTGAGTAAGTTCACCCTGGAACATAAAGGGTCATATGGTATATATTCACTTATAACTGGACACTAGCCCAAGAGGCATATCCCATGAAAGTCTTCACTTACCAGGATATTGGGATAGATGTGAGAACATCCTAATGGGACTCAAGGTGAGAGAAGTATGGGAAGATGGGGAAATACAAGGACCCACAGGGTCCTAGAAACCTACAAGAAGAACATCAGGACAGGCAGATCTGGTCTCAGGGATTCTTCTGTAACTACTGCACCAACCAAGATAATACATGCAGTAAACATTGGACCTCTATTCAGATCTAGCCAATGGGTGGGACATTCTCCACACTGAAGTGGAGAGCAGGGACTGACTCTGACATGAACTCTGATGCCCTATATTTGGCCACCTTATCCTCACCAAGGAGGCCTGGTGGCACTCAAAGAAAGAATTAGCAGGCTACCAAGATGAGACTTGATAGCCTATAACCATATAGTGGGATAGCAGGTCCCCCGCAGTCACAGACCTAGGGGAGGGGAATAGGGTGCAAGCGGGAGGGAGGGAGAAATGGGAGGATAAAAGGGATGGGATAGCAATTAAGATGTAATGTGAATAAATTAATTAAATAAAAAAGAAGGAAATATTGAAATTTTCAGGCAAATGTATGGTTCATCCTGCTTGAGGTAACCCAGACCCAGAAAGACATACATGGTATATATTCACTCATTATCAGACATTAGCCACATAATACAGGATAACTACACTGCAAAACAGAGTCAGAAACATCAACCAAGGACCATGTATGATGTGGACCTAGATCCAATGCTTGGATGTGGTAGCACAGTCTCCTTGTGGATCTCATGTCTAGAGAGTAGGGACTACTTCAGGCATGCATTCTGGCCGCTGAAGATGGCCATTCCAGGCTACAGAGGAAGAGATTACAGCTAATACAGATGAGACTTGATAGGCTGGACTCACTTTGTAAATGAGGCTGTCCTCAAACTCACAGAGATCTGCCTGCCTCTGCCTCCAGAGTGCTGGGATTACAGATGTGCACCCTCGAGCTGGGCTCTCTTTTCAATTCTTACCATCTCTATCTCTTCTCTTTCCCTTCCTCTTTTCTTATTTATATGTAAGCATTAACCAAATTCCAGGCATGGTCACTTGAGGGAAACAAGCCTGATCCTCACTCTTCCACAATTTACCCTGCAAAATCTGCCCTTCACTGACAGGAAGTTGATTCAGAATTACCCAGTAGACAATAAAAGTCTTCATAGAATTCCATTTATACAACCTCCAATAATGTTGAAAGATCAAATAAAAATCCTACCCCAGCAATTCTCAGAGCCATCATAGACTACTCGAGAAGTGATTTAGATGAATGAACCTACAACTTCCATAAAATGTGAATTTCCATTTTTATACCAAATCCACCTCAGTAGGCAGTAGGCCTGCTCCAGAGACATGCCTCCTGTAGGTAGTAAGAGCCTGAAGGAGCCTGAGTATGCTAATTTTCCCCTACACTTTTCCCTACAAGCTACCTCGCTTAATAGGCTGCATCTCCTACCTTCTCCTTTTTTTAAAACTGATGCTTCTTTCTTATTAATTTATTCATATTATATCTCAATTGTTATCCCATCCCTTGTATCCTCCTGCTCCTCCCTCCCTCCTGCTTTCACCCTATTTCCCTCCTCCCTGTCTGTGACTGAGGGGGACCTCCTTCCCCTATATATGATCAAGGATATCAAGTCTCTTCTTGATATCTCCTACCTTCTTACTGTTGCATTGAGACATCAAATACATTAAGGTCAGGCAGCCCCATGTTCACTCCTGCTTGCTGACTGCACGGTGAGGATGTTAGATCATTCTGTCCAAAAGCCACTCAGGTAAAGTAAATTTCTTTATTTTATTCTTTACTTTATTCAGATTACATCTCAATTGTTATCCCCTTACTTGTCTCCTCCTGTTTCTCCCTCCCTCCATTTTTCACCCTAGGTCGTGACAGAAGGGAACCTCCTTCCTTCAATAGGGTGTGTTGCACATGCTGAGGACCAGGACTTAATTATAGCTTCCAGGCTGGATATGCTATGTTCTCCTTCCTGTATGGCTCCCTCAGGCAGCAAAAATACCAAGGAGTCTATGTATATCATTTGTTGCTTTATGTTCAGGGTGTCCTCCTATGTTCTGTCTAAATCCTTGGTCTATAAGGAAAATCTACGTATAGGCCTTCATTTGTGAGTTTATCTAACTTCAGTGACCCCCAGGGAGGTGGGGGACCTGACTGACTTCTTTGAGAAAGTGGGAGCCAAGGACATGGTATGAGAAATGTTGTGTGCAAACAAAGACTATCTCGAGTCCCTTTGTTCTATAAATACAGGGCCAAGGTTCTGGGAGGGGCTGGTGAGGGCCAAGCTGTAGGAATCCCAAAGCCCCCAGGTTCTATCTCTAGAATGTGAGAGGTCCCTGGATATATGAAGGGTTCTGGAAGGCTAGGTGTTGCCAGTTTCCTGATAATTGAACATCTGTCGCCAGATCTGTTCTACCCAGGAAGCAAGAAGAGTATACGCTGGCATCAGGGCAAGAGCAACTGTGCACTATGCGTGGGGTCTTGGGGCTATGGTTCAATGGCCAAAGCACTTACCATGAAAGATTGAGGACAAGAGTTCAAATCCGCAGTAGTCACGTGACACTGAATGAGGTGGTACTCATCTTTAATCTCAGGGCACTACTGTCAGAAGGATGTGCTCAGGCTAGATACTAGCCTATGCAACAATAAACAACAGACGTGCTGATAAGGATGGACATCGAAGGTTTTCCTCTCATATCCACATATGCATTCGTGTGCCCAGCATAACATACAAAATGTCTGCTTACATTTTGTTTTTATTTTTATTTTTTTTATCAACTTGATACACATTATGTTCAACTTGAAACAACTGAAGAATTGTATTCATCAGGTTGGCCTGTTGTCACATCTGTGGGGCATGTCATGTGGGGCAATTTACTTGATTAACAGTTGACATGGGGTCCACTCCACTGTGGCAATGCCATCCTTAGGCAGATGTGACTGATTTTTATAATAGGAAGCCAAGAAAGTAATGGAGAGAAAACTAGTTAAGCGTCATCCCTCCTTGGTCCATATTTCAATCTCTGCTTCCAGATTCCTGCCTTGAGTTCTGTCTTGGCTTCTCTCAGTGACGGGCAGCAACCTGTAAGCCAAGTAAATAATCCTTTCCTTCCAAAGTTGATGTGGCAGAAATTGGTACCAGAGAGTGGGGCTGCTGCTGTATAAGCCTGGCCATGTTTTTTTGGCAGGACTGTGGAAAGATTCTGGAGCTTTAAGCTGAAAAAGTCATTTGAGTGCTGGGAGCTTAATGAGCTGTTGAGGACTATAGAGGCCTGGTGTTGTCACACTTCAGAGGGACGCAAAGAATCTATCAGGGCTATTCATGTGTTATTTTAGGTTAAGACTCTGTAGAAATGAAATATTTGATTTACTGGTACAATTATCTGGGATGAAGAATCAACTGTAATCAATAAGAGACCAGTGTCATTGAAGTGAAATCTTATGACACAATTAATACAAATTTAGAAGTATTTTAGGTAAAAAGGAATGTCAAATAGTTGAATTACTTCCATCATATCAGGCAATGGCCATGCCTGAGGGCCTGTTTTAATTGCTGGTTGATATAGGCAGGCCCAGTCTACTATGGGTGCTCTAATTCCTGACCAGGTGGGTCTTGGCTATATAAGAAAACAACTGAGATTTTGTGGATGCACCTTCCCTTTAATATATAAGACACACTATGGTAACATAAGACCTGGTATTATGGCTACTACAATCTTCTTGCTCCACTTCTGGGGTGTTACCTGAGACTTGTATGTAAGAGTTGTATTGTAGATGCATCAACTGTGGTTGGCAACTCATGATCTGCATTTTGACAAGTTATGCCTTTTTGTGATAGTCTGTGTTTTATAATATAGATAAGATGAAATAGGCTAATAAGACAACAGATGTCAGATATTAGATTATATGAAGTTTATTAAATGAGCATGGGGAGAGAAGCAAAGGAGGGAGGGGTACCCCACAGAGAGAAAGAGAGGGACAGAGACAGAGGAAGAAAGGAAGATGATGAGAGGTAAGAGAGAGTGTGGAGAGGTAGGGCCAGGTAGGTCTGTCCTTTTATATACTGGGCAGAGCCACACCCCCATGGCAGGTAGCCAATGACATCACAGGTAAGCAGGCTGAAGCAGAATTCTAATATTGTGTCTGCTATGCAAAGAAGCTGTTTTGATGAGGGACAAAGCTGCACTTATCTATGGGATCTCTATTGAGAGTGTAGTTATTGACTCTTCTGGTTTGGGTAACTGAGCATTGTAGACTCTCTTCTAGGTTTCCTGGCCTCATTAGTCACACTTAGTTGTCTAGGTTTATAAGAGCAGGCATAAGTTCTCTCTTACTGTGTGGACTTCAGTCCAATTAGACAACTGTTGGTTGGCCCAAAGGCACAAGCACCACTATAGTACTTTTGTGGATATCTTGCTATGCTTATCCTTGTTATTCTAACAAAAGAGGGAGAACCAGCCTTCCCTGGGGATTAGATCCATAAAGCATTATCCATTACTAAATGTTAAGCCATAATAACATATACATACTGGCAACACTGGGTAGATTCAGCAAGTTATACAAAATTCTCAAGAATAAGGAAAAGTTATAATTAAAAGAGAAAGAAAGAAAGAAAGAAAGAAAGAAAGAAAGAAAGAAAGAAAGA
>OU015748.1:83802642-83828396 GCA_907169655.1 Acomys percivali | reverse complement strand
AGAAAGAAAGAAAGAAAGAAAGAAAGAAAGAAAGAAAGAAAGAAAGAAAGACAGACTCAGGACACAGGCATATTTGGGAATGCCTGAGGGGGATTTTCTAGTTAGTACTAACATAGAGGCAAAAGACCTGTCCTGAATGTGAGTAGCACCATCTCATAGGTTTGGATCTTAGAATGAAAAAAGGGGGATCAAATGGGAGATAGTAGGTGAACATTGGAAATCCCCTTGTTCTGTTGCTTAGGTGACCAAGGTGTAACTAACCAGCCTCAAACTCTTATCACTACAAAGTCACTTTTCCACAGTGATGATACCTGAGCCCAGATAAATCTGTTCGCTCTTAACAGTTGTTTGTATTACTTATTTGGGCAGAATAATCACAAAGGTAAGTAGTAGGCCATCCTCACAGTGATGCTGTAGGATTCTCCCTCCCCAGGAAGCTGTCAGCTTCCAGGAGGGCACTGCATGGTCTTGGCCAGAATGTAGGCTGAGAGCTTTGGCTTGGCTTGATCTTGCACAGGTGAGGACAGCTTGCTGTGAGGTTGTGAGGCAATGGACATGCCGTGTCCTCTGGCCTTTCCACCTTTCTTATAACCTTGCCACAACTTCCCCTGAGCATCTGGCTCCTGTCAAGTTCATGATCAAAATTAGGTATCATGGGTAGCATTTGGCAACACATGTGTTGTGACTAGAATAATGCTGGAGCTTAAAAATCACTTAATAAATGTGTGTTTAAAAAATGAGAACGTCCTTTCCTTGCTGATCTTCAAAGAAATAAGAAGGAATAAATATATATCTGTAGCTCAATAATATAGCATACAGTTGAATTCTTGCCAAACACTGAAGAATCTGACAGTTCTAAACATCAGTGCTGATCTGGCTGTCAGTGTTTAGTCCTGTGGAAAGGAAGAGCCACATAGGAAACTATGACTGGTACTAATTATGAATAGGGAAAATAATGCCATTCCTAACTGTTAATATTTAATAAATGCTTATTATAACTGTTAAAATAATTATCAAACGACGCTATAGTAAACAACTTAGAAAACACATTTTTCGCTGGGATTTTTTTTTACTCACCCATAGGAAATCAATGTGGATGTTATTGATCAGGTGATTATTTGCTTCATAGTGATTCAAATCTCCAGCTAATTGGTGATGCTTCCATCCACAGTTTATGGTCACTTTCAGAAAGAATGGGCACACTATAGGTTTTATCTAACATATCATAGCATCGCTTTTGTTCTTGTTCTCTTGGCCACATTAATTTTATAGCCCCACTCAGGTCAAAGGACTGAAAAACATAGCTGCCCTTAGTATCTACCAAGAAGCAACTATTGGAAGCATAGCCCTATAGGTTTTGGATAGGCAGAGTCTGTAGCCATTATCTCATTTGAAGCTATGGGATAGTCACAATTACTTCCACATTTCTCCCCTGGGAGTAGATCCATAAAAGAATATAGATCCATTGAGTGTCATACAGAGGAGTCTCTTTGTCTATACAAATGGTTATTGATCACCACCTCGGACTAGCTCCTGAGCTCCAGGATGTGACATTAGAACAAGAACAAGGCTGGACAGAGCAGCTTAGAATGTCTTTCTGCTGGGGTTTTCAATAGCTAAGTAAATTTGGGGAGTTGCTTTGTATTCTTGCATGTCATTTTCCCCATGAGAAATGAGACCATCTGATTAAGTTCTCTTCCAGCTTGAAATTCCATTTGATTTCATCAAATTAAAAAAACAACAACAACAAAGTATGTCTGTTGGAGAATTCCTCTTGTGTGCCTTATAATGGTGCTTGCAGGGGGTAGAGGATATTGGGGAGATGCTCCATCGGAATCGTGTCCATATGGAAGCCTCAGCACCTTCTTTGTTCCCTCAGCCTCTTTTCCCTTTGAAGAAGTCCCCATCTGTGAGCACACCCCACTGTCAAAGCAGCTAATTCCTGTTGGTTTAGGAAAGCATCCAGGCCGGCTTGAGTTCAACAGCCCCTTGTCTCTCTTCCGGATCACGCTGGGAATGTAACCTGCCAAATCGCTTTCACCCTAAACTCACCATGAAATGCACCCGTCCGGGCTGCAGAGCAGTTCAGTTAATAAAGCAGGAGACTGCTCAGGGGAAAGGGGTTGTTTTTGCTGCGGGGGAATTCTGTGTGCCAAGAGCCAGCCCCTTCTGGCTCCCTCGGGAAGCTGAGGTTTACAGGTTTAAAGGCAAGACTGCAATCCTGGCCCAGAGCCAGCTTCTTGAAAAAGGGATGAAAAGACCTCATCAGAGTTTATCACCTCTGGCAAAGTTCCTCTCTCTCTCTCTCTCTCTCTCTCTCTCTCTCTCTCTCTCTCTCTCCTTCTGGCTCACAGGAATAAACAGTAGCAGAAACAAAATTATGTAAAAAATGTTACCATGACAAGACTGTGGTGTTTTTTTTCCTTGTTGTTGTTGTTGTTGTTGTTGTTTGTTTGCTTGCTTGCTTTTTTGGAAGTCTACAACAAGGGAACTCTGGCCTTGAGATGGGTGAAAGTTTTCCAGATATTTTTTATCAGTTTGTCAGAATAAGTTAAGTTCTGCAGGTGCTACAGGTGAGTGGGGACAGAGTCAGGGTCAGATAGAGACAGTAATGTCTGTCTATGCATCAGCTGTAAGCCCAGGTAGTCTAACATCTATTCCCCATCCATCTCACTGTAACACCTTTATTTAGCACCTCCAGTCTCCCTGGTACCTGCTTCCCATAATGAGAAGCCATGTGTGCTTCCTTGTACCTCCTTGTATAGTCAATGTCTGGACAAAGCGTGGATCTCCCACCTGCTGGCCCCACTGTTCTCAGCCTTGAAAATTGGGGGCTGACATTTTCATTTTCCTTTATGCATCTGCTTTAGTTCTACTTGCTCCAAGGCCCTTCTTCTGGTCACCCACCCATGTTGGTTTCCATTGATCTTTATTTTCTACTCTATCACCCACTTACTTGCACTGTCAGGAGATGTGGAAACTTTAAACTTGCCTCACTTATTCATTTTTCCTCCCTTGACTCTAGTAGAACATTGTCTCTTTCCTTTGTAGTTGGTAATAAGAAATAAGTCCGACAGAGATGACTTAGGATGATTCCTTGTGACAGGAATTATTAATCTAGTTGTCTGGAGATACAGGAGCTCAGGCGCATCTGGTGATTTGGTCAAAATTACACAACTCAGAAGGAGAAAAGACCCAAGAAGGGAGCTGAGGGCTGAGCTCCCTTCTGCGTACATCCATACTGCGTACAGTCTACTGTAAAGATTGGTGGTCTGAGTCTTAGCCCGGAAGAAAAGGCACAGGACAGATACTAGAGCGTTAGGAGATGTTGATCAGTGAGAATTCTGACTCAGTCCTTGAAGAATGATTTTTCCTGTGGGGAGAGTGGAGTTGGGTGTTGAAAACTATTTCGTAGAATTGAAGCATAGTGTGTAGTGAGATGAAGAAGGGAGAAGGGACTAGAAGGTGACACGGGAAACTCTGAGAGGACACGCATGGTGAAGGTGAGCAGACGCTCATTTACCCCCAACACTTTCAATACAGCAACAAAGGTAAGGAAGCCAGCTCTGTCTCCCCTGAGGCTGTCAGCAGGGCAGTGTTACTTCTCTGATGGAAGCTGTCCCTCTGGTGTGTGCTTCAGAGGAAGACAGGAGCAGAATCCTTGCCGTCGGTGGCATTGTTCCTTCCGTGACCTCAAACCAATCTGTGTTTGATTTGGATCCCTTCAAACACCTCAGAAGGAGAAGACAAAATAGCAGGACAGTGTTATTTTTACTCTTTGACAAGGACATCCAAACATGCTCCTTAAAGGAGAAGGCCCTTAATATTTAGGAAGGTGGCATATACCTGAAGAACAGAGGGAGCTAGCTGTCAGGGACAACTGTCTAGACAGCTTTAGGAGAAATAGACGCAGTAGATGCTGCTGGGAGCATCTTTCTTTACCAAGGGCTGGGAGTTGTAGATTAGCAGTCTATACCAAGTATCATCTAAAGGGTCAAATGGGGTTCTAATGTCAATTTCACCTGCATTCATTCACTTGGTGAGTGGGACTCCTTAAATCTCTCTATTCAAACTAGTTTCTTTCACACTTGCATGCAGAGCGCTTGGAAGACACCTGGAACCAGCTCAGATGTCTGTAGTCAAGGGGGTATGTGTCTCCCTCAGCCCTCAGCTTCCTTCTTGGGTCTTTTCTCCTTCTGTGTTATGTAATTTTGGCCAAATCACCAGATGCGCCTGAGCTCCTGAATCTCCAGACAACTAGATTAATAATTCCTGTCACAAGGACTCATTCTAAGTGCTGAAGAGTCAAGGCACGCAAGACGCTGGCAGATGCATTTGAAACTCAGCAACAGAACTTAGTGTGTTATTACTTGCTGCCCCCACTGTCACTGCAGTGGCTTCTGCACACATTTATTATAGTCCAGGCTGAGCATGAAAAAACATGTAAAAAAAAATGGGCTGGAGAGATGGCTCAGTGGTTAAGAGCACTGTCTGTTCTTCTGAAGGACCCAGGTTCAATTCCCAGCACCCACATGGCAGTTCACAACTATCTGCAATTCTAGTTCAAAGGGATCTGATACCCCCAGACCAATGCACATAAAGTAAAATTAAAATACATTATTAAAAATAAAAATATTATGTCTAATTTTAAATAATTTCTCATAAAAGCATAATGAATACTATACAAATATTTCTTTCTTTTCTTTTCTTTCTTTTTTCTTTTCTTTGCTTTTTCTTCTTCTTCTTTTGTTTGTTTTTTGAGACAGGGTTTCTCTGTTTAACAGCTCTGGTTGTCCTGGAACTCGTTGTATAGTCCAGGCTGGCCTCGAACTCATGGAGATCCTTTTGCCTCTGCCTCCCAAGTGCTGGAACTAAAGACGTGACCACCACTGCCCGACACAAATATTTCTTGATAAACATTTATAAAATATTTTCTTATGAGTGCACTATTTTAATTCATCAACACTTTAAATAATGACATTAAAAAATTCAAAAAAAATAATGACATTAAATTATTTAATGGATAATTATTTTCTCCTCTTGTATTCACTTTTCCAGAGATCTCAACCAAACTCTGCAAGAAAGAGAGAGACAAGGAAACAGTATCTTTACGTGGTTAAGTGCAAGAATGTGGGGCCCTGTTATACAGTTCCCTACCTGCAGGCTTTCACCTATATAATGGGAGATAAAACTTACATAAAACAATTATAACAATAACAGGTCTTTGGTGCTGAGCTCTTCACCTATTATCTCATCTTCCATACAAACACCTTATGGGTGAGAAGCTGTAATCACCAGTGAGACAAGAACAACAAACCAGGTGACACCAGTCACATGCTTGGGTCATAGAAAAGGCTCTGTGACAAACAGTGCCATCTTCTTATTCCTGCCTCCATTTACTGAACATAGATCAGAGACAGTCTAGCTATGTGGCTGCCCAGGGCCTGGACCAGGCTTTCTGTAAAAAACGTCATTGTATTTCACATTCTCTTCTCAGTCACAACCATTGCTACCTGGTTGATTTGTAGTGGCGTAGAATGAGTCAACTAGTCACATGCCTGCTGTCAGGGCCACAGTCCAGGTGAGAGACACAAAAGTTGCTTGTGACCAGCATATCAAGTGTTGCCTCAGGTCAGCAGCTCCTGCTTTTCTGTTCCACAGATGTGTTCTGCTCTTTCACTTCTGACAGAGCCTGCGCTCTTGGCTCAGCAGCTTCCTTGTGCTCTGTAGCTTGCTGTGGCGACCAATTTGTTTGTTAAATATACCAGGCCTCTGTCTGTTTTAAAGAACTGAGTGCCCAGCATCACTGAGGCTGGAGCTGAGTCACCTTCCATACAAACAGCTCATTGCCAGAGATGAGCTCTGCTTTTCTGATACAAGGAGTAGCCAGTTTCCATGCCTGCTGTCATGTCACCCTGCTAGCTAGCTCATGCCAACAGAGCTGAACAAACCAGTTTAGCTGGGAAAGAAGGAGAAGAAAGGCTCAAAACTCTCTGATGAAACCTGAGTCTTCCAGGTAAAGGCCAAACAGCTGGCACAGCCAAGTGAGCAAAGAAGACTCTTGAGAATCTGTATCTCATTCTGATGCTCTTCCTCACTTTTGAACTGGGTGATTTCACCTCAAACAAGCTCTTGGCTCTCTATCCTTACCCTGCCTGCCTGCACCAGTAAATTGTGACTGATACTGTCTGACTCACCAGAGTTTGGAGCACCCAATTATCTGTGAGAGGAGAATGTGTCTCACTCCTGACTTCATCCCAGATTGCACATAGCTCTTTTATTGTATAATTTTAAAGGCTAGCAATCTCTCCTCCCTAAACCCTTTCACTTAAATTATGTGATTAATTATACTTATTGCTTACTATCAATCATCCCTCCTGGGCCAGAGGATCTATGAACGTGGGGCCACGTCAGGCTTATTCTCTTTTTAAGTCCAGTGGAGGATCTGTAGCAAATTAGGTAATCTATATTTACTGAATTATTAAACTGCAATTTTTTTACAAACTATTTTCAATTGCTTTTACTGTCCCCCACATCAGTTTTGGCCTTCTCCAGACCACACAGCTTGGAGATGATAAAGAAATAGAGGTCAACTCAACTCACCACTCCACTTCCTGACCTTCCCCAGTCCTGCCTTTTCTCTCTGTGACTCATTCTCTTGTGAGCTTAGTCAGCTAGCATCAGGACACTGTGCTACTTAGAATCTTCTGGTCCTGTCACACAAGATATATCCCTTGCCTGAAATGTCCTCTCTGCTCATATTCCCCCTGCCCAACTTCTAAATATTAATCTTGTCTATGAAGCTTTGCTGAAATTCCCAGCAGGCCCACACCTCTAGCTACAACTGACCCCTCCTCCTATCTCTGGATCCATGGCTCAGTGCCTCAGTTTGTAACAGCTGGCTATGTATGTTTTCCCACTAACATAATAGCAGCTTCAGGAGGGAGTGGGGTGGGTGGGGATATAGTCTTTTGGAAGTGTGTGAAGGCAGAAACCATGATGGGGCCTTAGCTTGAACAGATGAAGGAAGGAAGTCAGTGGAAAGATTGAAAAGGAACTTGCAAGGACCCGTCTCCACCAAGAAATCTTGCCTCCAACCCAGAGAAAAACATGTCAAGGCCGGTGAGCAGCAGCAACTGTGGCAGTGTCCTGAAATAGACTGCACACCAGGTGAGAGGAACACACAGGCATTCAATACCAGGGTCTGGCATGCAGCCCACAGGCAGGCGCAGATTCAAATGAGGCTTGAATTCCCTCTGTAAGCAAACAGCAGGCAGGGAGCAGACACTCCTGCTAATTTTATGTGGATCAATGCTTTCCGTGCTGGAGATGGCCTAAATCAGCCTGAGGAGACATCTAGGCCCCCTGCTGAGTCAGCTGGGCACTCAGTGGTACTGCACTGCACTGCTTCTGATTTGGAGAATTGATTATCTTGCCCAAAAGAGCCACATGAAGTTTCAAAAGGACATTTCAAAGTAGAAAACAGAAACTAAGGGCATCAGAGAAAGACGCCAGGCTTCACAGTGAGATTTTCTGCGGTGACCCATGAGTACAGTTAATTGTCAGAGCTATGGCTTACTGTTCTGTAAAATGGGAACAATTATAACCCCTGTTTATACCCTACAGAGGAACACACATTGTGCTATGAATGAATGCATGGCAATTGTTTAGCAGAGACCAGTAGTCCACAAGAAGGACCAACTTATGCTCTGGTGGCTTTAGGCAGTTTCTAAAGTTTCTTTGTTTGTTTACTTTCTCTCTGTTTCATTTTATTTGGAAAGTTTCTCACTGTGACCATTTCAAACACATTCATATACTATTTTGATATATTACTCTCCAATTGCCCTCACTTATTTGAACCCCTTCCTTGTCATTAGCAATCCTTTTCCTCCTGCTTCCATATCCTACCCACCCCCAGATTTTATATATGAGGAAAGTCTTTAAAGAAGCCTGTGATTGTCCTGAGTAGGAGATAAAATCTCATCTGGCAGGTTAAAGCAAGGATGCTGAAGAACTGATGAACATCTTACAATGCACAGGACAGATCCACGAATCATCTAGCCCCAAATATCAATAGTGTTGAGGTTGAGAAAATCTGTCTGAGAGAAACTTGGCCATCCAGAGCCACGAAACATGGTAGCTTTTAATATATAATTATTATTTCTTTCTACTTACATGTATGAATATATACTTGGACAATCCAGAGAAGAAGCCAAGGTACACTGAGGTGGCTGTAGTTTCTTTGATGTTCTATTCAGTGAGATATGGGACCCTTCTTTTCTTTCCTGGAAACTATAGAAGCTATGCAACTGCTCTGACTAACAAGGTATGAAACAGTAATGTGACACCTATAGTTTGTGGCACAAGCAGTGTCAATGCCCACCTTTTGGATCACCCTCTGAGAACCCTGGGCTAGCATGTGCCCTCTGATACCACCATATAGAAGATTTCTTTAGAAAATTAATTGTAATATTTTTTGAAAAAATTCTCTACAAGATTCCATTCACATTTACCCTAACTCCTATCCTTTAAATCCCTCCAGATTCACTCTACCTTTCAACTATCAAACTTTGTATCATCTTTTATATATTAAATTTAATAACACACCAATTCAAATGTATGCTGTTCATATATTTCTGAATATAGAATCATCCATTGTAGCATGGTTGATATGCTAGGAACACAGCCTTAAAATAACAACAACAACAACAACAACAACAACAACAACAACAACAACAACATTAAATTCTTCCTCTTCCAAAACATGGTTCCTCAATTAAGCCTCATGAAATCCTTCCTACTCCATGCTAGAAGTTTGACTACCTTGATCTTGTAAGGCAATCATAGCTTTTGTTAATTTGTGAGTGCAGTGGTTCTGTAATGTCCAGAAGATACTGTTTCATTCTGGCACTCTCTGATTTCTGGGTCTTAATCATTAGCACCACACTTCTGTGAAAGGTCAGTAAGAGTCTTACAGAGCCTCTGAACCTTATGAACAATAATAACAACCTGGTTGGCAATGCTTGAGTGCAATAGCATCATTGATGTTATTGGGATAGCTGACCACACTCTGATAGGATTTAAGGTCCATCCAACAGGAAGAAACACATGCCTTGTTCTGGGAATCTGACCAAAAATAGTGGTTGTGGAGGTCACAGACTCCAATGCTACACCTGCTTTCATTAGTTTTCTAAATAGACATAGTATCAAACTTCCCTCTAAATTTGCACTGCTTTGCCTGTATATTAGTGCAGCTTCCAAGCTTCATGAAAGAATACTTTTGTGAAGTGCACAATGGCTAACACAAACTCACAAACAGCTGACATGCAGAGAATAAGTGAGGTAATGGGACACATTGAAGATTCTGGCAATAGGTGATCTATGGTCAGTTCTGGCTGACTTCCCATTTCTAGCCACCAGTGCCAACTCATGATCCATATGAATAAAATCTAGTGAGTCACCTTGCTCTGTACTCTATTTTCAGTTTCACACATTTTTGTGAAAATTACTCGGTTCCATTTTCCTTTACAGTTGAATAAAACTTCATTGCATATACATACCATATTTTCTTTATTTTTAGATGTGCTGGTAATCTAGGCAGGTTCTACTTCTTTGTGATTTTGAATATAGCAACAATAAGCATAGATGTGCAAATATCCCTGAGAAAAGGTAATGGGTTCTTTTGGTGTGCATCCCAAAGTGGTAGAGCTGGGTCATCGTTGCTTTTTACCCTTTGGAGAAGTGTTTGTACTGATTTTTGTGTTGACTATAATAGTTTGTACTACTACCAGCAAATAGTGAATAATGTTTCCTGTCACCCCACATCAACTTCATCATTTCTTGCCAGATTTCTTGGTGACAGCCATTCTTAGTTGATTGAGTGGTATCTCAAAGTAGTTGTAATTTGCATATCTACATGGGATAGCTTGGATTAGTCAATGAGCATGTACATATGAACTTGTTGAATACTTATATTGACACAGTTGGTATTTGTTAATTTGTTGTTGTTGTTGTTGAACACTTTTCAAAAATCTTAGACTGTAAAGGATAAGTAAGAACATATTATGGGGAATAATTTACTAGAGATGTGAAATTAGAAATAAATCAGAAATTATTATAATCCCGAGTTGCTCCTTGCAGTACTGTAGAAAGTATTATGGTTTGCCATAGTTTTGTGGTGGAATTAAGGCAAGTGACAACTAACCCTGGTGAATAGTCTCATGTGACTGGAGTTCATGGCTTCATGATGGATTCATGGGTTAAGAGCCTTCTGAGAAAAATTTCTCACATGGAGTACATTTGGGGCATTAGTGACCTGAATATGGCATTATATGCCAAATTTCCATGATAAATTTATAGCTATCCATGGAAAATCATCTGATGTTGAGAGATCAAAAAATTCCACAAATCAACCCACATATTAGCTGTGTGTGACAGGCTTGATTCCCACTTCAGGGTCACGTTGGTAATAGTTGAACAACTGAAGTGAAAAGGTACTTATACAGGTAGAGAAAACAATTGCAAATCATCTTCAGTGTCTAACTCATCTTGCTATAAGACTCCTTTGAAAAGAGGAGGTCTTCTTCACCATAAGAAGAGGAAGGATCCAGGACTCTGCAGTTAAAGGCATGTTAGTAATGTTGTCTGAGCAGTGTGGACCCTGGAGGGAGCCCATGAAAGTAGGATGTGCCCAAGAGCGCCTGCAACACAGAGAGACGCACTTTGCAAGGAAGCAGTTTAAAAATTGGAGGTAGATAATTGTTCAACTATAATAATCACAGAAAATTTGTGTTTAAAGCTGACAAAACATTTTTTAAATTTTATTTTAATTTTATTAATTTATTCAGATTACAACTCAATTGTTATCCCATCATTGTATCCTCTCATCACTTTCTCCCTCCCGCTTTCACCCTATTCCTCTCCCCTAGGTCTGTGACTGAAAGGGACCTCCTCCCCCACTATATGGTCATAGGCTGTCAAGTCTCATCATGGTAGCCTGCTTATTCTTTATTTGAGTGCCACCAGGCCTCCCCACCAAGGGGAGGTGGTCAAATATGAAGCACCAGAGTACGTGTCAAAGTCAGTTCCTGCTCTCCACATAACTGTGGAGAATGTCCTGTCCATTAGGTAGATCAGAGTAGGGGTTCGATGTTTACTATTGTATTGTCCTTAATTAGTGCAATTGTTTGAGCAGACTAGGTGATATGATAGTGTACATAAGTGACCCTCAGAACTCCTACAACTGATAAACACCTTCGGCAAATTGGCTGGATACAAAATTAACTCTAAAAAGTCAGTAGCCTTCCTATAGACAAATGACAAACATGCAGAGGAAGAAATTAGGAAAACTACAACCTTCACAATAGCCACAAGCAATATAAAATATCTAGAAGTAACTCTAACCAAGCAAGTGAAGGGCTTGTTTGAAAAAAACTTTAAATCTCTGAAGAAAGAGATTGAACATGACACCACAAGATGGAGGGATCTTCCTTGTTTGTGGATCGGGAGAATTAACATAGTAAAAATAGCCATCTTACCAAAAGCAATTTACAGATTCAATGCAATCCCTATCAAAATACTTACAAAATATTTTAAAGACATTGAAAGATCAATTGTCAACTTCATATCGAAAAACAAAAAACCCAGAACAGCAAAAACAATCCTATACAATAAAAGATCCTCTGGAGGAATGTTCATACCCAATCTCAAGCAACAGTAATTAAAACAGCATAGTACTGCCACAGCAATAGGCTGGTTGGTCAATGGAATTGAATCAAAGACCCAGAGATGAACACACATATGTTTACTTGATTTTTGACAAAGAAGCCAAATCTATTCAGTGGAAAAAGGATAGCATCTTCAACAAATGGTACTGGTCTAACTGGATGTCTACGTATGGAAAAATGCAATTGGACTCATATTCATCACCATGCACAAAACTCAAGTCCAAGTGGATTAAAGACCTCAACATAAAACCAGAGACACTAAATCGGTTAGAAGAAAAAGTGGAGAAGAGCCTGGAACACATTGGCACAGGAGACAACTTCCTGAACAGAGCACCACAGCCCAGGCTTTAAGATCAACAATTAACAAATGGGACCTCATGAGGCTGAGAAGCTTCTATAAGGCAGGAGACACTGTCAGCAGAACAAAGCAACATCCTAAGACTGAGAAAAGATCTTCACCAACCCTACATCTGACAAAGGTCTAAAATCCAAAATATATAAAGAACTCAAAAAATTAAATGCCACCCAACCCAATAACCCAATTGAGAAATGAGGCTCAGAACTAAACAGACAATTTTCAACAGAGGAATATCGAATAGCAGAGAAACACTTAAAGAAAGGCTCAGTGTCTTTAGTCAACAGAGAAATGCAAATAAAAATGACTCTGAGATTCCATCTTACACCTATTAGAATGGCTAAAATAAAAAATTCAAGTGACAGCACATGCTGGCAAGGATGTAGAGAAAGGAACACTCCTTCATTGCTGATGACAATGCAAACTTGTACAACCACTTTGGAAATCTATCTGATGCTTTTTCAGAAAACTGGGAATAGGGCTTCCTCAAGACCCAGCTATTCCACTCCTTGGAATATATCCAGAAAATACTCTACCACACAACAAGGACATATGCTCAACCATGTTTATAGCAGCCTTATTCATAATAGCCAGAACCTGGAAACAGCCTAAATGTCCCTCAGTAGAAGAATGGATAAAGAAACTGTGGTACATTTACACTATGGAATACTACTCAGTTATTAAAAACAGGGAATTCCCAAAATTTTTGGACAAATGAATGAGACTAGAAATGATCATAATGAGTGAGTTAACCCAGAAGCAGAAAGACTCACATGGTATATACTCACTTACAATTAGGCACTGGCCCAAAAGGCACTTCCCACGAAAGTCTTCACTTACTAGGAGATTGGGATAGATGTGAGGACATCCTACTGAGACTCTAGATAAGAGAAATATAGGAGATGAGGAAACACAAGGACCCAGAGGTCCCTAGAAACCTACAAGAAGAATATAGTGATTGGTGGATCAGGGCCCAGGGAGGTCTGCTTAAAGCTGACAAAACTTGATGGCATTTGATTAAGAGAAGAATGAAATAACTTCTAGTTGTGAATCTTTTTATTATCATAAAAATTTGAATCTGTATGGTTACAATGTGCCTGAACAAAGGCATGGATTTTCAAATACTTCATACTGAGGGTCTTGTTCATATGAATCTAGGCAGATGATGACTTCAAGGTTCCCTAGAGAGTTTGAGATGACTCATAAACTCATCCATCAGGAACTTATACTTTGTGAATAACTCCAGTTAAATATGACAACTCCCTCATCCTCCACCTCTAACACAGAGTCTCGTGTATGAATGCTTTGTACCATTTTGGGAGATTTAGGATACTTTGGGATGTAGGATGGGTGGATACATCTAAAACTGTGAGAAAGTATAAGTTTTTCCTCAATTAAGTTGTATGTTGTCAGATATTTGGTCATAGCCATGCATAAAACAACTAATCCATGTATTCAAATTCACATTTTAAAGTCTTTGTTCAGTATAAGGAGAAGCTAAGTGCTTTGGGGTGTACCTCTTGAAGGTAGAGACATTGAATGGATGTGGAGTGTTTATAAGAGAGCAGAGATCTAGTTGCCACTTTACTTACATTTGAAGACACAGAACAAAGCTGGAAATCTGTTAGCCATAGGAAGACCCTCAGAAGACCCCAATGAGCTTGTGCCCTGCTCTTGGACTTAAACATTTCGGAAATCTGAGAAATCAGTTTTATTATTTGTAAGTCACCAATCTATGGGATTTTGTAGTTGCTCAGACATGTTGTACTCATCTGCATCTCATCCTAGAGAGGTATCTCCTGGAGGCTGTACACATTTTTTATCTGGTTGAATAAGGAGAAAAGTATACTTTTGGGACCCAGCTTGGGACTTTTAATAAATAGTATAAGGATCAAATATCAATCATAACTTAATAATTTATGACCTAAGGGAGTTCAATAGAACTTTCTGAAAGTTGTTTTCTTCTTTGAACTGAGGATAATGAAGCTTTTCCAGGAAGTGTAGAAGAGATGGCTGAAAAAAATGTTTTGCAGAATCATTTGCATATTCCTTGGATTGAAGCATCATTATCAACTTCTCTAGTACAACTTGAAAAGATTCACCCAGTATGAAAGTCAGAATTTATATACTTTCGGGAACTATACTGAGAAATCTTGAGCTAGAAACTCTAAGATATTGAATAACATAAACAAAGAAGATGAAAGGACCTGTGTGGGCTTTCTCATCACGGGTTAACAAAGGAAGAGAAAAATAAGAGACAAAGAAGCTGTGAATGTAGTTCTTTTTAAAGATTATGTTCAAGGACATAATCTGACTTGAGCTATAAAAGACTTTGTGGTGTATGAACAGCACAGATTACTACTATTGTCCCAAGTTGACAGGTAAAGGCACTAATCCTTAGAGAATCTATGTTTAACACCTGCCAACTACACAGATATTCCTTCCTAACAATACCCACCAGAATATGGTCAATCTATATTTTGCTCTCTGAACCTTAAAATACTGGCATTAAGTACAGAGTCAGAGAAATGGCCTAGAATTTTATACTGTGACAAATTCATTTCATAGAAACAAAGATGATTTCATTTCATCCCGACAATTCTTAAAAAGTGATTCAAAATTTTATCTCATTTAATACTTATAAAATGCTTTAAAGGTGATGATAAGTTCTCTTTTACTGCCAATAAAGATACTGAAGCTCAACAACGCTAATTGTGAGTAGGCTATGCAGCAAGTAAGTTGCAAGTTCAGGACTTGGACCTAGATCTTCCATCCAGGGTGTGTCCTTCCTTTCAGCTACCCTCCTGTATTCCCCCAGCGCCACATGCCAGCAGCCTCACTCAGTGCATATTTAAATGACCTTCCCTGCAAGAGTCTTGGTAGTAAAACGACAAGGCTTCTCAGCAGAAAGACACTTCACATAATGGCAAGTCTTACTCCCACTGGCATTTCTTTTTGCTCTGTTAACTTAGTTCTTGGGGAGAGAAAAGAAAAGGTTGCAATCAGCAATTTTGCCACAGGAATGGAACCAGTACTCTTAGCCAGCTGTGACCAAATGATCCATTATTCATGTTGCACTTGGGCCTCTCCATTCCCTCACCTGCCTGAGATGGACTCGCATTTCCACACACAGAGAGCCTGTCAGGCTAGTTCACTCTAACAAGCACTGCTTGTTTGACTGAAGTCTGATGCAGGCGGAAGACAATTCCATCCATATATATCCATTGTTAGCTGAAGATATCTCACTGTGCCCCAAAATTGGAGAATTTCATGGTGTGATCTGACCTGTAAGCATGTTTAAAAAATTTCCAAGGTGAGATTGGGCAGCTCTCAACTCCAGCTGAGCTGGCCGAAGTGACCTTTGAAGGTGGCATACATTGGAGAAAAATAGAGCAAAGTTCCTCTCTGCAGAAAAGAAGGTCCCAGGTCACAGTAAATATAAAGGCCATTCCTTCCATGCCTAAAGCTGCACAGATTAACAAAATCTCTTTCATCTGAGAGGCTTGTTAGGCTCAGGCAAGAGAGAGATTTCATCAAGTATAGAGTGTTTGTAAGGTTCTGATGTAGGACCATGCACAACTCTATCCTCTTTAATCCCTTGGCAATCATCCTCCAAAGAAGGATTTACTGTGGGCTATCGAGGTGAAGGACTTTGATTATGGCCCCACAGCTAATAGATAGAACATATAAACTTCCATTTCTAAGTCTTGTGCTCTTTCTGCAAAGGTGACCACCATGGCTTGCAGATACCTGAAAATGGGTTTTGTGTTTTTTTTTTTTTCTTTTTTGCATAAAAGCATTAACAGTTTTGGTTTTGATACTAAGATCTACTATACTGGGCATTCATAGGAGCTGTTCAGGTCAATGCTTTTAGTAATCAAGAAGAATAAGAACTGTGATGATAAAATAAAGTTTGTTTGTTTTAAAACAGATGCATGTAATGCCTGAGTGCTTGTATGCTTAACCCCTGCTGGCAGGCAGTTTAGGAACTCTGTCATAAGCACCCCTAGTGGTCCTAAATGTGTGGAGATGGGCCAAGCTTATGTTGGTGAAGAAAGCAATCAGAAGAGGATGGAGGAGCTTGAAATGGCATCAGGAATGCAGAATAGGAACACAAAGAAAGAGCACTTCAACAATGGCTGGCTGAAGATACTAGCATGTCAAGGTTATTTGTAACCTCTTATGTGTTTCTTCAGCCCTGAATTAATCATAAGGCCAGTTACCAAACAAGCAGTATGAAAGCCCTTTCCTTACTGCCTACAAAATTTAGATGTATAACCACAAGTGAGTATTTGAATATATCTATTTGTATATTTGTATATATCTATGAACATATGTATGTATGCAAACATGAATATAAACAGTCTATGATCAACCATATATACATGTATGTAATACTTGTACAATTGAGATAGAGAGAGTGGGAGTTTTCTCAAGCAACACTTCTGCAATATTTCTTAGGTGCCAAGTTGAGGAATCCATTAAGTTACTGCTAAGAGATAAACGCTGAATCAAGCAGATTTAACCTTTGCTTTAATACCTCCCTTTTGGTGGCTTTGGTGGATCAAGGGCAGCCAGTCTCCTGGGACAGTTCCTATTTGAAAAGGCCTTTATGGGCCAATAGTCAGCAGCCCCTTGGAGTTTGCCTGGTTCCTCTTGTTAAAGATTAATAGTGAATCTAGAAAGGAGGTTTCAGATCCTGGGTGGATTTGCAATGCTGCCACTTGTTTTGACAAGAGCTTGGGGTAAGGTAATGTGAATATACACCAGCAGTAATTGATTTTTAGCAACAGAGTAATGCTAGATAGAAACTTCTGCCACTCATCCGATCATTGTGGGTACAGGAACAATTCAACTGCCTACCTTTGTAGCCATCATTGCTGAATTAATCTTCTAAGCATAATGCTGTTCTCAGTGACATATGAATGATTATATTCTCTTACAGTGTGATGATGAAGAAATGGTTGTATAGATAGCCCATGATGGCTTCTTACCCATGGAAGGGAGTTAATTAATTATCATATAAATTCTGTCATCTATTAGTTATTTATTTATCATATATATATTCTACATGCATCACAGTTATTGCTGGATAAGAGTCTATCCCTTTTTTTAGAAATTTGCAGTAATAAGATAGTAATCATATCACAATTCTTAAGTCAAAACGTTAGCTGCAGGTAGATGGTGAATAGGCAAAGCTGTATTGTTTTAAATACTTATTTTACATTTGAATATTTAAAGAGGGAATCTACATAGCACTTATTATTGAAAGCATCATATACAGTCTAAGGAGATGGTTCAGTGAACACAAGTACTTCCTGTGCAAGCACAAAGGCCTGAGTATGAATCTGCAGCACCCCCACAGAAAGCTGGTCATGGCTCTGGGAGACAGAGACAGCAGGATCAATGCAGCTCTCTGGAAGGGATCCTAGCTCTAGGTCTGAAAGACGTTCTCTTGAGGAAATAAGGCAGAGGGTGAAAGAACAGGCCATCTGGTATCGTTCTGACTTCTGAACACATGCATCCTTGCCCCTCCATATGCATACACCACAAAAATAGGCAAATAAAGAAATAGAATAAAAATGTCAGAGTTTGACCATAATGTAACCCACAAAACAGAATCATATCAAATTTCTGTTATTTAAAAACAATTTGTTTATAGTTTTCAAGTGTTTAAGTTATACAGAACAATTCATTGATCTCTACAGAGACGCCATTGATGAGACTGTCAAATTCAGCAACTCTTACTACAGAAAACAAAGGTGCTGTTAGTGGTTACCATAAGATGTATTAGAAGCATATAAAACAGAACAAGTTATTCACAATTATTGAGTCCCTTAAATTCCTTCTGTGGGTGCCTGACAAGGTTTCGTGCCTGAGTCCAGTTCTAGACTCTGTTGTACATATTGCCAGATATTTTCTCTAATTTAATCTTTATTTTTACTTATTTATGTGCTGAGCGCTTTCTTTATTTTTTGAACATTAATTCATTGGACTTCTACTGAGATTTTAATACAGTACAGTCATCTCACTAGGTTCTGGAGGCATAATATAAACTAAGATAATAATATTTTGATATTTAATTGATATTAATAATTAATAATTAATATCAACTAATAACAATATTTAAATAAATGTATTGTTTAGTGTATAGTGTTCTCATGATAGGAAGACTATATAAGCATATACACAGTTATAATATGGTTACTTACAGACAAAACTGTGGGCCACCAATCATATTGGAAGGCTAGTTTGCCCAAACTTGGAGTCTGGGGACCATCCCTTACAGGAAGTAGTGATAAAATTTCTAGATGAAGCTGGATGACAATAGCATGGGGGAAAATCTAAGAATGAGACACATTTTCAGAGACAAACGAAAGCCAACATGGGCCTATTAAATAGCAGCTATAAGAATGAAGAGAATAATTCTTTTGGTGAAAGAGGGGCTGCATTAGTATCAGAGTGCTATGTGGTAACTTATACTGTAGCGTAATGGAAGTTTTGGTTTATATGTAAACATGTTTTTGTTTTAATCCCAGATGTGGCATATGGGGGACTGCTCCAATTTGTCCACAGTGGATAACTGCCTCCTGAGAGGTCAGGTGATGTTTGTCAGCTGTGAACTTCCTCATGCAGGGGCGTGGTCTTTGTCAGTGGGGATAAAAGCCAGACCCAGATAGAGACTGGAAGCTCCAAGAAAGAAGGATGCTGGTGCTCCCCACTTGCTGCTCCTGGTTGTTGTTGATGCAGTTGATGAGAAGTTGGAGATACCTTGAAACAGAGATTTGACTTGCCTGAAGGAACCCGATGGCACTGCACAGCAGGAGGTAGCTAAAAAGAAACTCCACCTCTTCTCCCCACCACTCGCCTTCTTTCTCTCCTACCTGGTGTTGGGGTGTTGGAAGGGATTGGGGTAGAAAAGGGAGAAAGAGATATAAGGAACCTGAAATAAAAAACAGAATTTAAATGTACACCAACACTGTAGTGATGTGTGGAAAGCAAGAAAGAATGGCAGTGTGCCTGGTTTTACAGGAAGACATTACAGATAAGGTAACTTCTCTCCTGTGTGACTGATCTTAAGTTCCCTGAAGCCAGGGGCTGTGTCTTTTTAGACTCGTGTATTATCCATTTTCCCAAGACAGCAGCATGTACTCAGTGAGCTTTGAATACATTTCTGATTAATGTTACTTATTAAAATGACACCTAGGAGGGTGGGACAGAGGTTAGTGAGCTAGACTGTGGGGCACATCAGTGTCGGGTTAGGTTCACATGAGGACTTGCCCTCCTATTGCCATGGTTACTACTTTGGGATGTATTTTTGTTAATTCATTTTTTACATTCTCTTTGTGGATATCAGTCACCTACTGAATAGAAGAGAGTCTAGCTCTTGTCTCTGCCTTTGCAGATGTTTTCATGGAGCTCAGAGACAGAGACATAAGCATATTAAATCAGAGTGGTGCGAGAAACCCTTTTAGCACAGGACACTAAGAAATAAGAGTGTGACAGTGATGCCCTTTGGTATTGGGTGACAGTGCTAAGAGCTGTCCTCTGCTTGTCTTCCAAGTCTACCAATTCATCTTCTAGAGTCCCCTCCTCCCTTTATTCTAGGTCTCATGTGACTGATCCCCAAAACTTTCTCCAGCATGGCCTTTTCCTATGGCTTCATCCATACTGATCTGATTCTCCTGTGACATCTGCACTAATGTCCTGCTACTTCTAAGTCAGTTTCTCAATGCCAAGCTCATCTTCTCCTTGAGAAATGTGCTCATGATCTGTTCTCTGTTTTGCTAACAGCTCCCTGCTAAACCACACAATATTGGTTCAAAACCCAGGGAGAACTTTGGCTCAGCATTTCCTTTCTTCATTCCTGAAGCCAAATTTTTTGATTGACCATTCACCTGTGATGTGCCTCAATGTGCCCTATCTGTGTTACCTTATTTTAGATCCTTTCATTTCTCATAGAAGTAACAGATGTTAAACTGTATGATTTACAATGTGGAGGTGGCTGGGTAGATGGCCCACCTGATAAAGTGCTTGCCATACAAAAGTACATGGACCTGAGGTCAGTCTTTAGCATTCAGATAAAAAGCCGCACACAGCAACAGACACCTGTAGTCCTAGTGTGGGGGAGGTGGGCACGAGGGGGTCCTTATGTATTGCTGACTGGTTCATTTAGCCAAATAAGCAAGGTCCACTCAGTGAGAGAGCTTTAGAAAATAAGGCAAAGAACAAAGGCAGATCATATCAGACAACACCTGTGGGCCTCTGCATATGGAGACAGCGGGAAACACTGGTGCCCAGGCTCTGCTTACAGATGTATAGCATGGGCCATTGAGGTATTTTAGAAGCACCCCCAGGTCATTCTAGCATGCACTAAGGCCAAGAGTCACTAACAGTTGCACAGAAGATTCACTTCTGCCTTCTTTAGTTGACATTCTCAGCTCTACTACTCTTTCTGGGAAAGCAGAAACAAAAGCAAAGCAAAACAAAACAAAAACAAAAACAAAGGCACTTGCACATTCATGTGGCTCCAGAAACCCAAAGATGTAAAAACAAAACTTAAAGAGAAAGCAAATAAACACAAAAATAGAGAAGTACAAAATCCTTCTGACAACAAAACAGCTTGCTCTAGTCTGAAGGACAAATCAGTCCTTATAGCACCATAGGCTTGGCATCTGTTTAAAAAGAAATAAACACAAGATTATCCTCCTCTCAGACTTGTTTTCCACTTCCAATTTCCACTCCTTCAATCAATCTCAGACAATATTGTCATTAATTTAATCTAAGAAACAGCTGTATCACTCTCTCATAAAATTCTTTCAATTCCTTTTTTTTAAAAAACAAGACAACTCTCATAAGTTCTTTTTCAACTCTGTACAATTTACCATCCCATGCTACTAGCTACGTTTCTCTTGCATGCCCTCCTGCCTTTTAGCAACTTGAATATGCTATTTCTTCCTATTCCGCACCTAAACTCCTCTCACCCTTAACATATCTCTTTACACACTATCTCTTGCACACAGCTTTTCATGGGCATTTCATCCTAAGTATCAAGGTATTTCTTCAGTTTATAAAATGAATCTCTTGTTAATAAAAATGTTTCACATAATATTGTTTGACTCATAAAATTACATATTTCTACTATTGACTATTTGGTACATACCCATTGTGTGAGCTTTGTGCTAAGGAGAAACAGAGCACTGCAGAAATGGCTTTTGACACAGAGAGAAATTTAATAATATATAAGGACTGCAAATAATTGGAATTATTATTTTATTGTTGATGGGAGACTTTTTGATGTGTGGGGGATTAAATGGTTGGGAATTCATCACTCTGAGTAAGGCAAGCAGTTGCATTAGAGAATGAAACTCTATGTTCTAAAGAAGTGGTAATTGGAAGTGAGTGAGCAAATGAAAAAAGAAGCACCTGGTTTTGGTAAGATAAAAGGATTTCAGAAGAAACAGGAAAGTGATTGGATTATTCTGTTGATGGGAGTTTTTAGGAAGTGAGTCACCTGAAAAGGTTCAATATCGACTGTAACCACATCTTCTGTAGCAAGGATTTTACCTATTGTTCAACTGTTTCTGGCTCAGAACAAACAGTGTGGGTAAGGATTTCTTACTGGCCAGATTGTGGTTTGTATGAGGTCTTTAATACCAAATCTGCCACCAGTTGAATTCCTCCTGTTGATAATGTCAGGAAAATTGTAATCCCTGACTTAGCAGTAGTTTTTGCTTCATCTAATAACGCTAATGATGAATTCTTCCCCTGTTACTTCTTAGGACTCAGGCCTGAGGAATATGAACTCCTCAAACAAGGGTAAAAGAGGGCAGAAATTGTTGGCACCAACTGACTCTAATTTTTTAATTGTGGCTCTGAAGAAAACCTAGTCCCCAGATTGTTGAGGCATCTGATTTGTTAACAAACAAACAAATAAACAAACAACAAAACCTAGAGATCCACATTTTAATTTCAGAACTCTGTTTTATTTTTATTTTTTATGGTTACACTGGATTTTCTTCTCCATGTTGCTAAAATCTACAGAAAAAACAAAATTTCCTGTTGTTGAAAATAGCCTTGAGCCTCTCAGGTTGCAAATTCTAGGTTGAATCAAAAGCCTTATAAATGTCTCCATAGATGGATTTTTCTTGATTTTATTAACATTACAGAAGCATTACAGAATCTTTCATAAACACCAAATATTAAATAATATCTGAATAATGAGGTCTTCCTACACATTACAATTTAGAGAGCTGCAGTCATGGCCATTTGATATGAGTAATTGTTGTCTTTTAAATCCAGCTTATTTCTGGAAGCATCTACAATCTTCACCCAGCTGTGATTGTCCTAGGATTGACAGATGTGTTTCTGTCTTTGATGTTTTCTACTCCAAATCAGACAATTAAAAAAAAATTTAAGAGTGGGAAGAGACTGGCAGCTGCCATGTTTTCTGGTGCCAGATGTTTTTGACACATAGGGAGTGTATATAACAAAGGGTGAGAGGTAGAATTCTTTATCTCCTGTCAAATCATTTGTTCTTATTTCATTTTTCCTTTGTATTTATGAAATCAAAGTTTCTGACCATTTCATATCCAGTGAGGCACTGCTTTATTCCAAATTGTCAACTGTATTTGGGGTATGGAGTAACTTACCAAGACACAGCAAGGCTGCAAGCTGAGCTGATGTAAACTAAATTTGGAGTAAATGTTCTTAAAGACATTCCTTCCTATTATAAAAAGTGCTACAAAAAAGGCAGAACTGGACCCTCGGGAGTCTGCATGTTAGAATCCTTGTCAAGTGGGAGCCTAAGAGATCATAGAGGTCTGGGTAGGGGTTTAAAGTTTACCGCTTGTATTGTCCTTGGCTGGTGCCTTAGTTTGAGCGGGACCCCTGGGCCCAAATCTGCCTATCATAATGTTCTACTTGTAGGTTTCTAGCCAATGGGCAGAACATTCTCCACGTTGAGTGGAGAGTGGGGTATGACTTTCACACGTACTCTGGTGCCTCATATTTGACCATGTCCCCTGGATGGGGAGACCTGGTGGCACTCAGAGGAAGGCTAGCAGGCTACCAAGAAGAGACTTGATACCCTATGAGCATATACAGGGGGAGGAGGTCCCTCTCAGGCACAGTCATAGAGGAGGGGAATAAGGGGAAAATGGGAGGGAGGGAAGAATGGGAGGATGCAAGGGATGGGATAACCATTGAGATGTAACAAGAATAAATTAATAAAAAATTTAAATAAAAGAGATCATAGAGGGTGTGCCTGGCAGGACAGGTATATAGGGAACTAAGTAAGTCATGGCCTTGTAGAGGGAGGAATATTAGCTCTGTACAGGAAGAGACAACAGCTATTTTATTTTTCTGGACAGAAATCGGGAATAAGAAGTTGAGGCTGAGCAGGTCCTGTGCAGGTTGATGGTTCATTCTCAGAGGCATCGGCATGGGATTTATACTATGGTGAAAAATGAGACCCTGTAGACCCATCTTATAGTCATCTTTAGGAGAGGAGAAAAATTTGGGCTGTTGGCTTAATTACTGTTCTGTTGGTGTGACGAGATAACATCACCAAGGCAACTTATAGAAGAAAGCATTTGACTGGTGCTTGCTTTCAGTTTAGGAAAGTTAGGCTATGACCATCATGACAACACTGGAGCAGTAGCTGAGAGATCTACAGCATGGAGGCAGAGAGAAAGAGAGAGGAATGGGATTGCAGAGTCTGGGCTTGATGTAGGCTTCTGAACCTGCAAAGCTCACCCCAAGAGAAACACCTCCTCTAACAAGGCCCTGCTTCCTAATCTTTCCAAAACTGTTCCACTGACTAAAGACCAAGCATTAAAACATACTGACCTCTGAGAGCCAGTCTTATTCAAACCTTAACAGCAGGAAAACAAAACACAAGTCAGGTTGTTTGTCAGCAAAGTTTAGAGGTCACCGAAGAACACCTTCAGTCTACCTTCAGTGTACTGGATATCTGGAAAAGTGCTCAACAACTTTAGCCATCAGGGAAATGCAAATTAAACCTGTTTTAAGATTCTATCTCACCCAGTCAGAATGAGTAGTGTCAAGAAAATAAATGGCAACAAACATGGACAAAGATACAGGGAAGAAAGAAACACATTTACTGCTGAAGGAAATTTAAATGGATACCACCACCATGGAAATCAGTATCGGAAGGTCATGTATTATACTTTCAAAAAATAAACATATTTATAAAAATTAAAAATTAGATCAGCAGTATGACCCAATTATACAACTTTTGGATATATACTCAAAGGATTCTAACTCATCTTGCCACAAACATACCTGCACATGTGTGCTTGTTGCTTATAGACAGACAATGGTGAAGGTGGGGAGCCAACCTAGTTGTTCAGCAAGAGGTTTATGCATAAAGCAAACGTGGTACAGGAACAATGCAACATTATTCAGCCACATGACTGCAGGGGAGTAGATAGAACTGGAGATCGTTATGATAAATTAATAAAGACTATTTTGTCTAATTGGAATATAGATATAATTTATATATGTAGGACATAAAGCATACAGGGGACTATGAAAAGGAGGGAAGAGGACTAAAGGAGGGAAAGGACAAACAGGAGAGGATAATGGAATACATGAGATGTGAAAGCACAGAACTGTTTGGGTGTGGCAGAGAAGAGACAGTGTGTATGCCAGGAGGTGGTGAACAGCAGAATCTAATGATATATATGTACCAAAATACTATGATAAAAGCCTATCATATACTAATGAAATATGAATAAAAGGGAACCTCATTATGGTGATTTTTAACAAAGACATTGTTGTTTTCTAGGGACTATTGGTATGATCTGCAATATATTTATATATGTATAAATATATCCATAAATATACACACATAATATACATATATTAGTACACACATATAATATACATATATACACATATATACATACACATATATGCATACATAAAACTCTGAGGTGAGGGTTGCTTCCAACATCCAGTGAGACGGTTTCTACAAGCTGCTGAATGTGTTAAATGCACAGAGCAGATCTCTCACCAACCTGAATATACACAATAAAGAATCATGTGTTTTAAACATCAATAATGTCAAGGCTGTGAAATCTCAGGTTAAAGTGAACATCAAAGGAAGGTATAATTAATGGGGTTGGGAGCACAAGCAGGGGCAGCAGCAGGTAGTTGAAACAGAGAACGGAAGCTGGCAGGCAATACCATAGCTTTGCTATAAAACACACACACACACACACACACACACACACACACACACAGATGAATTTGTACTGAAATACAAAAATTATACCTTGAATATTGGCTTCATTAATCTTAATCCCTCAGTTGCCAACGGTCTCTTTCTGTTGTCTATTCCAGCGTAATCAGTCTGACTTTCCCCAGCAATCCTATCTGAGAGTTGCTTCACAGAAAATAAGTACTGAAAATATTTGTTGAATAAATAAATAGATACTGCTTATTTTCGGAAGGTGGACTTTGGTATAATTACAGCAACTACTGAGCTAGTATTATGGGCCAGGTATTTCTTACAGTTTGATAGAATCTTAACAAAAGCTGTGTAAGGAAATTATTAGTTGTAATGTACAAAGGAAAAAACAGGCATTGTCAAGAAAGTAAAAGGACAATTGATTGTTGGACATCACTTCCTGTCCCCTAGCATCATT
>OU015748.1:83773431-83802632 GCA_907169655.1 Acomys percivali | reverse complement strand
CTATGGTAGCCACATCTTACAATGTACAAAAAGCACATTGGGATCTTAAGGTTTACTTTCTTTTTCTTTTCTTTTCTTTTTGTTTTTAAAGGTTTACTTTCGGTCATTTCTTTGTTCCTTATTCATTTCCATGTTTACGGAACCCTTCTGATATGCCAGATGTCTTTATAAGTTCAAAAGGTTTTCTAGAGTCTCTACAAAGCAAAACAGACTTGGTTGTTGTATTATGGATTTTTTTTCCTTTTAGTAGAGATGCTAGCTACAAATCATGTAGCCATCATGTATTCACAGTTGGGGATTTGGGTGAGAGTCACTAAGACTGTTAGGAGAACATAAGAGGTGAATTCTCTAGGTTGGAGGGCTCTGGGAAGATTTCTAACTAAACAGCTCCACACAAGTGCAAGTGAAGATCACTTCTCGAGGGGAGGAGACTGTTAGTCCAGAGCTACCTCCCTTTCTCGGCTCCTAGATCTTCTTAGATTATGAGGAGAGATCAAAAACATCCCCTTCAAACAAGTCACACCAGGGCAAAGTGCACTGACAATAAGCACAGATCAGTAAAATGATTTTGGGTACCATTCAGATGAGTAAAGAAAGGAAAATATTTTGTTGAAGGAAGGGGTGTGTCTTAAATGTGAGGCAGGGCTGGGGGCAGGATTGTGAAGAAGGAGGAGTGGACCAAGGTGTGTTCCTCAGAGTAGTTTGTAATGAGGTCATCTGTGTTGGGTGGGTCAGTAAAGCATCTTTTCTTTTTTTACTTTTAAATGTAGACATGTGACATTAAAGATGATGCTACTGGAAAAGCAGGAGTGGTCACTTGATTCTGAAGCTTGAGCAAAGAGCCCAAGGAGGTGAAACATTTAAACAGGAGCCACTCCTGAATGGAATGTTTTCAGAAACTGCTTGGACTTCCTTGGTTGTGAAGGCTGGTCTCCAGCCCTGTATACCGACTGCAAATCAGCTTTACCGTGTGATCTGCACCAGTTGTCAAACCTCTTAATGTCTTGCTTTCTTCCCCATAAACTGAAAGTTATGATAACTGCTTCTGAGAACATGACGATGACCTGAGGAGACAGTTGATAGTGACCATGACTGTGGCTTGCATATCAAGCATCTCCCCTTTTATTGCCTCCATTCTCCTCAGATAAAAGAACATGAGATCTCCAGCAGGAACAGTTTGATCACCAAGGTACCCTTCTTAAATTAAAACCTAATAGACTAGACGATATTTTGTCTCAACAATGTTTACAAAGTCTTGAAACTTTAGAGTGAAGTAGATGATGCTGTTCAAATGCACTTTAAACTTTCCGGAGGATTTACGAATGACTCAGAGAAGCTCTCTGGTGCTAGAGAAAGCTCAAGAAATCTCATTGCTTTTGCTGGGGCATCAGAAGAAGGGCAGATTGAACTGGAGAGTAATGGGAGACTCTGTGGTAGAGGTAAGCCACATGAGGAACTTCTTCAGAAAGAACATTTATAAAGCCTTCCCAAAGCTAGCTTCCTTTTCAATGTCCCAGCATCTCAATGACATCAAACTAGTTAACATAGGGTTGGTTCCAAAGCCAGAGTCTCTTTCTTCGCTCATATCCTATTATTTTTGACTTGTTAGGTATCCCTCTCTACACTGGTAGCAGTCTACTACCTTGAACCCATTTATGAAATCTTTTTTTTTAACTTTAAAAAGTTTTATTATAATTTATTCAGCTAACATCCAAGTTGTTATCCTCTCACTTGTACCTTCCCATCCCCCCTTCTACCTTATTGCCTTCCCCTAGACCTCTGACAGAGGGGAATCGCCTTCCCCACTATATGACCATAGTCTATCAGTCATCAGGATGGCCTGCATCCCCGTCCTCTGTATGCCTTCCAGGCCTCCACATCAAGGGGAAGTGATCAAATTGGGGCACAGGGTTCATGGCAGAGGCAGTTTCAGATCCTTCCACACCCATGAAGAATGAGCTGTCCATTGGCTATATGTGAACAGGGATCAAGGTTTACTACATGCATTATCCTTGGTTCGTTCAACAATTTGTGCAGGCCCTCCTGGAACCAGTCCGCAGACTCTGGATGATCTCATCGTGGGGCTCCTGAACCTTCTGGGTCCTTCCATCCCCTCACTTTTCCAAACCACTCTCAGCATTCCTCCAGCAGTGAGTCCCAGCATCAAATCTTGTGAACAGCCAGCTTAAAGAAAAACAACAAAATGTTCTGTATAAATGATGTACTGCCTCTGCTTTGCTAAGCCACATTTTTAAGCATTTGGAAGCAGTAAAAGAGGAATTATTTCCAACAGGACAGAACTGATTATTCTAGGGAATTCAAACAGGTTGTAAAAACTGCTGGGATGTGCTTCCAAGAAGAGCAATCTAAGTGATAATGAGAGATTGTTCTATGAAGGAGGGATGATTAGGGCATTTCAGTGACAAAACCACTCATGGCCTCGGCAATGCTTTCTTAATTGAAACAAGGCTATCCTCAAATGGCTTCCTTTCATTCTCTATCTCAAAGAATGTTGTATAACTCAATGTTTATTACAGAAATTAGGTTCTGTCTGTAGAGTGCAAAGTAAGTAACAAGTAGTGAGCAGGAGAGGCAGAATTTTCACTTCATAAAGAATTGAGACCCACTTGTATCTCTAAAGATTCTACCCAGTTCTAGTGGTCCATGGGCAGTCAAAATAAAACATACTTGAAAGAGAAGAAACAAAGAGATGTCAGGGCCATGAAACATTGCTCAAGGAACTACCTGGGCTGGCAGAGACAAATTGCCTGCCTTCTGCCAAGGAAAGTAGTAGTTGTTTGCCATACACCCTGGAAAGTATAGGAACTGAACTACAGAAGGCAGAGATCAGGGATTGGTAAAGCTATGATTGATGGTAATTGGAGCCTAGCATAGGGAAAGACTACTAGCCTGTACTGTAGTATTCATAGTTCCATAAATCTTACTTTAAATTGTGGTATATCATTTATACATTCTTGAAACAAACAGAGAGATAATTTATATCATGCCTTTAATGCACAGATATACTCTGTAGGGAAAGAACAAGAGCCTGGCTCCAATGCTGGGTTGCTTCTCCCTGCTTGGTTTTACACTTGAGCTTGAGAAGTGAGGCTAACATAACTCATCTGGTGTCAGTGTTCCAATGTATCTCTAGGACACATATGTCAGATTTTTTCTAGATTGGCCATGAAACCTAAAATATATTGGCCATTACTGCTAACTTCAGCATCAAAATGTAGGAAAATAGTAAAGTGGTACTCAAAACATGATCTGTGAACAGATGTGTATGAGAAAAACACAGAGATAGAAAGAAAAGAGTTAGAAACACTTAGAGAAAAGTAGTGATGACAAGATGTGTCAAGAAGTCATAGGAAGGAAGAGCATGCATCATTCATAAAAGTATACAAGTTTAAAAACAGAAAGACAACCGAGAAACAAAGCCCTGGTACTTGATCACAAATTATCAAACAACCAAGTGGTATTTACATGACCCTGGGAAAACAACCATTGTCTCTGACCTTCGTCATCCTGCACAGCTCAGGGGCTTCAGAGCTTAGCTTCCAGAGAGGTTGTACTTATTGAATGAGACAAGGCATTCAAAGCATCTGCTCCTCAAAACACTATTTTTTTTCTAGTTTTTTGGCTTGTGTTTTTAAAGCCTATTTTATCATCATGGGAACTAACTAGCTTAGAATGACCCTGGATCTACCCATCAGGCAATTGAGAAGAAACTCAAGTTGTCAATTTTGGATTTCAGCTGTCCTTCCTAAGGATCCTGACAGAGATCTGCTGTCTGTAGTAACATCTCATTAAGGCAGCTTTCTATCACAGAAGCCAGCCCATACTCATGAACTTCTCTTTAACTTTTCTATTAGCTTATTAATGGGACTGGGGAGAATGATATCATTTAATAAGACATTTCTATGTCTCCATGTAAAGCCTGACATTCATAAATTAAAGAGGTCATTCATTTGCATCCAGCTGAGGAGGCCACATGTCTGGCTCTGACGAGATGATTTGTAATCATAAGTCTTCCATTGCTGTTACATCTGGTAAGTGATGGGAAGTGAAAAGGAGGCCCTGAGCTAATGGGAGGAGACAGAGACAGGAGAGAAAACAGGGGAGGGGCAAGTCTGTGATAACAACAAAAAAAAATGCTTGCAAAGCTCTGCTCTGACTCTGATAAAGGCAGACTGATGAAATGCACAGTGATGGTATTAGCTTGAATCTTGGAGGAAGGATGGACAGGAAACTGATGTTTTAAGAGGAACACTTATTTGGATTAAGGACTTTGTGGGGGGTGATTGTCAGAATAGGAAGTGTTAAAATAAACTTAAGAACATGAGGTGTCTTCCTGTGTTCTGTCTCCCTGTGATACATGGGGTACTGAATTAAAAGAACTTCATGGAAGATGGGGACTAGTAATGCAAGCATATTAGATGATGAACCAAGAGCTGTAATGGTCTAATGTTGGTCTAGGGGCATTTTTATAAGACCCAAACCTTATTGAAGAAGTCAGGAAATGTATCACAAAGGATGCACCTGTTTTCAGCCAGTTCACTAGAAGTGCGGCCTGCAATAGAAGATTATTTAGGTATATGCTTAGAGAAAACAAAAGAGAGTGAAGACAGGGCTGGGGAAGGAGTTGTATGGAGTTGTATGATTTCAAATTAGACCAAGGAACTTAATCTCTAGAGGCTTGAACTCTAAGCTGGATGGTCTTCCTACTCATGTGACCACTCCCTAGAGATTTCTAAAGGACATGTCACTGAAAGAGCTACCTGAATCAGGAAGCTCATGAAAGTCCTTAGCAGACAACGTGAGCAGAAGCTGACAGATGGGTCCCCCAGTACTAAAAACTGGAATTGGATGGACCCTACAAAATATCTGCTATAGTGATATTTGAAGTGATCCAATTGCCACATTGTTTTGGAGGATGTTATAGCAAGGCACCAAGAAACAAAGGCTAGTGCAAAAGCCCAAAAGATCTACCAGTATTGATCTGCTTTAATAGAACAGCCCCCTTGGGTAGAGGTGAGATGGGATTATGGGCAGTGCGATAGCACAGTGACTATAGGCTTACTAAGGAATGACACAGATTGGAGTCTAGAATCCTCCTGCTGCTTCTCAGTTATGTGACTCTCAGCACCTGACTTCTGTATGCTTCAAAGTCCTTCTCTGTTACATGGGTATGACAAGACCTCTTCCCAGAAGAGCTGAGAGAATCAATATGAAGTAAACAACTAAGTTTGCAACCCAGGGCATAATAATTTTCAACACATGCCTGTCACCTTAAATTATTACAGAGCTGAACATATGGCTCATTTTGAAACTACAGAATTCTAAAAAAAAGGGTTTGGATTTCATAGAGATGATGATGGTGGGGCTGCTGCTGCTGCTGCTGCTGCTGCTGCTGCTGCTAATGATGATCATGACAGCAATGGTACTGGTGATGATGATGATGTTGATGATGGTGATGGTGATGATGGAGATATTGACAATAATAACACCAGCTGGAGAGGTTAGAATTACAACATAAAATGAGAAGTCAATGGGTGTTATATAAAATCAGGCAGTTTGCTCAATCTGTAGCCTACCCTTGGAGGATGGATGGGGAATAAGAAGAGAGGAAGGGCCAGTGAATCTGCTATGATAGTGTGGGCAAGAGGGCAGGGCGGTTTGAACTTGGCCCAGTGTGTGAATGAAGAGGAACCTGAGCCAGGGTGGGACAGAGTTCACGGAGCTGTACAGCTTCAGTCCTCATGCTGCATGCCTGGATTCTACTCAGCTGCTCTGAAGATACCCCTTCAGCTGCTCACAGAGCAGACTTTGCAGAATAGCACTGTGTTTTGGATTAACCCTTTCAATGGGAAAGTAGCCTTTGGAGATGCCACTGGCTCCTGGTACTGATGACTCTACGATGCCTGTGAGCCTGCTCTGCTGTGTCTGTTGAGTTTCTGTGTACTCAAATTCATTAACAAGGGAACAAAAGAGGGACATGGGCATATTTTACTCTTGCCATTCTCTGGAAGAGTTTTTTCAGGGAAACTATCAAGAATAATGTAATCATTGTTTCTACTGAAAGCCTGTATCTACCCAGAATGACCTTGGCTCCAGTCTCTGATGAGAACAGGAAACATGCTGATTTAAGTTGTATCATAAAGGTCCTGCTGTGCAGCTCTGCTATGGGAGAAATCAATAGACATACCTCAGTATATGGACACAAACAAACACAGGCTGTTCTGCTGTGCTGAGTTCCCACAGACCCTTGGATGTAAAATGAGATAAAAAGCCCATTCCTTAGAGCATACTGAGTTGAGATTATGTGGTATCGCATCTTTTCTAGCTGGAACATTCTCTGACTTCCCAAATTATATAACTAAAAGAAAATAATAGTGGTAACATTTATGGGGCAGTTGTTTTATGGAACTCATATAGCTATTTGACATAGGGTGTCTCCCTTGGATTTCATGCTCACCATACTCCATAGATACTACTGTTATACTGAGTATTGATGAAGGGATACAGAAAGGTAGTTGGAGTGGGGAAGAGACTCAGAAGAGTGTCCTAATACAGCTACCCCTACACTCTGATTTCTGTCCTTTCTATCATATTTGTCTTTACATTCTTAGTAATCTTTTGACATCTCAACTCAGTACCCCATCCGATCATACAGCTTTTCTATTTCTTTTCAGTGAATGGCCATGATGTTTGTTCTTCCTGCTCATCTACATGGACACAATTCAGGTCCCTTCAGAGCAGGTCCCACTTCCCTGCTCATGGGGTGGGAGGATTCACCAGCCTCAATCACAGAAACGTGTACTCAAGAGCAGTTTCATGCTTGGTTAAAAAGTTGGCACTGCAAGAACTCAGAACTAGGTTTTTCTCTACTGAACAAATTCTTTTTTTTAAAATTTTTTATTGATTTATTCTTGTTACTCTCAATGGTTATCCCATCCCTTGTATCCTCCCATTCTTCCCTCCCTCCCATTGTCCCCTTATTCCCCTCCCCTATGTCTGTTCCTGAGGGGGACTTCCTCCCCCTGTATATGCTTATAGGTATCAAGTCTCTTCTTGGTAACCTGCTGTCCTTCCTCTGAATGCCACCAGGTCTCCCCCTCCAGGGGACATGGTCAAATATGAGGCATCAGAGTTCATGTGAAAGTCAGACCCTACTCTCCACTCAACTGTGGAGAATGTTCTTGTGGAGTAATTGAAACATTGCTTACATTTTTCTTGTGGCTGAAGAAGGATAATTTTAAGTATTTAACCCAGAAGGATGTTTAGTGCATTTAAAAATGATGAAAAGCACCCAGAAGGATGGTGCCATGTATGATGTGATAAGAAAACTGTTTACATATATGGTCTTCCATAAGTATATACGTAACTTCAGAAGGATGGTGCCACATATGATGAAGTGGGTAGGCCGTACATAAGGAAATCATTTAGTTGTGTACTCCTTGGTGAGTATGCATGTACATTTGTGTTACAGTTCAATTTTTACACAGTGAGCACCTGTTATGAGGCAGGCATTTTCCTTGGAGCTGTAATATAGAATTAACTAGATACAGTCTCATCCATATGGAAGCTTTTACCTAACAGGAAATAAAACAAACAAGCACATAATTACTTAAATATCCCACTTGGTAATTTTCATATGACATATTTGAATATTGACAAATGCATTTTGTTAGGTAAAAAAATGTAATTTGTTAATCCAAATATTTATCAGGTACTTGTTCCAGAACACAATGACCTTTAGCAATGGTTTAGTCTCTTAGTATGAGGGCAAGAGTCTTCTGATTATAAAGCACTGCTGGAGTAAATTCAGGAATATGTGCACAGTTTCCCAAGACTGGACTTCATACATGCTCATTTGTACTGTGCTCCTAGTAGCTACCAGGTAAGTGGATTTGAGCACATTATTGAACCTGTACTTAATCTCATTTGTAAAATATATAAGATAATTATGTCAAACTCATAATGTTCTGTAAGGGTTAAACCTACTGGGTCACAAAAGCTTAATTTAGCAGATTGGAAATCCTTAATCCTTGTCTAATATTGTTATAAAGGTCTGGGTTTAGAGGTAGCTGTCTACCAGTGATTCCTGGCTAAAGGATTTCTGCTTGAGACTTGTTGGAGATAAACTCAAGCATTTTTCTCCACTGTTGTCACTCTCAGGCAAGCTCCTAGAATCCCAATGAAGGGCAGTAGAATAGCACTGCAGTTCTTTGGCTTGTTTGTTACCCATTTGCATAAAGCCAGGACAGTAGGTGAACTAGGGGCACAGGTCTGCAGAGAGACAGAAAAGTCCTTTACCTAGCACTTTTCATCATGGATAAGGTAAAAAAAGAAAACCACTAAGATTTGTCTTGGATGAAAGATAAGCACAACCAAAACAGCTTTCAGATTCAGGGTAAATACATGTTCTTACTTGATTTATTTGCTTGGATGACACGAGGAACACAGATTCAGTTTCCCATTAGAACCTAGAAATTAGCAACTGCTGCTACAGGCAGAGACATGAGATGCTTCCTGTTCTCCAAAGCAATCCAGTGTCTCCTCAGCCATTTCCTTGCCAATGCAATCTCAGTTTTATGGACAATAGAGGTAATTACATATGATTGAAATACCTGATGAATATTGTATGAAGAAACTGTCCTGCAGGATGCCAGAAATAAGATACTAAAGATTGAATTAGACTCAAGTCTAAGAAGGAAGAATTTGTAGGTGACAGTATGGCAGCCTCAAATGGGGATGGGAAATAGCATCGAGCAGAGCCACGGAAGCTATAGAGGGCAGAACCACCTGCATACTTGAGGACTGTAACAGCTAGCAACCTCAAGTCTTTAAAATTGTTCTAGTGTACATTCCTGTGAGTTTGAAGCCAGCCTTCTCTACAAAGAGAGCCAAGGACAGCCAAGGCTATACAGAGAAGCCCTGTCTCAGAAAAAAATTTGCTTTAGAACAGCTGCAAGTCAAAGTCCCTTCCTTTAATAGAGAGCAATGACAAGTATGTTATGGGATCCCCTACTGTGTGGCCACCTTTTGTTGTGAACTGTAGTGATGTGGAGATGAACAGAGTAAGGAGAGCACCTCCTATAAAAGTTAGGAGGGTAATGCGTGAGAGAGAGAGAGGGAGAGAGAGAGAGAGAGAGAGAGAGAGAGAGAGAGAGAGAGAGACAGAGAGAGAGAGAGAGAGACAGAGACAGACAGAGACAGAGACAGAGAGACAGAGAAAGACAGAGAGAGACAGAGAGACAGAGACAGAGACAGAGAGAGACAGAGAGACAGAGACAGAGACAGAGACATAGAGAACGACAGACACAGAGAGACTTTTTTCCTGAAAAATATGATATCCTGTTTCCTCTGCCAACAAGTTTTCTTATTCACAGTATTACACTCCTGAATCTTGAAGCTCCCTATTCAAGCATGGAGTACCTATTACAGCCATCTGTATAAATAATATATGTTAAAATGCTTTTCCGTGCCACAAATATTGACCTTGTTCAATAATTGATGGTAGAGTTCACTGCTACCCTTGAACTGTGCAGAGATAGGTTTGTGCCCTTCCACTGTTCTTCATCTGTGACTTTTTTTTCTTATGCTTGAAATTTACCTACATTTCTTGATGAAAGAAGCCTTTCTCCTGGAGTTCTTATGTGATACTAGAAAAGGGACTCAGGCAGACATGGCAAGGATAAACAGAGAATTCTCACCTCTTCATTATTAAAAAAAAAGCCAAGCTTATTTTCCTTAACATTCTATTGAGGTTATATGTCCCTTTTCTCTATTTTTTCCAAAATGTTATTATAGACAAATGATAATATAATGTGGGTAAGATTTGGGGAGCATGTACCATCTGCCTACTTGTTACCTGAAGGTTTTATTTGTATTACTTCATTTAATGCTTAAAAATATTTCTTGATCAAAGAGTTGAAATCATTTGTACATGACAGATAAAGAAAACTGATGTATAGTGAGGATAGTAATATGTGTAATATGCCTATTGATTGCTATAGAAAGCAAAATCTTTTACTCCAGATCACTATAACATACTGCCCCCTCATTTGAACATCCATAAAACAAGAAATTCTTGCTTTTTTTTCATTCCTACTTAAAGGAACAGACATTTACCATCCCTTTATGTGATAGTTCCAATTGCCTTAAGCATTGATTGTACACTTGGTCTCCAGATAGCAGCACTGTTAAGGGAGGATTATATGGTGTAGCTACTGGAATGGGCTTTGAAAGTAAAGACATAGCACCACTTCCAACCTAAGGCTGATGAACTCTCAACATCCTGCTCTGGTTGCCATGTCTGCTTGTTTCCATGCCTCTCCACCATGATGCTGGCTTCCTTGCCAAAGTGATCCAATGTCTCCTTAGCCATTTCCTTGCCATTGCAATCTCAGTTTTATAGACAGAAGAAAGTAATTACATATGATTGAAACACTTGATGAATATTGTATGTAGAAATTTTTAACTCCTTCTGAAGCTTCCTTAGTCATGGTGTTTTAATCACAGCAACAGAAAAGTAAGGAGTACACTTAGAAACCATTCTACCTAAGCTTTGTCTCCAGACATTGTTTATAGTTACTCATTTAATGGTGTCTCAGCATGAAATCAATTGCAAGAATGGTATCAGCTTCCCTCATTATTTCAATGTCTGCATTTGCAATGTGATTTTGAACCGTTTTCTTCATAGTGTACCCTTCAGTGCTTTTAATGTAGATATGGCTTTGTAAGTTAGTTAATTTTGTAGCATTCAAAGATGTGATGTACTGATAGCACCTATTTATCTCAGATTAGCTTGTGATCATTTCTATCCAAGAAGAGCTCCCATGAAAAAAAATACCACCACCAAAGAAACAGATCTGAAAGCTTAGGCAAACATCTCTTATGCCATTTATTGCGAAGATAAGAAGCAATTGCAAACAAAATTCATGATTCTATTGAAGTTCAACTCAGCAAATAGTTTGTTGGATTTATTTGCAGGAGTATAAGCAACTCAAAGGTAGATGCAATATTGAAAGCCTGCTGCCAGAATGTGTTATAGAACAAAAGAGCTGCATCCCCGGAGCCTTCTACAGGACATGGGGATGCTTTAGTATGTCAGAGAGTCTTTTACAGGCAGCTTAGCTTGTTCAGGGAGTCTCCTTCTCAAGCAACTGTTTGCCTTGGGTAGGGGTCTTGTGAATCTAATAAGTTTCAGATTTTAGACCTGACATGTGAGGTTTATTTAATCCTCAAATCTCCCAAGCCTTCTCCTACTAATAAGGAATGTATCAATACAGAGGGAATTGCTACACAACATTACTGTATTCTTGAAGTTCATCATAACAGTGAAGCAATACCCTGTTTGCTTAAAATAGTTGGTTTGAGGGTCTGCCTTCATAAATAGTGGGTCATGGTTTCCTGTCAAGCCCCAAGACCCCTACATTTCTCTGCCCTTTAAATATTTTACCTGTAAATTCATTTCAAATTAAATTTAATTTAAATTTTCATAAAAACAAAGTAAAGGAACAAGGTGGAAATAAAAGCATGGACAACAGTACACATGAGAGCAGATGGGAACCAAGGTTGGGATCATTAATTAGTTTGATAACTGAGCAAGTAATCATGACTTCCAGGAGTTGGAAATATAGCAAAAGCAGACAAGGTTCCAGGTTCCAGGAAGTATGTCTCCTAAAGAAGGAAACACATGCATATATGCAGTATAAGCTTACAGGAAAAAATAATGTGATTTGAGACAAAGATATTTACATTTTAACACCTAGACAGAACAACAAAAGAAGGAAACCAACTTCAATGAAGTTGGGTTAGATAGGCTGTTCTAGCAGGTTTCCTGGGAAGTGCTGTTGAACTGGTGACTGAAAAGCAGCCAACCTTGGGTTGGGAAAGGAGCACTGTAGGCAAAGTTTAAGTTCAGTATAGAAGAGTTGGGGAAGACTACAATTTGTAGAGAATAAAAACAAAAAGATATGCAGAGTAGGACTTGGGAAGAAATGAGGCTGGAAAGGCTAACTACATTTTTTAGTGCATGCTAACTAAGGGGTTTGAGGGTTTTTTTTTTTAATGTGATGAGAAGTCATTGATTTGTTGTTATTATTGTTTCACAGATAGCAGATCAGAATCAATTCTCAAATGTTAGATAGAAGAAACTTTTGTGTAAATAGAGAGAGATTTCTTTGTAAGTTTTATGGCAATTTACCTGAGCAAAGATCATAGAAGCATAGAGCACTTAGTGAGAAGTTCTGATAAAATAAAGTAAAATAGTTCATACTGCGACAAAGCAGAAGAAAAGAAAAGGAATTTTCAGCATAACATTATAATAAACACACACGAGCATACACTCAAACCTAGTAGATTCTATATAAAGTCAAATTTTATCATTAAAAATTTTAGACACAAGTGGAAATTTTCTACCTTTTTATACTCATGTTTCTACAAGAAATACATTTACAAGAAATATCCAAGTCTTATTCAGACTCATTCATACTCATATATTTAACTTAATAGAAATAGAAATTCATCTACATGCATCGCCCTTTTCACTTGATGCCAATTTATTTATTCAACAAACTTCTTACTGAATCCCTAGTATCTGCTAGATAATATTTTAGAAAATGAAATTTAATTAGGTAATAGAAAACACACACACACACACACACACACACACACAGACAGACAGACAGACAGACAGAATTACAAGCTTGGTTGGGAGGTCTATAATGCTAGTCATTCTTGAAGAGAAGGGAGGAGGACCACAAATTCAAGGTCAATCTGGGCTACAGAGTGAGTCTGAGGTTAGACTGAGTAACTAAATGAAACCTTGTTTCAAGTAAAAGTTCAAAACATGTCTGAAGATGATACTTGATGGTAGAACACTTGCCTATCCATTTAAAACCTTAGGTTCAATATTCAGTACAAAAGAGAGAGAGAGAGAGAGAGAGAGAGAGAGAGAGAGAGAGAGAGAGAGCGAGAGAGAGAGAGAGAGAGAGAGAGAGAGAGAGAGAGAGAGAGAGAGAGAGAGAGAGAAGTATCTGTGTTAGTCCTTATTGAGCATATTTTTTATTTGAAAACACAAACTACAAACAACAGTAGAATACAGGAGATTTTGGTTGGTGATAGGGAGTGGGGGAAAGACAAGCTTTTGTTGATAAGACTTGACACTTTTATAGCTAGAAATCAGAAGCATAGTTCTATTATTTAAAAAAAAATGGACCAAATATTTTAATAGTTCTCCAGTATCCATTCTGTTATCCCAACTTTGAAAGCCCATTTGCAATAATGGCATATATATTCACTGGACATAATGCTTTCATTAATTTACTTATTTTAAAAAGATTTTTATTAATTTTATTTATCACATATGAGTGCTTTATCTGCAGACGAGGGTATCAGATTACATTATAGATGGTTGTGAACCACCATGTGGTTGCTGGGAATTGAACTCAGGACCTCTGGAAGAGCAGGCAGCGCTCTTAACCACTGAACCATCTCTCCAGCCCCCATACTTTTTTTGCTTTTAATTTTGGCTTGTCCTGCAGCAGGTCACCGAGAAGAGACTTGATACCCTATAAGTATATACAGGGGGAGGTAATCTCTCTCAGGAACAGTCATGGGGAGGGGAATAAGGGGAAAATGGGAAGGAGGGAAGAATGGGAGGATACAAGGGATGGGATAACCAATGAGATGTAACAAGAATAAATTAATAAAAAATAAAAAATAATAAAAAAGAAAAAAAAGAAAAAAATTTTGGCTTGTCCTGTATAATTAAATGTACTTTTTTTTTTTTTACAGCTAGTATATTTTTCTCATTTCTGTTAAGATAATATTAGTCATGGATCTCAAAACTTGCATCAGAATGCCTTCCAACAAGAAATTATTTATACATATAATAAACTTCACTGTTTGGGAATGATTTGGTGTTGAGCACTCACATGGGGCACTCATTTCATGAAACTGAAATAAAGTTGCCATCTCCAAGAGGACTCACTATGCTAAAAATCAGCATTCTGAAGAAGTGAAGTTAACATTCAGAGTAAACAAGACATTTGGCTAGATCTTCAAAACTAACATCATAATCTGGGGGTATCTCAAAATATCTAACTCACAGTCCCCACACTCTTGTTACTTCTAACTCATTGTTTTTGTCAAGCAGGTAAATTATATGTTTGTGCAAGGGAATTTCCTATATAAGTACCAACGTTACTTTTCCATGCAATACCTCCAAGTGTGTTTATCATGGTGTGCCTTACTCTTTCCAATGGGCGTGGCACAGAGTCAGCCAACTGCATAATTCAGCACCAAGGAGAGCTTCTTCAAACATATGACTTTTGATGTTCTTCATGTTCCAGATCTTCTTGTTGTCTGTCCTCAAGGGAGAAACATGCAAACCTTAGCATATCTAATATGCTAATGTGACCCCTGTCTTTTTGAATAGTGGCCTAAGCGTTTTCTCAGAAACTTTTGTAATTACTTTTGCCAAATAACTGAGTTCTAGCTAACTGCGTGTAGGCTGAAATTCTGGGTACTGTCCCCAGGTTTGGGATATTAAAATCTCTTCAGCATTTTCTTCTATGGATGAAGCCACCCAGAACAAACTTGAAAGATATCTGTTTTGTATAACAGTGATGCCACAAGCTACTGTTTAGGTAGCTGGGCACAAAAGAGCCACTGCTTTCTTGGATCTCATATGAAAACTATCCCCAACCCCACCCCACAAAAACTACTGTTATTCCCATTTGTAGTAGGTTTATTTTACCTTAACAAGCACAGAAATTGTCTTCAGTCCTTTGAACCTGTTGTTCATAACAGACTCTGTGTCCCCCAAATTCCCTCTCCTGTTTACACTTCTTTTATTTTTTTTTCTAATGAACCTCTCCTCTATCCTCCTATAGTTTCTCCCTTGGATACCCATCAATCATATCTTAAATTTCTGTTTGTTGTTGTTGTTGAATTTAATTAATTTATTCAGATTACAACTCAATTGTTATTCCATCATTTGTATGCTCCCATTCTTCCTTCCCTCCCTCTTTCACCCTATTCCCCTCTCCTAGGTCTATAACTGAGGGGGACCTCCTGCCCCACTATATATGGTCATAGGCTATCAAGTCTCATCTTAGTAGCCTGCTTATTCTTTCTTTGAGTGCCACCAGGCCTCCCCACCAAGGGGAGGTGGTCAAATATGTGGTACCAGAGTTCATGTCAGCGTCAGTCCATGCTCTCCACATAACTGTGGAGAAATTTCTTTTATTTGTTTATTTATTTATTTATATTTTTGAATTCCTTTTTAAATTTTATTTTTTATTCACTTTACATCCTGGTCATAGCCCCATCCCTCCTCTTCTCCCAGTCCCACCCTCCTTTCCTCTCCCACATCTCCCCTCTTCTATTCCTCAGAAAAGGGGAGCCTACCTTACCATCCTCCCCAGCTTATCTAGTGACAGCAGGACTATGAGTGTCTTCTCCCTATGTGGTCTGGCAAGGCAGTCTTGCCTGAGGAGAGCAGGGATGGGTGATCACAAAGTTGAATCAGTGTCCATATCACAGACAGCCCCCAATCTCCTTTTGATAGGACCCATACAAAGCCTGAGCTGTCCATTGGCTATATCTGTGTAGGAGGCCTAGATTCAGTCCATGCATTGTCCTTGGGTAGTGCTTCTGTCTCAGCAAGCCCATTTGGGCCCTGGCTAGTTGGTTCTGTTGGTCTTCTTGTGGAGCTCCTGCCACCTGCAGATACTTTATTCCTTCCCCTCACTTTTCCATAAGACACCCTACACATCGCCCAGTGTTTGGCTGTGAGGTGCTTCTATGTGGAACCTCTGAGAGGACAACTCTTGCTAGGCTCCTATCTTAAATTTCTTATCTTTCCCCTTCTTCTGCTGGAAGAGATGGTTCTATGTCTTTCCTCTCAATGATATCATATATATCACACAGGACCTGCTTCTCCACTTATGTGGAATTCAACCTTTTTGTGTACCACAGTGTTTTGCTTTTCATTCTCAATCAATAAATGCTTCCCTTCCCTCTCCTCCTTTGCTTTTTCATTGTTATCTTTGCTTCTCCTCTATCTTTATTTGTAATCACATTATGAGAAAGTTCAGCCTCCACAAACTGAATTGGTTTTCTATTTAGAATCACTCTTCATCTTGAGGTGTGATGTATTTTATGTTCTCTGGTCTAGGAATTCCTTTTGCAAAGGTCAAAAGGTTTTTGCATTCTACTCTTTTTGACATCTTATAAATTTTTGATCTGCTTAACACTTCTTTCCCAATGAAACTGCCCACTTCCAACTACCGAGACTCTGGATTCTTTCTGTTTTGTTGCCATTGATGATAATGTTTCTATCTCTGGCTTGAAGATGCTTACAAGTAACTAATCCTTAAGGACCAGGCTTCCCTCTGGGTTCCCATGAGTTGCCTTCCTTTCCAATATTACCCACAGCAACTTCAGACATAACGCGACCTACTCAACTTCAAATTTGAGCAATGTGTGTGACATTGCTTTTATTCCTTTTTACCATGATGTTCAGTTGTTTAATCATCATGACCCTGTGACAATAAAAGGGCATAACCTCTCTGAAGGTTTCTCTGAATCACCTGAATGATAAAAATGTTACCCCTGAATCATATTATGTTTTGTATATACCTGTAGTTTGGAGTAATTTTAATGTAGTCATATGAGCACTACATGGTATAGTTGTCCTTACCCACTAAAACCTTCCTGAAAATGAAAGGGAAAACAGGAAGCAAGACACAAAGCTACCATTCTCCCCAGAAGATTTTTAAGTCCTGCAACTAACCTAACCAAAACAACCTGCAGCCATTATGGCCTTAACTATAAATTGCAGCCTAGTTGTACAAGGCCTTATACCTCAGCTCTGGGTGTGCTTAGCGCCATTTTCTACTTCTTCTTCCTCTTCTTCTCCTTTTTTTTTTTTTTTTTGAAAATGATGAATTAGACTCATCACGGTATTCAATTAATTTCACACAGTTGGTTCCTCAGGGAGTTTGTTCCCAATGTCCTCTAGCTGATGATCAATCATGCTCCTTTGGCTGTCCCTAAGGCCAGAGGCAGCAGACCCACGACATGCTCCAGGTTGTCGAACAAAATGTGCCCCCTTCCAAGCAGGAAAGGTTCCAGTGACCTTTGATGGCATTTGAGAGAAGTCATTTGCTCTGGCTTTTCTGAGGCCATATTGATCTCTGCCCAGGATTCAATTTTAGACAAACAGGCGACATAATTTATGTAAACTGGGCAGGTAATTAAACTCTCCTCCCAGCCAAAAAGGTCAGAGCAGAATATTTAAAGTTTCATTTCTAAGTAGAAGGAGAGAGAGAGAGAGAGGGATGGAGGGAGGGAGGGAGGGAGAGAGAGAGAGAGAGAGAGAGAGAGAGAGAGAGAGAGAGAGAGAGAGAGAGAGAGAGAGAGAACAGAGTTATTAAATTGTTGGGTCCTGATTGTTTTGCTGGAAATAGATCTAGGTTCTTTGTGCTGAAGAAACTGGAAAATGAAAGAATACTCATTAAATACAAGAGCTACATAGGCAAGATGAACAATGAAAAGACTTGCTACATTCTGATAACAGCCCAGAGTTATTTTCAAGGTGATTTTAGAACAATATTGGCCTTAAAAGTTGCAAGTTTGACACAAATACTTACCTTATCTCTCCCTGAAACATTTGAGGATAATTTTCAAGCATGATACTTTCCAATAATTCAGGGTTCATTTTCTATAAACAGTATCATTCACTCTGTAATCACAAAACAACCATCAAGATCGGAAGTTAACACTGATACATTGCTGCCATTGAATCTTCATTCTCCACTCAAATTGCTCCAATGTCCTAATAATGTGCTTTTAGTAAAAGAATGCATTTTAATGTTGTACTTTTGTATTATCTTCATCCTATCGGAGCAATTCCTCAGCCTTCCTTTGACTTTCATGACTCTGACTTTATTGAAAACTTATTGGCCCGGTATTTTGTAGAAAATGTGTAGTTTTCTTTTCTTGACTAAGCTCTGTTTTTCACATTTGGTAGGAAGGTCACTGACATGACACTGAGTCTTACACAGTCTATTTGGCCTGCTCACATGTGATCTCTCTGTAATTTCTGGTGATCAGTTTTCTTAGTGGGATTTTCGAGACTTCATCATCAAATTATTCTTTTCTCTTTTTTGTTAAAATGTATTAAATAGATTACATGTATGAAATTACATAAATGTTCTGATATTCACCTATCCTTCATTTTATCTGTTCCTAGCTTTATGTTAGGATGAAGATTTAATTTCTTGCTTTACTAAGTAAGTTATGGCACATTGATCTCATTATGTTTTTTTGCTCTAGTTATGTTTGACTGATGTGACCCCCTGACACATGTCTTCTCCATGTACCTTAGCTATTTTTGATGACTTATTTCCATGCTAATCAAGGAAGATGCTCCAGGCACATCTACGATTTCCTTCCCTTCTCTTGGGCTTTCCTCCCCCTCCCTTGGGATTAGCCAGAGCCCACGTCCCTATCCATGGAAAAGTGGTATTTAGAAGCCAAGATGTAGATGCTATGTATGTTGCTTATGTATTAATTTTCATTTATCCTACTGTGTCCAGGTGCTGTATATAGGTCAATTTTGATAGCTCCCTTGTTTGTCTTGGAATAAAGTCTTACTATGTAACTCTGACTGGACTGAAACTTTCTATGTAAACCAACCAGGCTGGCCTCAAATTCAAAGAGCTCTGCCTGTCTCTGCCTTCTTTAATCACAGGCATTAAAAGAATTGAAACACCACCTTGCCTTGACATAATACTCCACTTTTATACATTCTACATATGCCTATATAAACATTTGCATTGAATGAAAAACCATGAATTTACATTAATGTTTCCAGCTTCATTCTGTTTTTCTCCCCCTCTGCTATTCCCGATTATCTTCCATTCTCAATGATGGAAATCCTGGCTCTAATTTTCTTTAAGATGTTTACTTATTTGATTATCCTCCCTCTGTAAAATAAAACTCTACTCCCTTCTCTATCTCTCTCTTTTGCAAAGAACATCTGCTCATCCTACAGGATGCTAGCACCCTGAAAAGACTCACTGTCACTGCCAAGCCTTCCATGCTTTGTGGACACCGCCTTCATAGCCCATGGTATTGGACACATCATCCTACTACCACTGTAGCCTTCTTCACATTTGGATGTCTTTTTCACTTCATTTGGGCTCCAGTATCACATCCTCAGCTTCTTGTGTGTCTATTTCTTGGGTGGATCCCTTATTTACTGCACAAAGCTCTGATACACTGATACACTTCGTATTATGAGCCTCTGATGCTGTTCTGTGATGCCTTCTACTTGAATGATCCCTTCATCATTTGGGGGTTCCAGCTCCCCTTGTCATATTCCCAACACATCGCTTCTCTAGTTCCTGTTCCTCCTCTTACACTGTTCAGGCTCCCAAAACACTATAGGAGGATGCAATCACAAAACATATTACAGACATTCTGACACACAAGGCATTAGAACATACATATCCTTTTAAGTAGCCTTTTCGTACTTCAGTTAAGAAATACCTTGTATTTACCCATCTTACCTGACAGACACTGTCCTAACTCTGTTTAGTTTTTATTAACTATAGTGAATGACTTCACTCTGCTCCATTCTAGTCACAAAGCACTGTTCTCTTCAATCTATTCACCCAATGAACTTTTTGAGAAAAAAAAGGTATTTTATAATTGTTTAGAAATTACTATTATTTTGTAAACATTAAATGGAACATGAAAAGTTCTGACTTGTTTGATAGAAATTGTGTTTAAGAAACAGTCTTCCTTTTAAGTTTAAAAATATGTGTACTCTCATTCTTCTGTATTTATTGTTTGACAGAAGATGACATTAAAGCAGTTGTTTGAGTGGTAGTGGCTCCTATTCAAGTGCATCCCTGGAAGGTCTGCTGCTGGTCAATTGTTATGAGTGATATCAGATGAATTATTCTAGCTGAAGCATCCTTGCCATTGGCTTCATTTTTCAAGGACATCAAGTTTTGGAAATTTTCCCCCAGTGTGGGAGAAGGAGTGTTGAAACTTGAGGCTGTTCCACTAGGCAAGATTGCTTCTGGAGCTCTTCATGACAGTTTGGCAGAGACTTCATCAGATCTGCCTTGGAGCAGAAGGCCTGCTCCACTTCTTCCTCCCATGCAGACTCACCCTGATCCCATAGGTTTCTAGCATAAGACTTCTGCCACATCCATTTGACATGGCTTTGCTGATGCAAAAGTACTAAAGAGACCATGAAGAGACACCTAGGCTTTGGATAGCAATAACTATTTTTCATATATGTAGCCAATGTTAGATGTCAAGGACTACTCTAAGTCTGCAGAGCATGCAGATGAATGAGACCTGGTTCCTCCCCTCATAAACTATATATTCCAATGGAAAAGGCAGATATATATCTGCAAAAAAATTATAGGAAAGAGCTACTTTCCTTTATCTTTAGATTTTATTCACTAGAAATTTAGAAGCTAAAAGCCAAAGATGATGATTGGAAGTGTATATCAAGTTACAGAAATGTGGAATCAGGACTTGAAAATAACCACTTTTTATAGGATAATAGAAAATCTTATGTATGAGTGATGCCAATATAGACTAAGGAAGGGATTGGAGTGTGAAACACACCTTTAAGGAAAAGCTAATAATTTTGTGACTTGAATTCAGTACAAGTGCCTGACATCATGTGTCCCCTCATTTTCAAATTAAAATTGGGATCATAATGTTGTCCAGTTGCTGATATATCTATGAAGTGTTTCATTCCTGAAGAAATAACACCCGCAAAAAGAATTTTACATTATGGTCAAGTATGGTATACTTTGTCTCTCCCTCCCCCCCCCCATTTAAACACTACTCATTAAGGGAACTTTTTAAACGATTAATTATATTCAACTGAGGGAAATTAAATACTAATTGGTGGGAACAGTTATTCCTAAAATAGAGGGAAAATAGACTTTAAAGTAGACTTTTTATGACTATATTTCAGGGAAAATGAAGATGACAGAAATGTCCATATCCATTGCATGACACAGTGCCTGTGCCCAGGCAGAAAGCCAAAATTCTATGAGAGGTTAAACAATGGAAACTTTATTGAAAGATCACTGTTTTTACTTAATAAACATGTTACTATGGGATAAATTGTGTATTTACATAAAGTTAGTTATGTCTGCCGTAGTCCTCTACTGTAGAGTTTTTGTTTTTTCTCTTTCTGTACTTTTGTATTCTTTGAAGTCATGGTGGGGTCATGAAATAAAGTTATCTCTTATGAAAGAAAATGTATATCTACTTAGCCTTCTACTTTAAATATCTCCCATACTTATTAACTTCGAACAACAAAGGAACATGTCAATATCAGAGTCAGCTCTGATCCAATCATATGCCTTGTATATGAGTACTGAAGAATATAATGCATTCAGTAAATGTGTAGAGTTACTGTGTGTCAGGCTGGGGGTATAAATCAGTTGTAGGAACTCACTTTATCTACATTGGGCCTTGGATTTGATCCCCTACATCCCAAATGAACAAGCATCTATAAAGAATGTTTTAACTTAAACAATATTCCACAAAGGAAAAAAAAAAAAGGAAAAGAAAAAGAAAAACCAAATTGAGCACCATCGAAGAGATGTTGCAACATTTGAAGAGAAGTTTGAAAAGAGCAAACTAACAAATAGTGGTTGTAATAGCAGAGGTTTTTATTTTTACTCTCTGGCAATTCATATGAACCAGTTTCTATTCCATGCTTCTAAGATGCACTTAACTAACTTTTAACTGTTTCTGGTTATGTGAGGACCTGGAACCTCACAGACGTTTAGTCTGTGGGACCACGGCTATGCAAATACTGATATAAACAAGGGGCAACCTTAGCTTGTCAAACTCAGTCCATGCCAAAGCAATAACTTTGGGAACTTGGAGAGTGCTTTAGAAGTGGGTGGGGTAACTGAGAGCTACAGAAAAGCAGAGGTTCAGTGTAAACAATCAGCTTATGATAGAAGCAATGATGTAGTTGCCAGGACAGATGAGTAGGCTGATCTTGTTTATCTTTCATGCAACTAAATCACTCTATTCTCCATGTACCCATCTTTCCCCTTGTTTATGTGTCTTTCATAGCACTTGACAGATATTGTATTGTTCTTTCAAATTGGTGTCAATTTTGCTAATGTTAGTCATGTAAGTAAAGATATTCAGGTCTGGTCACTTCCACATCTCCACAGTTAACACAATGCTACTATCTTCCCAGTTGTTCAGCACAGTTTACTGAGTGCCATAATTGAAAACACAAATGGTTGTTTGTAAAGATCCCCTATAGAGCAGTTTCTTAAAATGAGTGCACCAAGTTGCTTTCTCTGTTTTACACAAGAGTTATCTATTCTGAAATGACTGCCATTCAAGTTACACAACAGAAAACTGCCATGCTCTTCTGTTTAAGATGGAGACAAATTGTCTGAAAAACCATGGTAACACTGGGGAGTCAATGATAGACTGTACTGACTTAACTGACTGGAAGTTGGTCAGAACAGACTTGCCACTGGGAAGGGCACTAGCTGCCCTGTCTTCTTAGTATTAGTCAAATGAAAACTATGGTTATAACTTCCAATATTCAACTCCCACCATTACTCCTTCACTAACCACCATCATGACTCTGTTTCCTGTTCATCTGGCTTCTTTATCAGTAAATGTGGCTATGATATTTGGTTATAACATGTTCGACTTCTTGCTATAGACTCTCAACATTCTCTTCTCTGATGACTCCACTAACATTATTATGTTATTAATATTATTCTTAATACCAATGGCATATTTTGAACTGATTAATGTATTACTTCTTGTTTTAGCCTATTTAGAGTGTGTTTGTTTGTAGTATTTAAAGGTTTATTTTTTTTACTTGAAATTGTAATCATATAAATGGTGATGTTAGCTAGAGGACTATATTTTAGGAAGAACAACCACATATCCCACTGTCTTAATTAGGATTTTTACTTCTCCTACAAAAACACCATGACAAAAACTGAGTTGGAGGGGGTGTTGTTCACCTTACATTTCTAGATCATAATCCATCATTAGAGGAAGTCAGGACAGGAACCCAACCAGGGCAGGAACGCGGAAGCAGGAGCTGATGCAGAGGCCATGAAGTGGTGCTACTTACTGGCCTGCTTCACATGGTTGCTCAGCATGCTTTCTGATAGATCAGGACCTCTAGCCCAGGCAGGAAACCACCCAAGATAAACTGGGCCCTCTACTATCAGTCACTAATTGACTGACTGAGAAAATGTCTTAGAGCTGGATCCTATGGAGGCATTTTTTCAGGTGAGTTTCTTTTTCTCTCTGATGACTCTAGGGTATGTCAAGTTGACATACAAAAGCAGTCAGTGCAACCACCTCTTGATTAAGAGAAAGGTCCAGATGCATCAGGTCATAAAAACAGTTGTACTATGAGTCCCAGTAGTATGAGATAGGGATAAGCTCATGTCTAAGGTCTTAAAAGATACTGAAAGAAAGCTATTCTAATGACTATGGTTTTATTATGAATCCTTTTTATATATCTCAGTAAGGTAAGGGTAAAAATATACCCTTGATAAAATTGATTTCTGAGGCTGAATTGCATTCTAAAGCAATGCAAGAAGCATTCAACCTACTAATCCCTCTTTCCTGGAAGGTGGAGGCTCAGGACACCATTGCGTTCCAAGACATGACAGAAAGTTCTGAGCAGATGTTGTGTATTCTGTTATACATCCTTGGATATGAATGAAACTATAGGAACTCTTTTGAAGTTCCTTAAGGGAATTATCAAGTACTGTATAAAATAGATCATGCTCTGGTACCAATGTCAAATGGAGGTACTAGAACAGTGGTTCTCAACCTTTTTATTGCTACAACCCTTTAATGTAGTTCCTCATGTTGTGGTGACCCCAACCATAAAATTATTTCAGCCCTACTTCATAACTTTAATTGTGCTGCTGTTATGAATTTTAATGTAATTGCCTAATACGCAGGATATCTGATACATGACCCCTAAATGGGTCACAGGTTGAGAACTAGAAGAATATAGTCAAAAGAAGCAGACGCCATGGAAGGCTAAGAGTTGGAAGTGGATTTTAAAGAGGTGGTTTCGAGCCAAGACAGCATGAGGATTCAGATGGTTATTAACACGTTTTGTCCAACTCTAGGGATCCTGCAAAGCTACCAGTCTCCATTTGGTTTCAACTAGAACTACTTATGTTATTTTGGACTATGCAAATGTCTTGGATCTGTTGCCTGAAGTCTGTAATAGTTTGACTGTGAACTGTCACCCACAGGCTCATGTGTTAAATGATAATATTTGGGGAGGATGAGGAAACATCAGGAGGTATAGGCCTTGATGGAAGAAGTAGTTAATAGAGGCCTCAGCCTTGGGATTCTTTTTTTAAATTTTATTTTATTAATTTATTCATATTACATCTCAATGGTTATCCCCTCCCTTGTATCCTCCCATTCCTCCCTCCCTCCCATTTTCCCCTTACTCCCCTCCCCTATGACTGTGACTGAGGGGGACTTTGTCCCCCTGTATATGTTCATAGGGTATCAAATGATCATAATGAGTGAGTTAACCCAGAAGCAGAGAGAGTCAAATGGCATATACTCACTTATATCTGCATACTAGCCCAAGGGGCATGTCCCATGAAAGTCTTCACTAACCAGGAAACTGGGACAGAGGGGAGGACATCCTATTGGGACTCTAGAAGAGAGAAGCATGGGAGAATAGCAAAGTAGAAGGATCCAGAAGGTCCTAGAAACCTACGAGAAGAACATGATGATAGGAAGATTTGGGCCCAGGGGTCCCACTCAAACTATGGTACCAGCCAAGGACAATACAGGCCATAAATTTAAATCCCCTACCCAGATCTAGTCAATGGACAGGACATTCTCCACAGTTGAGTGGAGAGTGGAGACTGAATTTCACATGTACTCTGGTGCCTCATATTTGAGCCTTGGGATTCTTCTACCCTGCCATTTCCTGGCTCCCTTTCTCTACATCCTGTCCACTATGAGGTGAATAAGTTTTCCTTCTACATGCTTGCCACTGAAAGTTCCTGGGGGCCTATCATCCATGAACTGAACCCTCAGCCTGTGAACTACAATAAGTCTATTTTCCTTTAAGTTCTTCATGTAAACTAATGTGTCACAAAGTCTCAAATTCTTTTAGCAAAGAATCACATGTCACTGAGATAGGATTGACCTTGCATAGGTATTTAAAAATATTCTTCTGGAGCATTGATGCATTAAAAATCATTGTCTAGTGTGCAGATATAAGTGAGACAGAGGGGAGGACATCCTACTGGGACTCTAGATGAGAGAAGCATGGGTGAATGGTAAAGTAGAAGATTCCAGAGGGTCCTAGAAACCTACAAGAAGAACATTATGATGGGTGGATCTGGGCACAGGGGTACTGCTCAAATTATGGCACCAGCCAAGGACAATACGTGCAGTAAACTTAAAACCCCTACCCAGATCTACCCAATTGACAGGTCATTCTCCACAGTTGAGTGGAGAGTGGGGTCTGACTTTCACACAAACTCTGGTGCCCCATATTTGACCATGTCCCCTGGATGGGGAGACCTGGTGGCACTCAGAAGAAGGATAGCAGGCTACCAAGAAGAGACTTGATACCCTATGAGCATATACAGGGGGAGGAGGTTCCCCTCAGTCACAGTCATAGGGGAAGGGAGTAAGGGGAAAATGGGAGGGAGGGAGGAGCAGGAGGATACAAGGAATGGGATAACAATTGAGATGTAATATGAATAAATTAATAAAATATAAAAAAACAAAAATCATTGTCTAAAAGAAGAAATAGCATTTAACATACACTGTCCATCAATTTGACCTGTTGTTTATTAGGCACACAAATGATTTTCTATAAAGTAGAAGTAACTAAGGTCAAGCTACTCTGTTGAACTAGTCTACTATGAGGTAGGTAGCATAAAAGAGACCTCTTGCATTGGATCACTTATTAATGGCTTTTGCTATGGGACACTCTTAGAGTGTGAATGTCTTTTAGAGACAAGGACTGACAGGCAGGATCTAGGTAGGGAATAGATGAGACCTTCAATAGGGCATGCCATAAAATGCTTAATATCTATTTTTTAAGCATTCTAGAAGTGTGTGACAAGGGCTTATGGAACAGTGATGAGAGTGGTATCCTTAGCACTCACAGGCCTGTGGAGTGAAGAGACAGATCAGAAGCTGGAAGCCAAACTATGAGAGGGTTATAATTCTCAGTTAAAGGATGTTCATAGCCCGTGTCCACTCTAAATAAATGAAGGCAGGGAAAGGAGTTTCTTGACTGCATCCTGTCCTCTTTCCAATGTCCTACCGATGACCTCAATTGATTAAAATCCACCAGAATCCAAAAGTTATGATATTCCTATAATAAAGTCCAAGTAAGTACATCTCATGACTGCCAGATCTGGAAGCATGTGGGGAATGAAGATGATGTGTCAGACAAGGGAAGTTGAAGACAACCATACAGAGACCAAGAAACTTCTCACACATGTGTCCCCTTCTGCCAAATACCTACAGCTGATATATATATGAAAATTATTTCATCAATGACAAATCAGCAGTGGAAGGATCATTTTATTGGCCACTTCCCAATTACTTGTTTTTTTTGTTTAGCTTTATTGAATCTCTGGGGTATTATTGTAGCCATTAGACAACTGAGGAGATAGCCTGTTAGAGAAGTTAAATTACTCAATGCAAATGCACCTGTTGCAGACATAGTGCTGAAAAAAGAATTAGCTGGCTGACTACAGGCTCAAGCTTTCCCCCTAATGCAGCTTTCTTAAGCCAAATGTGACTATAGGAATTTTGAATGACCTCTCGCCCAGTTTAGGCCAGTACCCAGACTGACTTGATGTCTGCTGTTAGGTTACAAGGATGTAAATGTTCATAATTTCTTGCATGGCAGAATTAGACATCTTACAGATATTTCAATCCTCCATGGCAAAATGGCTGCACAGGTGTCTCAGCTTTAAACATAAAAGATGTAATTCATTATTCATTAATTTACTCATTTATTTTTCTACTTATTCACTTATTCAGCAGTGAATTGACTTTGTTCTGTGTTAGGACAATATTCTTATAAATAATCAAAGGTCCCTTATCATAAAACCAAAACAAAAGACAACAAAACCAGTAAGTAGTGTCATTAATAAAAAGAATTAAAAATGTGTGCCGTCCTGAGGATTAACAAGTAGCTAGGTTAACTGGGTAGTCAGAAAGAGTTCTTATGAGGACTTATTTTCTTTCATTTGCTTCATTTTATTCTATTGTTTCTTTCTCTTTTTTCTTTTTCTTTTTTTTTCCTTTTTTCCTTTTTTTTTTTTTTTTTTTTTTTTTTTTTTTTTTTTTTTTTTTTTTTTGAGACAGGTGTGAGACAATATATCTCACTGCTCCGAAGACATTAAACATTAGCTGAGATATCACAGGTCTGTCTCAAGGAAGCAGCTAAAATATTCAAGAGCAAGAGGATCTGAGAGAAGACAGATGAAGCAAAAACTAAGTGAATTAGAATATCGTTCTGAGGTATGAAATGGGAGAGCACGTGTGGGCTAGACAAGAGGGAATTTCGTCACCTGTGTGAGGTGATGAGAAGTTGTAGAAAGGCTTGGAGCAGGAGACTGGAATGAAGAAATACATACTTTGAGAGCAATACTCTGCCTGTATCCTGGACGATAGAGCTAAGGAGTGGGAGGAGAGAGACCTGTTAGAGGACCGGTTTAGGTAGAGTAAAAGATGTGAGCGAACTAGATGAGGCTGATGGTGACATAAACAGGAGAAATAGGTGCAGGCTGCATTATGGGAGAAAATGTACTTAGCCAGCTCTGTTGGTTAATGTGATGTGGAAAATGCAAGACAGATGAATGAAGAATAAACTCATCTATGTGAGGAAAGCCAAGGAAGGAGAAGATTGAAAGATGAGGTTGGGAACAGAAACCCAGATTTTTTTTTTCTACGTGAAGCTGGGAATGCCAAATGAAATTTAAGTGGAGGCAAAAAGCTGAAAATTACATGCAGATTTCTGCAAGCCCAAACTAAAGATACATTTTGAGATCTGGCACACAGACTATATGTGGAAGCCATAGAACTAGAAGGTGTTAGCAAGGAAGAGGATGCAAGAGAGGAGAATCAGAGTCTTGAAAATGCCAACCTGTTGAAGCTGAGCAGATTTGTCAGCAAGGTGGACATTAAACAGCTCATGTATTTGTGAAAATCCTGACTTATCTGGACACAGAGGACTATGTACACGCTAACGGAATTAGTCACCTGTCAAATTCACAAATTCACATCTTTCTTTCTGCTAGTCCTAGATTGTGAGCTATCAGGTAGACTAAAATTACTCTTTCATTTTTCATAACCAAAAGTTATACTTGTAAGTGCACAAGAGTTTGTGAAACATTTTGAAATACATTTGTATCTATTGCTTATCATGGTTTCCAGCATTCAGGGCCACTTATTTATTTACATTTTAGAATGTTTTTAGAAAAACTAAAAACAGGTGATAAGCAGAATCAAAGGATTCGCACATGGTGACATGCATCTAAGATGGTACTGTTTCCTATGTTTCTTTATTCTAAAAGATGTGAGTATCTGAGGTGTTTGTTTTTCTGGTCTAGTTTGGTATGTTCATCCTGCTTCTGCTGTGTCTCAGAGGACAATGAATGTCAACTTTGAGTTACAGGAGCTTTGTTGTAAATTCTCAGTTACTCTTTAAATGTATGATGTTCCAACCATTACTTTAACTTTCTCAAATCTCCGTTGTTTGTCAGGTAAATTAACATAACACCAGTCGGTAGTGGATAGTTATTGGTATGGCTTCTCTGTTCCTGTTCTCACGCTTCATTTTACTCTTAGGGCAATATTGATTGATAGCCCTATCCCACTCAAGCTCTTGGCTCTTGTGGCTGACCTTGTCTCTAGAGTCCCACATCAGGTATGTTAGGAAGTGTAAGACTGTAAAAAAAAAAAGTGCATTCTACTTGCCAGTCATTGATAATTACATTAGAGATAGTCACATGACCCAATCAGGTCGATCAAAACAATAAAATATAATCTATTGGATATCTTCTGAAATTAAAGCTAGCTGTATTGGTTGCTGGAGTTTTATTTGGTGTGTGTGCATGAGT
>OU015748.1:83616804-83773421 GCA_907169655.1 Acomys percivali | reverse complement strand
TGTGTGTGTGTGTGTGTGTGTGTGTGTGTGTGTGTGTGTGTGTGTGTAGTTAGAATCACCACAGTAACTGAGAATGGAACCTATCTAAAAGACAATGATTGGGAAAAAGATTAGAAGTATCATTTGAGTTCCAGTTTGAGCCTGGATTTTATACAAGCCAACAAATACTCTTATTTGTTTCTGCCAGAATTGGATTTTCTATTAATTGCGAATAGAAGAGTTTAATTTGATAATATTATCTGAAAAGGTAATAGTGGGAGTATGACTAATAATAGGGCGTGAGCATGGGACAGCTGGCACAGAAACACATATGCCATGCAGCTCATCCCTTGTCACCTACAGCACGTGGGAGAACTGACCATGAAGTCAAGACATCAAGAGAGCTGTCCCTGTCCCTCACCATTAGAAACATTCAGGAGAGTGGGCCCTGCATCTTCCATGGGCAGCAGAGCAGAGCTGGCCCTGCTGGCATGGGTGCAGGTGAGCCAGCCTCAAGGGCATTAGCCCAAGAGTGGAAGAACGGGCTACAAAGAGGGAAGTAGCCAGGGTAGTGCTGGAGAGCTTGTCCTGTGGTGTGGGTGCAGGAGAGCTGGAAGGCTGATCAGCTCAACTACCACCCAGACCCAGATCCAGGGCTTTGAGTTGGCCCATCTGTGAACTCCTAGATCATGTGAAGAATTGGGTGCTGTATGTCTTCAAACTCAGAGCATCAAATGAAAATACCAGTTACTCTGACTGAATACACACACACACACACACACACACACACACACACATACACACACACGCATACACAAACATATCCTACAAATATGTAAACCTCCCTAGTGCAAATTATATGTCCTATCAGCTTAATTCAATGGAGTGTCCACAGTAGATTATGTTAATTCCAATGGTAATTCTTAATATTTGTAATATATTACTTGATAAGATTGTGAAAACTTCTGACAGCTTATTAGCCAGTACCATTAAGACCAAATGTCAACTTTATCAACTGCTCTCAGTGAAATTAGTAATGAGACAATCTCTAAGGGATGGAAGTTCAATTTGTGTTGGCTAATAACATGAATAATCACTTGGATTTGTACAGCACCTTTTCTCTGAAGAGTTCATAGAATTTATACACATTATGTGCTCCCTTGAATAGCAAGAATGACCAAGCTTACTGTTCATGTGTTGTTTGTGGTCACACTGCAGCCTTCAGTTTATGAAGCCAATTCTTACAACAGGTTTTCTGTTCACTTCAGTAGCTTTGCATATGAATGTGGTGTGATGCCATTGGGTAATGAGGGCTGTCTAAGTTGAGTAAGACAGTCATAGAAAACAGAGAACATAGCCTTTGAGGATTGCTTAGTGGGCAGAGGGCCTCTTGCATAGGCTTGATGACCTGGGTTTGATTCCCAGATCCCACAAGGTGGCAGGCAGAAGGGAACAGATTTCCTTTGATCTCCATATGCATATAACTGCACACACGCACACACACACACACACACACACATACACACACAAATAAACAAGACCTAAAGGATACAGAAGAATACTGTAAAATGCTTCCTTCTGGAAATGATATCATTATCAAAATGAAGACCTCACACCAGTGATGATCACCTGAAAAACATATACACAGGTCAGGCTAGCAAAAAATTAAAAAGTAAAAAATAAAAACTAAAAAATCCTGGTAGATGTGTTAGATGACTTCCAAGCTTCACCCCATACCAAGGAGTTATAGTTAGGACATAGCAGCCTGGGGAGCGAGCTTGGTAGATTAGCCTCTGAAAAACTTACTCTGCTCTAATGGATGGACCCACACTTACAGATGTGTGGGACTCCACTAACTGGACATATTAGTCTATCCAAAATTTTAATATGAATTTGGAAAGGGCCATGTTGAGAAAGTATGAGGGCAATTAGAGGGGAAAATCAGGGGAAATATGATTGTATGTCATTGTATCCATGTGGGAAATCCTCAAATATATATAAAAAAATAAGAGCAGAGAATGCATTGTTATTGTTCTTTACACCCACAAAGTGAGCTGGAGCTTTGCTATATACTGTTATAAATAAAAGCTAATCACCTTCATTTATGAAGCTAAACATATACTTGAAATGTAATTTTCAATTTTTAAATAATTTAATTAATTTATTCAGATTACAACTCAATTGTTATCTCATCACTTATATCTTCCCGTTCCTCCCTCCCTCCTGCTTTCACCCTATTCCCCATCCCCTGGGTCTATGACATAGGGAGACCTCATCCCCCACTATATGGTCATAGGCTATCAAGTCTCATCTTGGTAGTCTGTTTATTTTTACTCTGAGTGCCACCAGGCCTCCCCATCAAGGGGAAGTGGTCAAATATGGGGCACCAGAGTTCATGTCAGAGTCCGTCCCTGCTCTCTACACAACTGTGGAAAATGTCCTGTCCATTGGCTAGACCTGAGTAGGGGTTCAATATTTACTGCTTGTATTGTCCTTGGTTGGTGCAGTAGTTTGAGCGGACCCCCCTGGGCCTTGATCCACTCATCCTGATGTTGTTCTTGTAGGTTTCTAGAACCCTCTGGATCCTTCTATACCCCCATTCTCCTATATTTCTCTCACCAAGAGTCCCAATAGGATGTCCTCACATCTATCACAATCTCTGGTAAGTGAAGACTTTCATGGGACATGCCTTGGTGGCACACATTGGTAGGATTTGCTGAAGGAGGTGGAGGCAGGAGGATCACGAGTTCAAGGCCAGCCTGGGCTACACAGTAATATTAATTTTTTAAATGTAATCAAATAAGTGAATTATCACAGACTTACATACCGGCTCTGGAAGAGACCTTACACAAAGTCCAGTTTGTTGAGAACATTTTGGCTCTGTATGTTAAGCACTATTTTGGCTATTCTCCCAGGCATTCACTCTCCTTCCTCAATGTAGCACTGTAGCTGTCATTTGCGAAACTCTTTCCTGCTCTGTGCCCTTTGAAGTTGCTTAGAAATGATTCTTAACCTAATTCCCAAGGTGTGAATCAGTATAGCAATGACAGTTGAAGACATGCTGACATACCATTATTCTGATAAGGAAATGATTATTATTTCCCCTTTACAGCTAACAAAACAAAATAAAACAGAATAGGTTATCAATATTTGATGAAGAAAAGGCTTAAGAATCATGTTGCCTAGGTCATTTATGATGAACTGGGTACACAATATACTACAAAGAAGCAGGCTATTGGAGTCCTTATCACTGGTACTTAACATTTCTTTCATTCTTTATTTATTCTTATTAAAATGATAAGCTGCTCATGCTATATGGGCTGTTATCATGATACTATACTTCAGGAATAGTGGATTCCTAGCTTACATGAAGGTTAGGCTTTAAATGATTCTGAATATTGCTATAATATAGTTCCACAAATACCATGGTTTAAATAGCATAGCTGTTTTATCTTGGGGATATGTACCAGAAAGCTAGAAGTCAATAAAGGTGCAAATTGATGAATACCAATGGCAGTAAAGTGGTGCTGATTTCCTCTTGGCATCTCTAGAGGAGAGTCCATCTTCTTCCCTTTGCCTGCTTCAGGAGACTACCATTCTTTGGATCATGTTCTGATTCTCATGTCCCAAATAAGCTGGACATTCTTTTGTCATTGTTCTGTTTGATCACAGTTGACAAAAGACCTTCTTGTGACTACATTGGGACTGTCCAGATGACCCAAGTATGTAACTTTATCTGAAGGCCTGAAGAACTTGATTATGAACAACTCTTTTGAGGGAATCATCTTGCCTACCATAGGACCCAGGTCTGTGCTCCCAATATAGCTGTGTAGAAAATCAAACTTACCATGGAAAACACTTAAGAAAAGATTGGCCATTTCTGTCACTATTTATTAAAGATGGAAGTAAATTTGTATGGTAATTAGATCAATGCACTTTTTAGTTCTACATAAAAAATTAAATTTTGGCTGAATACTTGATACTGCAGGACAAGAAGAAGATAGATCATCTTCACTATGGTCAGAGTTGACAATGTGGATTAATTTTATAATTGTCAATGCTGAAAACTCCACATAGATGCATTTTACAAAACAATAAAAGTAGGGCTGGAGAGATGGCTAAGTCATTAAAGGCTAGGCTCACACGCAAAAATATAAAATAGCAAAAGCATGGGAGAGTCATTTTTTACATTAGTAAAAAGTGTGTCCTAATCCTTAAAAATATATTTTATTAATGCTTTGAGAATTTCTACAATGGAATTCAGTCATACTCATTGCCCCTTCTCAAAGTTCTCCCAGATACACATCCCCTTTTTGCCTACCCTCACAACTTCTCGCCCTCTTTGGCTCTGTTGTTGTTGTTGTTGTTGTTGTTGTTGGTGGTGGTGGTGGTGGTGGTGGTTGTAATCCATGGAGTCATGTTGGACTGCCTACATACTCTTGGATGTGTGACCATCTAGTAAAGCATGATTGACTTACCAGCAGTCGCACCCTTGAAGAAAACCATCTCCCCCTCTCTCAGTAACTATGAGCTGCCACCAGTTCCTTATCCTGAGATAAAGCTTCATGTCTAGGTCCCCATTCTGTTCTTGGAATTTTTTTTGTCTAGCTTGACCTTGTGCGGGTGCTATGTGTGCTGTCCCAACCACTGTAAGTTCCTATATGCTACTGCTGTGTTGTGCACAGAAAGCAGTACAGTCTTGTCATCTACCACACTTGGCTCTCCCGGTCTTTCTGCCTCTTTTCCACATTGATTCCTGACGTTGGATATACATGTCCTATTTAGGATTGAACACTCGGAAGTCTCTTATTCTCTGTTCCTTGACCATGTGGGTTGAAGTAGTTGCCACCTACTTCAAAGAGAAGTTTCCACGCCTTAATCTTAAACTCAAATTCATTTGCTGATATTTTATAAAAATGCAATCATCAAATAAAACAACAAATTTTAAAATTCAAAATTCTACTAAAATCCAGTCCAAGATATTCTAATCTGATTCATGGATGCTGAGGATTGACAGTAAGAAAATAATAAACTTATTTGCTTTCTTTAATTAGATTATTATGTTTCTATAATGATAGGACACTTCATATGTTCAATAAAAGCGATGAAATTTAAAATATATAATGGTACCAAATCTTAGTCAAATGTTTTAGGGAGCATCTTTGGGCTTGCATGGCATGCCCAATAGGAACATAGCCAAGGCTATGATGAAGTTGTGTAATGCAACACACAAAAGAGCTGCTAGAAGTATCTCAGATTTTATTTGCATTTAATTTTGAACCAGTTTTTAATCATTGTGATGCAGGAACCATCAACTAAACATTCAGAATCTTGTTACAATTGACAGGATTTTGTGGCTTCCACACTTAGGAACAACCCCAAGTGGGGTAATGAACTATAGTGTGAAAAACGAGGCCTTAGCCCATCAGAATCAATATGAGATCTCAAGAATCACACCACACACAAGCAAAACACCCCATTAACAGAGTGTCAATGAAGCTGAAGTTTGAAGCATCTTTAGAGAAATTGAATTTCAGTGTGTGTGTGTGTGTGTATGTGTGTGTGTGTGTATGTGTGTGTGTGTGTATGAATTTTCTGAATTGGAGACATCGTTCTAAGAATATGCATATATTCACATTACCACAAATGCATTGACTATGACTCTCAGGAAACTACAGGTTTTAAAAAGTCCATCTAAGAACCCTAATGAGTTAAAAACTTTCCCTGTAATCTAAAAACCTGAGTTAGAAAACTTGCTGAGTTTGCCTGAGAACTTTGTTGTAGTCTGTAGAAAGACTTTCTCAAGATTCCAGTATTTGTGAATATTAAACTTAGAGAGCATCGAATTGGCCACATTAACTCAATAAAACATGCAATCCACATACCTTGTTACTTGAGTAATGTATTGGGAAAAGATTTGTTAGGACATCATTGATGTCTTCATAAATAAAGTTTTCAAAAGTGTTACCTAAGATGACATTATTGGCAGGTGACTCATGGAAAGATTTGATTAGCCATACTTAAAGAATATTAATGGTGATGCCAACTCACAAGGGATAGGGGTCTGAAATGAAGACTGGCATGATCGTTTAGTCATTCTATCTGTTATTTGGGTGATTCTATAAAAGAAGAGTACATTTCAATAGAGAGAGATTATGCAATACCAAATGAGCTCAAGGAATTGAAATTCTGAGAACAAGTTAATAGAATGAATTAAAAAGTTGAAATCCAACATTTAAGATCAAGAAAACAATGTATGAATGGAAACAAAGAGGGTATGGAATTAATCATTTTTATTTCTGGATTTCCAATTTATAGATTCAATAAATGCAGTTAAAATACATGTGAACAAATTGTATCTGCATACAACACAAAGCAACTTATTTTTCTTGTTATTTCTTAATCAATGCAGTGTGACAAATATTTGGATACATTTGCATTGTATTAGTATTATGTGTAATATGAAGATAAATTCAAGTTGAAAGAGAATATGGAGATGCTCACAAGTTCTTCGTGTAGGGGAGTTGAGTGTACAGACTGGAAACCTACAGGGGATTTTAGAACCATTCCCTCATAGATGCTTCAATTTCTTATCATGAACTAACTTCCCTGAATGTCAAGAAAGCTCAAAGCATCATCTCAGAAAAAAGAATGAATAATCAGTCATCTATTTGTTAAAGAAGTGATATATTTCCTTTCTGGAAAATTAGATTTAAGATCTCTAAGGCAAGCCAGGCACAGGTGTGGTGGCACACAACTGTAATCCCAGCACTTAGGGAGGCGGAGGCAGAGGCAGGTGGATCTCTGTGAGTTTGAGGCCAGCCTGGTCTAAAAAGTGAGTCTGGGACAGCCAAGGCTACACAGAGAAACCCTGTCTCAAAAAAAAAAATCTGTAAGGCCTTAGCAGGCCAGTAATTTATTATCACAGTGTATTACAAGGTTTAGTATTCTAACCAAGTAAGAATGACTTCTTCAAAATGGAGGCTGATGATAAAATCTGAGGAAAATATGATTTATAACTCCCACTCCATAGCTTTTGTCAGTCGCACAATATTTACTTTAGAATAGCTATTTGGTAAATACTTCTTAATAAATATATATTTATTGTTTTTTTTTTGTTTGTTTGTTTGTTTTTCGAGACAGGGTTTCTCTGTGTAGCCCTGGCTGTCCTGGACTCCCTTTGTAGACCAGGCTGGCCTTGAACTCACAGCGATCCGCCTGCCTCTGCCTCCCGAGTGCTGGGATTAAAGGCGTGCGCCACCACGCCCGGCTCTATATTTATTGTTAAATACCAACATATGACCAATATCTGTATAGCATTAGTAAAATAGACAGAGTATTATTACTTTTATCATGCAGATGATAAAATTGAGTCAAAGAGAATTCAAATGTAAAGGCATAAATGGACACTGTGTGCATGGTGATGCTTAATGACTCTGCCACATTCACTCTTCTTAATCAGGGGGCTTGTATTTCTTTGAGTTGCAGAGTGCAAAGCTATACAGGCTTGGCATTCGTACTTGCAAGGAACCTCAAGGATTTTTATTGTTTATTAAGAGACCTTTTAGCTGCTTGTAGCCTTTGCACTCTTATAACACCAAGACAAATGCCTGACCTTGACAAACATTTGTAAAGTAAACATCAATGAGAAACATATAAAACCCTTTAGTGGGCTCTCAGGAGTTTCCCTAAGTGAATCAGGGAAAGCAGAGAAGGGGACAACTAGCTGCCCATTAACACACACTTTGGAGAGTCACAGATGTGATACTTTATAAAGTAGATTTGCATTCATTAAAAGTCACTTTCTGCTGAGTATTTGCACTAACATCTAAGACATGAGGAGGCCACTCTACCTCATTCCTCCAATTTGTCTGCTCCATGATCAATATTGAAGTCTAGACTAGGCCAGCTACAGAATCTCATCACTGCTTAATTTCCCATAAGATGGACTTGACTTCCTGGACATCTGGGGTGGAAACCATTGAGAAGTAGTCAGGAGTGGAAAATGTCCTTATGGCACACTAAGATGCACAGTTACGGAGCTGAGTGCTTTCTGTCATTTTTACTAACTGTTCTACTGAGATCTTACAGAGAAAAGTTTGTTTCTTATCAAATAAAAGAAATACTGCAAAACAGAGTCACTGAACTCTGCACTTGAGAAAAGTCAGAGATATGTTTGTCATTTCACACTCTGATAATGGTCTGGAAGCATCCTCTTCCTGCTGGGACCCCTATCTCCCATGGAGCCACTTGCCTTCCGTCTACAATGCTGTTCAGTTTCTGGCTTGTATACCAAAGTGAAGTTATCTTTATGCTAGAGGCTTCAAAGAGCCCTGAGAGAGTCTCTGTCTGAATACACAGCCAAGTTGTCCCTTCTGCATCCTGCTTCTTCTTATATGACCATTCCTTTTTTTATTTTTTTAAAAGACAGATCCTCAAGATGCCCCGGGTGGCCTATATTCTTAAACTCACTATAGCCTGATGATGATCTTTTACTCTTGATTCTCTTGCCTTTACCACCTACTAAGTGCTGAAATTATAGTGAGTACCACTAAGCACAGGTGTCCCCTTTGTCTGTAGTGGCTGTCAATGTGCCTCCTCTTACCAAAACATAAGGTCTAATTTATATCCATGTTTCACATATTTAATTTCTTTCCTCCTGACTCTCCATTCCTTTGTTTTCGAAGACTAGTTTTTTTCTGGGCCCCAGCTTTAACTACATATGGATATTTCTCTCACTTAATAAAAGTGTATTAATAATCACCTATACGCCAGACATTATGCTAGCTAACCTTCTGCAGACACAATAATGTGGTGGGAAAGAAATCTGAATTCAAGGAGTTTCTAACCCACTTGAAGAGGAAAAAGGATAAGCATAAGAATTAAACCATCAAGATATACAAGATGCTTAAGAAAGGCCTCTGTGAGGGGTGTCAAAGGAGCAGAAGCCCAACCAGCAAGGAGAGACCCTGTTCAAGCAGAGTGCTAAATGGCAAGGGCATGGCAAAGGAGATTAAGGAGGAAGTCTTTGCTTCTTCTATGTGAGAAAATGTGTGAGGCCAATATGGCTCAGCCAGGAGTGGAAAAGAAGCTAGGGGTATAACTCAGACTATTGATCTGATTCAGATGTGCAAATTCCCCAGATTTGTCCAAGGTCTATACGCATAAGGCTATGGTGTAATTCAAATGCTGATTTCTGTACCTGCCTCGCCACCCCCCATAATCTGGTTGCAATCTTTGGTGTGAGAATACCCTGTCTCACTCAATGTTGTATAAACACTCCTCCTCAAATGTCCCCAGATATGCTAATAAAGCAGTTTACAGTAAATCACTGTGAGGGGGAGAGAATAGGGCTAAACTTCCTACCAACCAGGGGAAAAAGAGTTAGAGGAAGAAGTAGGGGATTCAGTGATGGGAGAGGTCCAAGAGACATCAAGAAAAGGAGATAGAGCAGGGAAAGGCACAAAGTGTAAGTATCTCTGCTTTGTATGCTGGGAGGAATCTGGATTAGCCTTGAGGGTTAAGAATGAGTGAATACTGCTCAGGATTGTGCTGTGATGCTTGTTAAAGTAATATAATGGATTCTCAATTATTTGGGTGTTGGATGGGCTAATAAAGAAACTGAGAAACATAATTTTATAAAAATAACACTAAAAAGGTCACGCAACAAAAGAACTTCTGGAGGTATTACCATCCCTGGTTTCAAGCTGTACTACAGAGAAATGGTAATAAAAACATGCATGATATTGACATAAAAAACAGGCAAGTTGATCAAAAGAAGTGAATCAAAGACCCAGAAATAAACACACACACTTCTACAGTCATCTGATTTTTGACAAAGAAGCCAAAACCATACAAGGAAAAAAGGCGTCTTCAACAAATGATGCTGGTCTAACTGGATGTCTACATGTAGAAGAATGTTAAAAGATCCATATTTATCACCCTGCACAAAACAAGTCCAAGCGGATCAAAGACCTCAACATAAACCCATAAACACTAAACCCATTAGAAGAAATGGTGAAAAGCCTTGAACTCATTTGCACAGGAGACAACTTCCTGAGCAGAACACCAACATCTTTAATTCCCAGGTATAGTTAACTGCTGAGCTACTGGGGGCAAATGCTTCATTTAAGTTAACCTAGAACTGTCTGGACTTGAGTCATGAGAGCTGCTTAGCCTGGATATATATGGTCTGTCACCTTATGCCTTTCTTCGAAATAGCTCTCAAATAATGTTGGTTCTCTTCATTCCTAATTTAATTTACTTCTCCTGTCCCACTAAGAACAATACTGTAACTTTTCAAGCAGTTTCCAGTTTCTACTTTTGGCATCTTTATTTTATTATGGATTATGCTCATTATAACATTTGCACTATAACAAATCTAATTATGTAATTACCTAATTACTGTCATTTAAACAACTTCAACGACTTCCAGTTTTCTGTACTGAAAAATCAAATCTCTAACTGGTTGGTGTTTCTCTACGATGCCTAACTTCCCTTGCCCTTTCAAAGACACATCTTACATTAGGGGCCTTTTCTATCTCTAGAGCAACTAAATGCTCCTTCCCACTGGTCTGGTATCTCTTATGAGATCACTCTTTTCATCACTTAACTTGTAATTTAAGCAATCGATACTGATATAGTGTTATGGGCTTGTCCCTGAAATGCACTTCACAAGTTTTTATTCGAATACCTGTTTCCCAACTGGGGTCATTGTTTTGGGAAACCTGCAGGGATTTTAGGAGAGAGTTTTTGAAGCTTGTGCTTCTTACCCTGTTTCCAGTCCCGTTTTTGTTTCCTGCCTATACCGGATGGAGCCACAACTACTGCCATGTTTTTTCAGGCCGTAAATTACTGAATTCTCTGTAAAATCATAGACTCAGATAACCTTTCCTCTCTTGAGTTGCTTCTGAAAGATATTTTGTCTCAGATATTTTGCTTATAAGAAAATAAATAACACAGGTTTCCAGGACTTCTGGCGTACAGTCACTTAGTTCCCCTACTACGTCATCTGAAAGCAGTCTGGGTTTCTCAAAAACGTATCTTTCTGTACTTTTGAGTATTTTTCCCTCTGGGAACTCATAGGATTGAGGATAAGAAGTACCTTACATTTACATAAGTCTGCAGTCTTTCTCTGTGCATAGTTAATGACCAAAAGTACTTGAGTGAGCCATTCCAGAAAATGCAACTTTATCACACAGTGGACCGAAATGTTGCATCTCTCAGCTCAAACTGCTACTGTACACACATCTCATGGCCACTTTATAACTCTGTGGATTTTATCGCAATTTTCACTAGATGAAAAGTAAAATGCCCTGAAGAACAACTTCCCAACAAATCCAGGATAAGGGGATAAGGAAAATCCCTATATAAGAGTAACTTAGCCAAAAGTTTGTGTTCTGTACATCTGTAATGTCCTGCAGATTCAAGCTGACTCTTTAGACCCAAAATATTACATTTGTCATGATCCCAGGATGTCTGGGGTTTTGCTGGTGCCATTTCAGTCCAAGGTCACCTCCACAACTGCTGGAACAGAGGAGGGATGTGCAAGGAGGTCTCATAACTAAACAAATCTCAGACAAATTAGGATAGTCTGGAAGGGATGCCCAGCACTTCTTTCCAGAATACTGAATAGAATAGCAACATGACAATGTCCAACTATTGTGGGAGTAAAAAAAGTATGATCCTTTCATGTTAATGGAAATAAGACATAATCTGGATGTAAGACGTAGGTAGCTAATTTGCACAAAAAATTACATTTTGGGTTAGTGAGATAGATTGCTTGAAAATTAAGCCACTGCTGTCTTCTGTAGAAGCATGTGGTTTCCTAGGCAATGGGTATCCAGGGTTATAATAAAATTCAAGGAAGCCTTACAATGAATAATATTTTGCTAGATGGCAGATGACTAGAATATATTTTTAGAAAGTTGGACTTAGGTATTTGTCTATTAATTTAAGGCATAATATATTTGGCCAAAAGATTATTGTTCTTTATATTGCTTGAGTTGGGATGCAATGGGAAAGTCTCTTGACCATCTGCGAGAGCTCAGATGTTTATTATATATGCTAGGACAGTGTCTGTATAACTGGGAAGATTGTATCTGGCCAATCTTACCCTGCAGCCTCATTTTGAGAGTCATAGAAACAGCAATGTTTCATTAAGAGTTCTCTCTCTCTCTCTCTCTCTCTCTCTCTCTCTCTCTCTCTCTCTCTCGTGTGTGTGTGTGTGTGTGTGTGTGTGTGTGTTCACACATGGATGGATGGGGCATACATATGTGATCAAGTTTGTGTGTCCATGCATGTAGATATATGTGGACACAGAGATTGATGCCAAATGTCCTTCTCTATCATTGTCTACCTTATATACTGAGGCAAGGTATCTTCAAGGTATCTTGAACTCAGAGATCACCATCTTGGCTGGTCTTTCTAGACGGTTTGCTACAAGATCATTGATGCCTGCCTGGTGAAAACGGAGATGGAAAGTGGGCTATCACACTCTTCAGGCATTTTTGTTGGTGTTGTGGATCTGAGCTCAGCTCCTTCTGATTTACCCATTTGGCCATCTCTCCAGCAATGTGAATGCCTATCTATGCCAGTAAGTGGATAAGTGCAGAAATACTACATGATATCTAAAGTACTATGTAAACATACAGTGTATCATTGTACACTAATTAGTAGGAGATATAAAACTGAATCCCACCTAGACAGTAGAGGGAGAGTCAGAGAGCCCCTTTTTGAGTATTCATCCAAGTGTGTCTCTGTTGATTTGTATTCCTTGGAAGAGGACCACGAAGGCCTCTGTGTTTAAGACATATTGATGCCATTCCTCATTTACATATTATGGATTGCCACCAACAGGCATTGAGTGGAAATCTTTATGAAAAAAAAATGGTACTGTCACAGCAGGCTGTGCTGTAACAGCTTTTTTCACCCTTTTTTCGGAAGATCTCAGCCTTGGTCTCTAAACCGGGGGGTATGTATTTCAAGCAGGCAATTTTAAAATGCCATGCTAAAACCAACAACAAAATGCATGACAAGTGGCTCTTGTCTGGTCCTGACTCATGGAAGCCAACTGTAAAATTACATCTAGAGAATTGAATAATTATGACCATTTGAATATGGACAACATATAAGATTAAATTAAGAGATGCTTGCTGGATCTTTTAGGTACATCACTGTCATGGTGCTAAGGAAACCATATAAACAAAACATGACCTTATCAGTCAGAAATTCTGGCTAAAGCACTTGCACACTAAATGACCTGGCATCTGGGATTTGCTCTAAGCTCAATCAAGCAAGTAATGAAATAAACAATCAAAACTGAAGAGAGGAGGTTTTATAGATCAAAGATGATATTGGGAAAATCCTTCTCACCAAAGATGGGTACCTGATGCACAGGGGTTTATCATGATATCTGTGCTGCTTTTAAAAATGTTGTTAAAACCTGCATAATAAAAGAACAATAAGAAATTGCCTTGTAGGAGGATGAAGTCATTCGTGGGATGTGGAAGAGCATCAGGAAAGTCCTTTTGAACAATGAGTACTTTTGGAACCTTCTCACAGGAGGTTTGTGCCAAGAAGGGGATGGCTGTCTTCCACCGAGAGACTGTTCTTTTTGTGAGTGGAACTGAGGGATAGATCCAGACATGTGACCACAGCAGAAGTGTTGGTCAAGAAAATGTAACTCACTCTAATAAGTAGACAAAGCAGTGGAGAGAGGGGGTAGTAAGAGACAGTCAGATGTCAATCACTAGAAGTGATCAGAAAGTCAAGTTTTCTTCTAGTCAATCTCTTCTTTATCTCCTATTTGAGGCTCAGACTTTTGAAGGCTTTGATGTTCGATATACCTACTTATTTAAACATTTGCTAGTATATTCACACATGTGCTTTTGACTCAGAACTATTCATTTATCAAGTGATATAGACAAATGGCTCACCAAAGCTATGGCAGACACATGCTGTAAAAAGCGACTGTTGATCATTCTGTTCTTTCATTGGTTCGCTCTTTCATTCATTCATCTAAATATGAATGCATATACATATCCAAAGTACCTGGGTAAGCATTGGTCTCTAATGGTAAATCATTCAAGAATTTTGCAATTTAGTGATCCAAGCACTCTATACCTTGTTATAAGTGAAACACCAAAGAAAAGACAAATGGATTGAGATAGAAATGATCATTATGAATGAGTTAACCCAGAAGCAGAAAGACTCAAATGGTATATACTCACTTATATCTGCATACTAGCCCAATGGGCATGTCCCACGAAAGCCTTCACTTACCAGGAAACTGGGACAGAGGGGAGGACATCCTATTGGGACTCTATGATGAGATGAGAGAAGCATGGGAGAATGGCAAAGTAGAAGGATCCAGAGGGTCCTAGAAACCTACAAGAAGAACATTATGATAGGCAGATTTGGGCCCAGGGATCATACTCAAACTATGGCACTAGCCAAGGACAATACAGGCCGTAAACTTCAAACCCCTACCCAGATCTAGCCAATGGACAGGACATTCTCCACAGTTGAGTGGAGAGTGGGGTCTGACTTTCTCACATACTCTGGTGCCTCATATTTGACCATGTCCCCGGAGGGGGAGACCTGGTGACACTCAGAGGAAGGATAGCAGGTTACCAAGAAGAGACTTGATACCCTATGAGCATATACAGGGGGAGGAGGTCCCCCTCAGTCACAGTCATAGGGGAGGGGAGTAAGGGGAAAATGGGAGGGAGGGAAAAATGGGAGGATACAAGGGATGGGATAACCAATGAGATGTAACAAGAATAAATTAATAATATTTAAAAAAGATTGGTGGTGGGTATTGGTGGCTGTTGTTATTGGTGTTGGTAGTATTTTTCCTTCGTATAAATCATATACTGAGGAAAAATAGATATTTATAGCACAGCTACATAAAGTTTTTTTATGTTTTGTTATTGCTGGCATTTTCTTCTCTTTCTTTTCCCAGCTTGGAACTATATGGACATACCATCCTTCAAGTAGCCTAAAATTGTTTTCCATGTGTGTGTTACCTAATTTGATGTCTTTCTACTTCCTTGCATAAACTGGATTCCTTTCCCAGTTCTCAGGAAGACCAACTCTTCTCCATCCTTCAATACCTAATTTATGCATCACACTTCTCAGTGTGCCTGTGGTATGCACTTCCTTGCTACCTAGAGGGAAAATGTATTCTTTTCCAAACATCTGTCATAGTATTTAATATCTGTATTGTCATTATGTTGTTGTTTATATGTCTGGATCGTTTGTTGAACTCTGAAATGGTATCAGCAGATTCACTACCTAAAGTGTCTGCAGCTTCAGTTCCTCAGAGGAGATGATCAATAAATATTTATTAAACAATGAGAGAATGAGGTGAGTCATGGCAGCAGAAGCTCTCCAATGCAAAGGATTGGTCCTCCTCCTGCCCCCTCCCACTGAGAGCAACATGCAACAGTTCTTTCCATCAGAATCATGGGATTTCAAAGTTGGAAGATATTTTGGAGATCATCTATTCCAAACCATGATTTAGTACATATTGCAGTGAACTGGGTGTTCTTGATTGCCACTGAATGAATTGCCTTATTCTTCATTGATCCAGAAAGACAATTATATGGGCAAAATATATGATAGGGACAGGCAGTCTATGGAAAGTTAAACATTCAGAAATAGAATTATCTACCTAGGAAAAATGGCTACATGCTGTTCTTTTATCCATGGTGTTTAATACTGCATTCCCCTTTCCCAGTTCCAGATTCCTGCCACTTGCTTTACTTTTTAAGCTCTTTTACAGTACTTATTAAGTTCTAACATGTCATTCCATCAAATCATTGATCAGAACCATTGCTTGTTATCATCTGGCTTCTGGCTCTGTGCTCCCTGCCCTACACAAAGGCATGTCTCACTGGTTTGCTATGTTGGCAGAAAACACTTAGGCATATGTGTGATGTTTTCATTCAGCGCTTATTAGACCTTTCTCTTAAACAACTCACTTGTAAATTTTCAGTGGCTAGAGGACCAATGTGTTGCCCTACTGCGTGTGAACAGCTCATGTATGTGTCCTTCATTATGTATGTTCCACACTACTGAACTGCTCTGTACCTGTTCAGTGAGAGGATCTTGCTGAGAGCACTCCTGGGTACCAGACAAATAACTAATAGCTATACCTTTTCCCCAGTGCTCACAGCTTCTATTCTTAGCTCATTATGAACTGCCAACAAACAGGTCATAGGCTGGACCACATTTAGAGCAAGAACCAATTTCAAGGCTGGACTCCAGAATTTATGGTTTGGATCTGACTGCTCTCTGTCCTCTTTATTAACCTTATGAATTTGAACCAGTTTTCCTAACATTTATAGGTCCCAGTTTACTCCTATTCAAAATGGAGGTACTTAAAAGTGGCAACACAGAAGGTTGATTCAGATACAACATTGGTTCCTGCATACGGATGGCTAAGAACGCACACAGCTGGCACAGTCACCGCTTGCTAAATGTCAGCTCTTATTATTGCTGCTTGACATTTCCACAGTTGGGAACACACTCTTCACATCCGGGTTCATGAATTTCAAAGCTTCAGTGTCATCCAAGGATGCCACCCTGGGAAAACAAGCAAGCCACAAGCTGTGAGTGAGACCAGAGGACCAGTGTCCTGTCTGAGACTGAGCACAACTCTTCTTTCTTTTGGTTTTTTTGATAAGCTGCTGTGGGGGCTATTTTATTTTCCTCCAGTCAGGAAAACAAAGACCAAAGACAAATAGTGGTATTTTTTACTTGAATTAGAAATTTTGCTTGGCTTGCTCCATCTTGTCACCAAGTTTGCCCTTGTATATGATATTGAACATGACCTGAAAGAGGTGAGAATGTGAGGAAAGTGCACATCTAGCTCAAATTCTGCCAGAACTTCAGTGTTCGCTAAAATACCCTGTCTTGAGTCATAACCTTAGTGGGGCAGGGGTGATTTTTTTTTTTTGAGATTCTAGTAGTAATGTCCCATGCAGATGTTGGTGCGGACATCCTCTAGGATGTAATGCATCTCCAATGTATAAAATATCTATTTTTGCTAAATGGATTCATGTACAAAAATCCCAAGATATCTCCTCAAGAATATCTAGTAAATATATTACTTTCACACATTGGACATGTAGAACAAATTAAAACAGAGAAGAGTTAGATAACGAATGAGAAGAATAGAACTGGAAAGATAGCCCAGCCTAGTTTAAGGCTAGAGTAACAACCAAATGAGAAGTGTAATTTGCTTAGCTGAGTTAACGGACATGTGAGAGATAACAGCTAAAAATTTTTGCATCTGTATCATACACATACATTACAAACTCGTGTATACCACACAGTTCATTCCAGAGAGTTTTCAGGGTCTTATTATGCTTTAAATAATTCGTCTCCACTGAATGCGCTGAGAAATACTAGCGCGATTTCTTTTCTAAGGAACTACAACTACCTAAAATGCAAATAGGTTAATATCCAAGGTTACTCAGTTTACAAATGGCAGAGCTAAAATCTCTTTTATCTTTCTATTCAGTGTTGGAGTATTTCGGATAATATGTGTTCATTCCATTATTTCCTTTCCCCAATATCTTCCCAGATATCCCCAGTGTATCTCTCTACCCACTCAACTTCATGGTCTTTCTGGTGGCACTCAGGGGAAGAGTAAGCAGGCAACCAGGATGAGACCTGATAAGCTCTGATCATATGGCGGGGAAGGAGGTCTCCTTCTGTCACAGCCCTAGGGGAGGGGAATAGGGTGAAAGAGGGAGGGAGAGGGGAATGTGAAGATACAAGTGAAGGGATAACAATTGAGATGTAATCTGAATAAATTTCTTAAATAAATAAATTTAAAAAAAAAGAAAATCCAAACTTAAAAAAAAAAAGCACCATTTGCCATCCCTCCTCACAAAGACCCCCCCAAACCATGGACTACAATTGGTGTTGAACATAAGACCTGCCCTGCAGTGCGGCTGATATACGCAATGTTATGTTATTAAGAAAAATTGATGTTTCCTCTATTAATTGCCAATAACCTCTTACATAGGAGTGGACTTGTGCTCACCTACCTTCCTCCAAGCTTGTATTTTGTCTAGCTTGAGTTTGTACATGTCTTGTGCATGCTTTCATAGTCTTTGTCCATTCACATGCCCATTAACCCTGCTGGGTCTGGAAAATACTGCTCTCATGAAGTTGTCTACCACCCTGGCTCTTACAGTCTTTTCACTTCCTCTTCTGCCTAGATCCCTGAGCTTTGAAAGGTGGGCTGTGCTCTAGACAGTCCATTTAGGGTTGAGCACTTTGAGTTTCTTTATTTTCTGCACACTGTCCACACTGTCCAGTTGTGTCTGTCTTGGTTATCAGGTACTACAAAAAGCTTCTTTGATGAAGGTTGAGCAACACAGTGATGTATAGGAATAAGTATATGTCGTTAGGAGTGATTTTCTTATCAGACAACTGAAATTTGAACTCTGTTTCTAAGCCTTATATTCTCTACTACTTTGCCCTATAAGGTGGTCATAGCTTTACCTCAATCAACATATAGCAAGAAAAGTAAGAGAAGTACCCTCCTTTGATGTCATATAAGAGACGCTGGGTATTCAGTAGGTGTGCCATGTGGCTCTGGATTGGTAACTTCCTATCTGTACCATGGTTTGCAACTCTCATAAATGTGACTTGATGAAAAAGTTGTTAGCTGATGTTAGTCACGTCACTACATAGGTTTGTCTGCTTATAATCGCTCCCCAGATACCTTTCCTTTTCTTTATTTTAAATTAATTAAACATTTTTTATTTTTTACATATACATTTATATTATTACACATATATACAATAAACTACCTATAGGAAAAGGAAACAGAGTTTCAACTCAAGAAGCCTTTTCTTTTTCTTTTTTTCCCCCTGAGAGTGTTTTGAATGTCAAGATTTCTCCCCAGATCTAAAACCCCCCGAAAAGAGACCATCCAACATCATTTGTAGGTAGCAGCAATTCTATCATTCAGTTCTGACTGATATAGAGGAGGCAAGACTTCCTCATAATTTTGATAAAGATTAGCCTTGACACTGCCTATGTCTCAAGTCACCTTCAAATTGAAGGGCAATAGCAAATCTCTAGGTGTGATTAAAAACCTTTTAAGAGGGCAAAGTTTAGCAGGAATGAAAACACAGACTGCCCAAAACCATAAATAGTTTTGGTCTTTCAACTTTTTAAAATTCAGATTGCTAATCAACTTCTTGCCCAAGGATGGAAGGTGTACTATTTGTGTACATGCCAATCAAATTATGCCAAACATTAGGCTCACACAAGACTTATCCTTCTGCAAAGTAAATATGGCCTGTTATTGGTTATCACTTCCACTACAAAGAGTTCTAAGCTGAGTACTATTGATTCAGGTACAGAAGATAAAACCCGAAGGACTTAGTGTGCATGTTCTTTTGCTTGAGGCAACTTCCTTCCCTCCAACTGCACATTTCACAGCATCATAAAATGGTCTTCCCAAGTCCCACATGACCATGGCAGTTACTGTCATTGCCAAGAACAACAACCCCTGAGAGGCTGTGGGTGAGAGAAGTAGGCATAGTTTTGGCTTTGTACAAGGAACAGAGGCTGGGGATCCTGGCAGGTCAATTTCTGCAAATAGTATTTGTGTCACGGCCTCGTTTCCACTCTGACACCCAAACAATTCCTTTCTGAAGCTATGTAAGTCCATAAATTGAGGATGGTCATGTTTCCTGTTGAACTCAGATTTCTATGTTGCAAAGTGTATTTGATGATAACTCTAATTATGGCTCAACCTTAAAGTTAATTCTGCCTCTGTTTTAAGCTACTAGGGCCATATTGGCTGTCTTTTGAAATACATGTGGCACAGTTATTTCCTGGCTGTCTGTTCTATGCTCTCACATCTTTTTAAATGTGTTGTGCAAAAAGCCTATCACTGGCCCTTTTATTTTTGCTTTTTTTTTTTTTTAATGTGTAGGCTGTACTGGGATGACTAGTACATTTATTGGCAATTTCATTATTGATAAAGCCATGTCTTGATATTCATTATCTAGCTGTCATAGCTCTTCATTCGTCTTTTCATATCATCTGGAGTAATCCAATGTTTTATGACTTGACTTTACTTCTAAAATCTTTTCCATGTATTTTCTCTGTCACTTTGTTTATCTCTTTACACTTCTTAACACAGGGCACCATCTAAACAAGGAAAATATCAAGAGTGAAGAAATTGTTGTAAGCTGTTTTCCTATGGGAATTCTGTGGAGCACAAGTCTCTTTCCTTTGCTTGCAGTGTATATATGTGTTGGATACTTATGAGTATACACCTATGCTTGCTTATGTATGCCTATGTGAAGGTTAAACCAAGTCATCAGGTGTCTTCCTTTGTTCTCACATTATTGCCTTGAGACAGGGTCTTTTGTAGTACCAGAAGCTCAGCATCCTGAGCTATCTGAATGACCACTAAGCTCTGGGGACCTACTTGTCCTTACTCCTCTGTTTTGGAGTTATAGGAATATGCATCTGTGTGCAGCTTTTACATGTTTATTGGGAATTGAACTCATGTCCTCATGCCCACAGAATAAGCACTCTAATAAACTTAGCCATGTCCCTAGATCTCGTATCTCAAAATCATGTTTAAAAGATAAATGTTTCAAGTTGACAATGACAAGATATTATGGAGATTGATTTACATTCAGAATTTTAGACGTATCAAGATAAGAAAGATGTTTTCTTCACAGCTGTCAAATACAAATAGGCAAAACACTAAGAATGTATCATTTATATAATTCCTGATTGTGTCATGGTTATTCTTGCTATAGGTAGTTTATTGTATATATGTTGAATAATATAAATGTGTATGTAAAAAATAAAATTTTAAAAATTAAAAATAAGAAAAGTAAAACTCCCCTTTTCTCTTTATCAACTCTGGTAGCTAAGGCTCCTCTGGCTTGCAATAAGTCCTACCAGATGGATATTGATGAATTCATATTGTTTCCTCTTTCCTTCACGAAAACCTTTGGACTAACGAAAGCCAAGCCTTTTTTCTATGTCCAGGATCAGCAAATGCCTTCTGAGAAGAAATGATAGCTTCCCAGTTCATAGTAGATATGATTTTCTTTCTTTAGAATTTTCTGTCTTCCAATCTTCTTAGCCCCACTAACTTGACAATGATTTTATAATTATGTCATCTTTATAATTCATCATTTTAAAGGGAGTAATGACTGCCATTCTTCTCCTAGAAGCAAAAGTTCTGATTAGTATTGCACATCTGATATGCAGACACTTGCCTGAGGGTTAGAGGGCAGGGTTGGATTGCCCAGTTTACATTCCCGTTGGGCCTTGGGCAAGTGCTTTAACCACTGGACCTTTGTTAATCCTCTTGTAAAATAAGATTAATGATTCAACACATCTTTAAGGTCACTGTGAGGGTATAATGTAATGAACACAAAATATTTCACATGTTGCCTGGACATAATGACTTCTTAAAGGTTAGTTACTACTATGACTTGGATATGCTTTGAGTTTTATTCGCCAAGGATTTGCATATAAGGAGATGGGCCTTCAGTGTGATGATGGCTGTAGGAAGCTGTGGGAATCTACTAGGAACATGGCAGGAGGTACTTCTGCTGCTTCCCATCTTTTGACTTGAATTCTTCTTCTCACAGGTTCTCCATTTTGCCACTGGCCTTGAGATCTTTACTGGAACCAAACATGTTATTCTCATTCTGGTAGCCTGCTTACCCTTGCCCTGAGTGCCACCAGGCCTCCCCATAATCTTATGTTCTTAATGTCCTTAAACTATGAGCTAAGGAAGCCCCTGTTCCCACAATGAAATCTGTCTTAAGCACTTTGTTATGTAGCAAGAGGAGACCGGTGTACTTATTATTAGACAGTATTGACTATGCTAGATGGGAAACTAGACATTGTCAATTTTGAATCAGATACCACTAAAGAACACTGTACTTTGAATGATCTGTTTAGCATCTTTACCGCTATTGCTTTATTGTGAAATGTAGCTTCAGAGATAATATTTCATAAGTGCCCATGCTCTTATGTTGTAGAAGTGAAGGCTTGCTTCATGTGGTGTTCAAATGAGAACAATATTGACCCATAAATGCTGACTTGGTGAAGGATCAGGTGTAAAGTTTAGTTCATGATGGTGATGCTTAAATCAAATCTCAATGAAATTTAATTTCATTGAACACAAAGTGTCATTCTCATTTTCTTCATATGAAAATGACGTTCTCATGATTGCACATCTAATGATAAAATTGCATCTTATTTTACTTACTGTGCCAGTGTTGCATGTAGGCTCCCAGTTCTTAAGCAAGCTTAAAAAATAAAAATACATACATGCTAATCTCAACATCTGTTAATACTTGCTGAGAACTGCAATATTTGATCTTTGTTGTCAACCTGACTGTTTTTGGGATCACCTAGGAGACACATTGATGGGTTTATTTTTGTGAGCCTCTGTAGAAACATATAACTGAGGAGAGAAGATGTACTTTGAAAGTGAGTGGCTCCATCTCATAGGCTAGGACTCCATGTGAATAAAAAGGGGAAAATGAGAAAGCTAGAAAAATGTCAACATTCCTAGGCAGCTGTAGCTGCCAACCATGGCTGCCAACACATCTTCCTCCCTGTGATGGTCTGTGCCAGCATTGAACAATGAATCAAAATAAACTACTTCTTCCAGAAATTGCTTCTTGCCTGATATTTGTATATTTGTGCTAATTTTACCAATTATCATTCTTTGGTAAAATACTTCCATTTATCATATCAATTCTTTTTTTTCATTTAAAATTAATTTTATGAAATGATATTATGTAGTACTTGTCAGGTTTTTATTTTAATAGTACTTAGCCAAAATAAAATCCTGAAAATATTGGTATAGTCATAATTTAAAAACAGAGTATTTTAGGTTGGGCATGGTGGCACACACCTTAAATCCCAGCACGCGGGAGGCAGAGGCAGGTGGATCACTGTGAGTTTGAGGCCAGCCTGGTCCACAAAGGTAGTCCAGGACAGCCAAGTGTACACAGAGAAATTTTATCTCAAAAAACCAAACAACAAAAATAACAATAACAAAACCCAAAACAAAACAAAACAAAAACCAGAGCATTTTAATTTATTTTTATATCACCTCTTTCCCTTTCCTCCTTCCAAATTCCTACATACCTAGCCTTCCTTTTTTTCCAATTCATGACCTCCTTTTCACAAATTGTTACCTTATATCTCTCTCTATAGCACATTAAGTAGTACATAAGTATGTAAATACAACCTGCTCAGTCTATATAATGTTATTTGTACATATCTTTCAGGGATGGCCATTTGGTATTGGATAACTAATTGGTGTTCCCTACAGCCAAAGCCTGTAATCTATTGAAAAAGGTGAATACTTGAAAATCTCATCCTTGGATGTACCTTGGATCTAGTCTCTCCTAACCTTGCTCCTTTCTCTCAACCTGCAATGTAACAGTTACAGATATAAAAGTCAGATATCTCAATTCTTCTCTATTTTACCACATTAAGTGAAATTATAAGAGGTTGTTGAAGTTTCAGAAATGCTCAAAAATGTATTACACATTGATACATTATTAGTATTTGTCCTTTCTTATTAAAAATAGGGGAACCTGGAGCACAAAAGCATTTAAGTAACTTGTGGGAGACTCGGTACAAATTGGTGTTTATTTTTCAGGTGAATCTTTCTATCCTGTAGGCAGGGCAAATGTAAAGGAAGGAAATAAATCTCTTCCCTTATTCATTCCACATCCACTGGGCCCCAGAAAACATAACAAAAAAATTCCCTGTTTCTGTGTAGACCCATGTCACTCCCCTACTCCAGAGCTAGGCAGTTTTTCTCTCCAGAAGCCACCTTGACCTGCATGCTTAGTTCTTTCTATGGTTTCAGGAGAACCACAGAAGATGTGTTGTCTGTCTGTGCTGCACCTCAATGGCTCTCTATTTGTCCTATCATCAGCACAGACTGTTCATCTACTTTGAGCATATTTTGTGGTTTTCTCCTGTGAAACTTGCAGCCATGGTAATAAAGTGAGTGTTTGGGGAGGAGTGGATTGAATGTGACTCTTTCAATGAAACTCAGAAGCACAGCACTTGCTTGTCTCTTGAGGTTGACAGCTGCATTTTTCTGGAAGGACTCTGGCCTGTATGGGTTTTATTCATGTGGGCCTCACACGATGAGATAGATTTAATCAATGAAAGTCAACTACCACACACTAGATCCTAGAAGATTCTGTTCTTGGCACTTTATGAACTCAGAGAACTGTTGATTTTTCGAATGGGAGTGTCAACATTTGTTTAGTTCCACATCTTGTCCTTGAGGAATCAAGCCATAACTGACCCTGCTAGGAATGAGTCAACTGAGGCTGACTGACCAAGACAAAGTTTCTCCACAATATCCAAACAAGCGTGAGAGACAGAGGAGGTGATGCTCACTTAGATTTGGTTATTGTTAGCAATGAATATTTTTCTTAGGCAAAATCTTATGCAGAAACTCAATTAAATCTATTAAAAGAATTGGGCTGACAATGTTGCATAACTTCTGATTTGTTACATTCATTTTTACTGTCAATAAATGTAAAAGGAAGCCTCCTGAGGCTCTTTTTTTATGAAATAAACATGTGGAGTTGAAGATCAGAGATGATAATTACTTCACATTAGAGTCAGTACTTAGTTTACTTTTGACTGTTCCTCCTTGTTTTGTTCTGCTTTGTGTCAAATAAGCCTCCACTCTTATGGAAAAATAGATGTAAAAGTCATACTTAGGTAAGGGCTTGGCTTGAAATTTCTCTGTGTACCTTCATTAAACCGACTAAGAACTTTGAACCTCTTCTAAGTTGCATCTCCGACATCTGAAGACTTTCCACATGTATGATTATAAATACAACAATGAAAGAAGCCCAAAGCTACCAGAACAAAATAGAAATACAGTCCTCTAGTGATCTGTGCAACACATAACATCTCTAGTTCTTATTGGATCACTCACCATAAACAGTGATGAAAATGTTCACTGGCTTCATTTATCATTTCCTGGTGCCCAAGTATAGTAGAAGTATGCAACAGTGAGAGACACTTATTTATGCAAATACCAGTTGTTACTATTTTAAAAGTTTACAGATATACCTAAACAAATATACATAGCCTTGGATATTTGAGAACATTGGATGTGAATCAGTGGGTCAAGGCTGTGAAGCTGCTGAAACATCTCTGGAGAACACTTATGTGCTGTGTCCTCCTCTGGCTCTTCTTGGTCATGTCAGTGTCCCACATCTTCTATTATAGTGACCTCCCCTGCATCCTCAGTCTGGCGAGCTCCATGTTTTTGCTAATTTCTCTACATGCCTAAATCTCACTCTTCATTGTTCCACTCAGTTTGCTAATTTGGAGTGCCTTTCTACCAAAGAAATGTTCCTTCTCAGGTAGCACTTTCTCTGTCAGTTACCACCCATTATTGTCTGAGCACTGTGCCTTGCCTGTAACCATGGCATCCCTTCTCTGGCTTGTAAAATATATTTCAATGGCAAATACACTCTCTGGTTCACTGTCTGATTTAACTCATCAGAGCACTCTTATATACTGCTGTTTTAATATTAGAGGTAGGGTTAGGGTTAAGTTTAGCACATTCCAGCATTATTATAGACATGTTACACTTAGGACATTATGTAACATGTTCAATGCTCACCATGTGTATTGTATAAAGTTTCATTCTCTACTCACAGCATAGTGGATGGTGTATAATAAATGACTCCCACATTTGGTTGGAAATAATGGAAATCGATGGGTACTATGATTTTTTGAGAAGCAGTTTGGCAGCTGATTAGGAAAATAATGTGTCTCGGGTGCTCACTTCAACAGCACAGATGCTAAAAACAAAATTCATCTCAGATTGGAAATCAGGGGTATTTGGCTCCTATTCCAGATCCAATTGTGCAGCAGAGCAAATATCCCTGCATGGAGTAGGGAAGGTACAAGTTATCAGCATGCATTCTATTATATCAGACAGATAGCCGAGTACTTTCAGACAAAATTGTTTTGTCTCCAGAGATTTGCAAAGAAACTCAGAGCTAACAAGTGTTTCAAAGCATTGCTGTAGAAGAGCTTGGTTTTCCATAGGGAAAGGTTTGTTAAAACAAGGGAAACCACCCAAAGCCATGGGCAACTACTCCTAGAAATGGGTCTCTAAGGATTGAGTTCCACATCCAGACTTGCCAGTTAATATCTATGACCTTTAGCATTTCTGAAACCAAGGGTTCTCATGTGCAAAATATAGAATATAATATCAATGATTCATATAAAATATTTGAATCTTTAGTTTGCTGAAAGTGTTATTTTATTTTAAGACACAGCTAATCAAAGCATCTGTGAGCAAATCAATGAAAAGACAGCTGGACATATGCTTTATTCAGGATGGCTGAATATGTTTCAGATAGGGGGACTGAGGCATTGCATGAAATGTATAAAGATCTTGAGTGAGCCTTTCCAAAGCTCCTAAGACAGAGACATGGCTTTTCCTGACTTTGGCTGCCCAGATTTTGCAAAGTGATACAATAGTGATTATTTTGCGTCCATCCCAAGGTCAAATAAATGCTGTTTTCTGGAGGGGAAACACTATGCAAAGTTGAGAATTTGAGGTGTTGCCTGAAGTTAAGTGAGTGCCCTTCCTTGTCCAAGTGGAAGTCCCCTGAGAAGTAGCCAGATAGTGTTCTTTCTCCATCTTGGTAACTTGGGCATATGGAAACCCATATAACTGCAGGAGCTCTGATATGTTTGTGTATATGAATAAACATATATCCTGATGGTGAGAATGAGGAAAGACTGCCAACGAGTGTATTGTAGCACCTACTATGTGTTAGATTGTGTTACATAGTGACGTTTATTTAACATTCTACATCAGCTATTTTCCCTATTGCTGTGATAAAATAAAATTTTAAAACATACAAATTTTAAAGACATTTAAGGTTCCTTTGCCTACTCAGGGAGGCAGAGGCAGGCAGATCTCTGTGAACTCAAGGCCAATGTGGGTCTACAGAAGGAGTCCAGGAAATCCAAGGTTACACAGAGAAACCCTGTCTTGGAGAGAAAGGGGGCATCCTTTGCCAGATGATATTTTCCATTACAGCAGGGAAAGCGTAAGGAAAAGAGCCAGAGGGAGGGTGGATTTCACACAGCAAAGGCAGTCAGGTATTAGAGAGAATAAGAAGTGAGGCTGGGCTGTAAAGATCCAAGGCCCACTTCCTTGCCCAGAGAGGCCTTACCACCTCAAGGTTCTATAAACTTCTCAAACACTGCCACCAGCTAGAACCAAAATTCCCAATACATGAGCCAAAGGGGACCATACAGAGCCAACAAAAGTGACATTACTCTGACTGCAAAACAAATGAGGAAACAAAGGCTAAGAGGGCTTACACATGATAGTCAAAGTACATCGTGAGTACATAGGTCTGCAGGATTCCAATTAGAACTCAGGCTCTTGCGAAAACAACACCAGGTAAGCTTGCTTTATTTGTCAGGATAGACGTGTGCCCTCCTCCATCAAAAACTTAAGATTATAAATAACATTTTCTCATGCTTTCCTCTGTAAGGATTATAGATAACATTTCCTCATCCCTGCCTGCATGCTGTCTTGCAACTTGAGGCTTCTTCCGTGGTTGACTGGAGAAGTGTAGAAAGTATGTACTCATCTGGATTCCTGTCTTATGTGTCCTTCCCAACTATGGTCTGTGGTCTGCTCATGTAGTAATAAAATAACCTTAAACTGAGTTTCATCCAACATTCTCAGCAATCTTGGGACCCAAACACATCACCTGTGGTTTGGCTTAGAAATAGGCTGTCGTGGTAGCACCATTTCTAACCATTTGCCTTTAATTGCACTACATTAATAATACAGCCTTCTTATGTTGGTGGAGGGGGTAGTTCTTTTCTGTGAATAAAAAGAATAATTCTGAGGATGTGGACTTCTTTTAAGTTCCTTCAAAACTAAAAGGAGTGAGGGCATACAACTGTGTAGAATCTTCGGAGATCCAAAGCCCAGTAATAATCTGGTCCTAGTGAAATAGGTTGCTGATCTTTGAATTTTTTCCTTTGTTGGCAAATTGGCTGGAATTAATGACTAACCAGTTCTTTTATCATCAAGGACTATTTTTTTCTCACAGTGACCTCAGAGTAGCCATGGCATGTATGATCTTATTCATATAGGCTCTCTGCCCAGAAAATAGGGGAATGAATTTTCCCTTAAAATGAAGATTATTACTGACTTCAGGGTATTCCACTTCTTCCTAAGATAGCTTATACTTTTTTCCTGTTATTAATGCTACATTTTAAATGCAAGTGGGTTTCATTTATTCCCTATTATAAGGAGACTCACAAATGGCTTGCCTCTTCCTTGACATTGACAAGACTAGCTCAAAACAAAGCCTGGCTTTTCACATATTTCTGAAATTATTATAACTAGAGAGGAAGAAAGCTGAGCCTGAAATTTTGACATCTGTCCTCAGATATAGTTCCTAGTTATCTAGGATTTGGTGGTTTCCTCAATAAAATTAATGTTATTTTGAACCTCTTTAGGTGAGAAGAGCAGAGTCAAGATGTCTGTCTTTTGAGAACTTGATAATCCTCTCTGTTCATCACTTCTATGTGACGTGTAGGTAGGTCACAGCACATTTTTCTTTATTCTTCATCTTCATTGGAAGCAGGTCCAACGGCTATTTAATTTAATTAAAATCTAATTAAATTTTGTACAATTCTTAAATATTATTTGTTCTCATACAATAATATTCCTTCAGTTTTTTATAATACTTAAACCATATACACAGACGCATACATGGAAAAAGTTAAAAGTTCCGTGTTTCAGAAGCATTTACAGGTAACAGAGTTTTCAAGGAAATTCATGCATATATAAACATATATTAACTTGCAATTCCAGTATATTTTAAAATAATATGGACTAAGTAAATTAATAGCAAGGCATACATATATTAAGATGACTTCAATTAAAATGATTATTACAATATTAAGATATTTTGAGCCAAATAAAATCTTTTTTTTATTAATTTATTCTTGTTACATCTCTATGGTTATCCCATCCCTTGTATCCTCCCATTTTCCCCTCCCTCCCATTTTCCCCTTATTCCCCTCCCCTATGACTGTTCCTGAGAGGGATTACCTCCCCCTGTATATGCTCATAGGGTATCAAGTCTCTTCTCGGTGACCTGCTGTCCTTCCTCTGAGTGCCACTAGGTCTCCCTCTCCAGGGGACATAGTCAAATGTGAGGCACCAGAGTGCATGAGAAAGTCATATCCCTCTCTCCACTCAAGTGTGGAGACTGTCCTGTCCATGGGCTAGATCTGGGTAGGGGTTTAAATTTTACTGCCTGTATTGTCCTTGGCTAGTGCCTTAGTTTGAGCGGGACCCCTTGACCCAAATCTGCCTATCATAGTGTTCTACTTGTAGGTTTCTAGGACCCTCTGGATCCTTCTACATTGCTATTCTCACATCTAGAGTCCCAATAGGATGTCCTCCCCTCGGTCCCAGTTTCCTGGTAAGGGAAGGCTTTCGTGGGACATGCCCATTGGGCTAGTATGCAGATATAAGTGAGTATATACCATTTGAGTCTTTCTGCTTCTGGGTTAACTCACTCATTATGATCATTTCTAACTCAATCCATTTATCCACAAATTTCGGGAATTCCTTGTTTTTAATAGCTGAGTAGTATTCCATAGTGTATATGTACCACAGTTTCTTTATCCATTCTTCTACTGGGGGACATTTAGGCTGTTTCCATGATCTGGCTATTATGAATAAAGCTGCTATGAACATGTTTGAGCAAATTTTCTTGTTGTGTGCTGGTGCATCTTCTGGGTATATTCCAAGGAGTGGAATAGCTGGGTCGTGAGGAAGCCCTATTCCCAGTTTTTTTTGATACAACTATTACTTTCACTTATTTGCTCTCAACATTGTCTTACCTGAGTTATTTATTTCCACTATGATTATGATAATACAGTATAACAGGTGTATAATATTCCATGAAACAATTAATTCTTTACCAAGTGATATGTGTTTTATTTTTATGTACATTTCAATAGTATGTATATTTTTTGAGGAGAGTATGCAACTTAGAAAGAAACAAATTCTGGTTTATATTTTATATGTAGTGCTGACAGTCAACTTGGACTTTATAGGCCTCAATTTTCTATATGTATAAACAAGGAAAACATACTTGTTTGAAGTGTGGTAAGGATCGCAAAAAATAATGATAAAGAGGAGAGAAGTAGGTTAAAATTGTGTCCCTCTCAGAGTTATTTATTGAAAATTACTCTCCAATTACACTCATGGTGTTTGGAGGTAGTGCCTCCAGGAGGTGATAATGTCATGAAAATCGAGTTTCTCATGAATGGATTCAAGACCTCACTTAAGAGACCGCAGAGAGCACCCTTCCTCCTTCCTTCATGTGAAGAGAGATGGACAATGGCTGTGTTCCTCATAGGTGTCCTTCTGGACTATACACCAAGTCTTTCAGTGTTGTAATCTTGGTCTCTTCACCATAGCAGTACGTTTCTATTGTTGATATGTATCTCAGGCTATGGTATTCTCTTACACTGGGTTAACTAGATTTTAAGATGGATGTAGTGAAACCAGCTTTATTGGGGATGTGAAGTACTCATTGCTCTTCAAGAGGACCTGGGCCAGTTTCCAGCATCAGCATCTGCAGTTCATAACTATCTGTCTCCCGCTCCAGGGGTTATGCCCTCTTCTGATCTCCATACAGACAAATGGGCACATGTACTTACACATAATAAATACATGAATAAAACAAGTAATAGTAAAATCCTTAAGTCAGTTTCTGATGAGTACTAGAGCAAAAGTAATGATTCCTACTTCTGGTTTAGGAATAGTGCTTCCTCCTGACAATGCAGAACTCAAGAACAGCTTCCCCAATATGGGCCAGTGTCATGGCCATTGCTTATGATAGTTTGTGTACACATGATGGGTAAAGGCATCAGGGACTTGATTTCACTGAAGAAATCTACAGACCAAATACCTTTTAAAAATCATTATCACACTGTAATTTTCACCAGCCATGAGTGTGTTCCTCTCTGTATTCATATCAGAGAGTTACAGTTGTGATGGAATGTCCTGACAAAAAGTAATTAAAAGGAGAAAGGGCTTATTTTGACTTATGCTTACATAGAAGATATGATCCATCGTAATAAGGAAGCATGGAAATAGAAACATAAGAGCGGCTTGGCAGCCAGGAGACAGACTAGTTATGTTTTATTGCAGTAAGGGAGAACAGGAAGTGGAGGAGGCCATAAAATGTCTTCAGTGAAGTTACTTTCTCTCACAAGACTCTATTTCCTACAGGTACCACAACATCCCCAAACAGCACCACTAACTAGGGGCCAAGTGTTCAAATGTAGAAGCCCATGGGGGACATTTTGCAGGAAGGCATGCAATTCTTGTTCTTGTCTCATTCTTAGTACACACCAGAGAAAGAAACACAGCACCACAGAAAAAGTCCTGAGTGTGGTAATGGTAGAGCATGACACATTGTTATTTCCCATCTTTGGTGCTTTACTATGTCTGTTCTATACATGCAACATAAGTATAATTACAGAGCTACATCAGGGCAGAAGTGTGAAGCTTAAAGCAAAGTTACATACAGGATCATTAGAGCAAGGCTGAGTGTGGGCTTGAAGCTCAGGGTGTGTAAACTGATTATAAAGGTGCTTATGGGAACCTCATGTAACCACAGCCTGGACACAGAGGTTTGACTTCACAGGCTTCTGTTGTTTTTCACCTAAGTCTCTCTGCTTCTATAGACTTTCAGAAAACACAGTTTGTATGACCTACAATCTCCACTTTTGTAGAGAAAACAGATTAGGGTTAGGAAAGAGAAATGAGCCAACCACATGTTAGTTTGAACACTCAGAATGCTGGGATTCAAGATGGCCTCCACCATGAGCAGGCTGGTTCCTGGGTCCTGACCCTGGTTCCCAGCTGTCCCTTGTACTTCAAAAGAGACTAGAGAAAGGCTGAGAGTGTAGGAATGAGGAAAATGCATTCCAGTATCTACCTTGTGTTTGGGTTCAGGCATCCCTTGGTCCTTACCTGCTGCAGAGCGTGGCTAGCATACCTCAACCTCTACCCAGAACTTTCCAGCCCAGAGGCAGGGGCTTCCTTTCACTATATAATACAGATAATTTAGCTCCCCTCTCTTTCCTCTGCTGTCCTCTTTGTATCTATCCTCTTCTTCTCCTTCTCCATCCCCTCTACATGCCCCCCATACTCACCGCTGTATGGTGGACAAGAACTACTTCTAATAAAACTGCATTTGTATATTGTATCTTAGTCTTTGCAATTAGCTCATTCTGCCATTTCAATCATCTTGCACGATGCTCAAGTAGTCAGTTTCCTATTTGTGCTTCAGATTCATTACCTTTAAATTTGGGATAAGATTTTTATAATCTCCAAAATTTTTGGTCAAATTTTGTCAAAAAAATTTTCCAGGATTCAGTTGTATGTTATCTCTTATCTTGTGAAAGCTAAATGCCTAAAAGCTTCTTGACTCCAGCATCTCTCATAGCTCACTGGCCAGATTGAAGAATCAATGAGTTACTTTACATGTCCAGAGCAATCTGAAAACAGACATGGCAGTTAACAAAATGCCTTTACTCCTTCCTCAGGTATGAAAAGTATCCTGAAAGTATGTCTAAGGTGCTAACCTGTACTCCCTGTATACTGTATACTCAGGTAATTAATTTTATTCCTTCTCAAATCTCTGATGGAGTTGAAGGTCAGATAGTTTAGTTTTACAATTAAGCTTAGCTGTTTAGGGATTAAGATGTTTCTAGGTCTAGATAGAAGTTTCAAATTGATAATGATGAGATATGATAGAAATTGATTTGCATTCAGAATTTTAGGCTCACCAAGACAGGAAAGATGTTTTCTTCAAAGCTGCCAAATACAAATAGCAAAAACACTATGAAAGTAACATATATATATATATATATATATATATATATATATATATATATATATATTTCCTGATTGCTTTATGGTTCTTCTTGCTGTGGCAGTTTATTGTATATATGTGTAGTAATATAAATGTATACTCAAATGGTATATACTCACTTATATCTGCATACTAGCCCAAGGGGCATGTCCCACGAAAGCCTTCCCTTACCAGGAAACTGGGACAGAGGGGAGGACATCCTATTGGGACTCTAGATGAGAGAACAATGGGAGAATAACAATGTAGAAGGATCCAGTGGGTCCTAGAAACCTACAAGAAGAACATTATGATAGGCAGATTTGGGTCAAGGGGTCCCGCTCAAACTAATACAGGCGGTAAAATTTAAACTCCTACCCTGATCTAGCCCATGGACAGGACAGTCTCCACACTTGAGTGGAGAGAGGGATTTGACTTTCTATGTACTCTGGTGCCTTACATTTGACTATATCCCCTGGCGGGGGAGACCTAGTGGCACTCAGAGGAAGGACAGCAGGTCACCGAGAAGAGACTTGATACCCTATGAGCATATACAGAGGGAGGTAATCCCTCTGAGGAACAGTCATAGGGGAGGGAAATAAGGGGAAAATGGGAGGGAGGGGAGAATGGGAGGATACAAGGGATGGGATAACCATAGAGATGTAACAAGAATAAATTAATAAAAAAATATTTAATAAAAATTTTAACAAAAGAATGTGATGCCCAGATTCAGGGCCTTAGGAAAGGGCACAAGCCCTCCTGCACTATGAAGTCACTAGACATCCTATCCAGTGATATCAACTTTATTTTCTAGTGCTATGATTCAGTCATCTTTAAATGGTTCACACCTGTTGTTACTATATGTGTGGCTAAAGCTTGGATGCTTGAGCATCAAAACAAGAATGGTTGCCCAGAGACAGAACACAGACATAGTATTCATGAACACTCAAACCATCTTTAGACACAGTAGTGAAACAGTTAAATGAAAGACAGACATCTAAAGAAAAAGAACCAGAGTCTTACAATTAGAATATAACTTATGAGGTACTTCAACTGCTATAGTCAATGCTAATTTCCTTTTGTGTTTTAGCCAAGGATGTGCCAAGCACCTGTTGAAAATATCCTCTGGAATAAGAACTTTACCCTTCCTGACCATCCTCCAGAGTCTACACAACTCTGCGTGCTAGATCATCTGTAGGATTTCCATACAATAATCTCCACTGATTCAGAACACCCAGTCATTTGTCCACATATCAGTCAATTCCTCAAAATAGCCTTAAGATTCTGCCAGGTATGGTGGCATTCCCATGTAATCCAAGAATTTGAGAGGTAAAAGAAGGGGAATTAAGAGTTCAAGGTCATTCTTAGCTATATAGAAAGTTTAAAAACATCCTGGGATACATAAAACCCATGCTCAAATACTAAAAACTGTATGTATGTATATATGCATACATGTATGTATGTATGTATATTGTTTCTTCTTTCATAGAATTTTACAATATCTTACAACATTTCATCTGAAAAATTTCAAATTTTACAAAGATCATTATCAGTGAGACAAGCCAAATCTTTCCTAATAATTCAATCAATCATCAAACAAAAATGTGTAAGAACATGCTACAATTAAGACATTACAAAAGACAGGGAGTTTAGCAAGAATGCTTTACTTTCTGAAAGTTGTGCCCTCTTTCTAGCTTCTACCATTTTGTGAATTTCAGTTAGTCAATTATACTCCCTGAATTCAATCTTTGGTCTTTAAGATGTGGCTATATTGTGTAGTCTCAGAGTCATTTTATAAGCCTCAGGTGCATCAATGTACATGATGCTTCTTGCAAACTGTAAAGTACAATATACCTATTGGTTATCTCTAATGAAGGAGAAAAGAGGATGGCAAACTGCAACATGAGAGATCAGCGAGCTGTATGCCCAGGGAGAGCCAAGACAAAGCTAGCAATTGCCCTAAAATTCACTATAGAGGGTGGAAAAGCAATTTTATTTTTAATATTTCATACATGTGTATAATGTTTCTCACATTCCAATTCTTCCTGCCTGCTCCAATACATATCTCTCCCAATATTTTCATATCCTTAAAAATGTATTTTTATAATTCTTTGAGCCTAATCAGCAAAGCTTATATACTCACGATTATATTGTCACTGTGCATGGACAGCTGGCCTGTCCCTTCTCCCAAGCTGACTCTTCCTCTTCTAATAGCCATCAACTTCCAGTAGCACCTCAGTGAGGAGTGGGGATTTGGGAACCCATCCTTCACCATGTAATGCCTTGATCTTGTGAAAAACCTTATAAGCACAGCTCTGGTGAATTCATGTGTATAAGAGCATGGCATACCTGGAAGATAACATTTCATAGCACTCCTCATCCACCAACTCTCATACTTCTTCCAGTCTCTCTTTCACAAGGTTTCCTGAGCTTTGATAAATACAGGATATTGATAGTGATAACTTACTTGCAGCACTCAAAGTCACATATTCTCAGCAGTCTAAATAGTAATGTGTCGCTGCATGAACCACTACTCACTGCAGTAAGAACCCTCTCTGATCAAGGTTAGATCAGCACAAATCTATGGGTATAAACATTTAGAAGGCAGTTTGTTAACATGCCCACTTAGCAAAACATTAATAGGACCTATAACTTCCAGAACCATAGGTTTTGATCATACAGTACCAGGCATGGCTATCCTCCCATGAAACAGGCCTCAAAGCTAATCAATAGAGTGGTTGGTAAACCTATAAACATGACTGCACTGCCAGGAATGCCTTGCTTTGCAGGTTGCTTTTATATCATGCAAAGTCTATATCTGAGTAACACTATTGATTTCTTTTGTTATTGTTGCTGCGTTTTTGCTTTTTCAGGAACCTGAATATCCCATGCCAACCTTATGAAAGCCAACCAGGAGGAGTTTCCTGATCAATCAAGGTTGGTTTCTCTATGTCCTTCGGTCAAAGTATGTGAAGTTTTCATCAATTGGGGCTTATTGTCTGGCTACTCTGGGTAACCTAGAACAATGGCAATAGATTGTAGTATTCTGGGTGCCTCTCCAGCCCTCCTGGCATACAACTAATAGGAAGGTAACATATCAGAAACTGAGATTTTCATTTAAGAACCCACATCTTCTTAAAGCAATACTGCTCTCCCATGAGGGGTGCTTGTATTTAAATTTCTTTTTTTAAAGTTATATATTCATTATTGTACAATGTAAAGAAATTTATGTAAATTAACTGAAGTAAAAATTCATTTCTTAAAGTAAATAAAGGCAAAGAATGGCTTACATGCAAGTGAATTATTGGATGTCTTTCTCTGTCACCGATGCCTATGCTCTAACCACGAATTGTGTTTATTTTCATGACAGGCTTGGCCTGCCTCTGATGATTGGAGGATTGGAAGATGGTTAGATACACCTTTGAGAGCACAAAGGATAGCCCTATTAATTACAACCGGACAGTGGATGAATACTCAGATACAAGCTCTATATAGTCATCCCATATATAAGAAATTTAATGTTAGAATCAACCTAGACAAGATTCTCCTTCAGTTCTTAGCTGTGTCACCTTGAACAAGTTACTGACTATGCTGGTTTGAATAACAATAGCCCCCATAGGCTCATTTTTTGAACTCTTGGTCCTGAGTTGGTGGAATATTTTGGAAAGATTTAGGAGGTATAGCCTTGTTGGACTTGTGCCATTCGGGGAACACTTTGAGGTTTCCAAAGACTTTAATCATTTTTAGTATGTCTCCATCTACCTCTGCCTCCTACTTGAGGATTAAGATGCAAGTGTTCAGCTGTTGCTGTCACCACACCTTAGTTTTGCCATCATGGACTCTAACCATCTTAAACTATAAAGCAGTTAAATGTTTTCTTTTATAAGTTTCCTAACCATGCTGTTTTATCATAGCAATAAAAAGATAACGAAGACATTGACTCTCTCTAAAAGTTTCTTTGTTTGCAAAATGGATCCTATAATAGCAATTTCAAAAAGTATTGATGAACCAATATAGGCAGAAGTTCCAAATTCAACCATGATCAAGAAAGTGTGTGAAATTTGTAGATTTTCTAATTGTTTATTTCAGATTGTCTATGCATGAGCTATTTAGATCTCTGATACTGCATCGAGAGCAATGAGTAAGCAGCCTCATGCTGAGTTAGTTCATCTGGGGGTGATGTACTGGGGATGATGATTCTGAACTGCTGCTCAGTTATGACTGGGGGCAGTTAACAAGGTAAGGCCGGTTCATAAGATGCAGAAACCCATTGGTCAAGACATTTTATTTGTATGTGGGAATTTGGAAGGATTAAGAAGAATTAAAAAGAAATGTGGAATTCTAGGGTTCATTTAATTACTGTCTGTTCCTTTAAAAATGTGAACTGCACATTTGGTTTGTAACTGTAAGTGTGGAAAATATGGTGGTAGTTGCCTAATACGGTTGTGAATATGCCTTTATAAGATTCATGATACAGAGTGTCAAGAATGCTAAATGATCCAGAATTCTCTATGAACATGTACAAGAAATTTATAAAAATATCTCAGCAAGTATGTCCAAAGCATTTTATTGTAGCTGACATTTTTGTCTTTATTCACAAAGCTGCAGATGTGTATGCAGAAGCCTTATGCTGTTGAACTGGATAAGAATTTCATGGCAAGCATTCATTATAGTAAATTATTATCAGCTAAAGGCACATCCTCTCATCCTGGGCTACTTTTGTAAATGAAGTTTCACTGGAGCACAGCCACATCAAGTTGTATGCATATGGTCTGTGGCTTCTTTTGTATAGCGGAATTAAATAGTTGGAACAGAGATCTTAAGGCTCATTCTGTAAAGTATTTACTATCTAGCTCAGTAATAGAAAGTTCCCCAATCTTCCGCTGTAATTCTTTTTGCATACTAAAAGCACCAAGAAGTCTCATATCCAAGAAATCTTTAATTTTAATTCAGAACTTCTGGGTAGGCAACTCCAAGCTGGAACTCAATGATGTTAATTATGAGTTGCTATTGCCTTTTTGTTATTCATGCCTTTGTGTAATATTCTCCAATAAGTTTGGACTATATTGATGTGCTTTTTTAAGGAGGAGGAGGAAGAGAGAGAGAAAGAGAGAGAGAGAGAGAGAGAGAGAGAGAGAGAGAGAGAGAGAGAGAGAGAGAGAGAGAGAGAGGAATTTCCAATTTAGACCTTACATCATAAGGAGGCTGTGTTTTTCTCTGAGGCCCTCCTTGCTTCATCACTGGTTCAGAGTCATCAGATATGGTGGTTGAAATATGTGGAGGAAGCCTCTGGGGAAGACCATGTGGTAAGAAGCCAAGTGAAATGACCACATGTGCCCAACAGAAAGTAGAGCTGCTTAGCCTGCCAAGAGTCATGTGAACGAACTTGGAAGCAAATACTCTCCTTCCAGTTGAGCCTCTGATGACTGAAGCATGGACTAGGATCCTCAGTGCCTCTCATGCAAAACCTGAGACTGAGACATTCTGCTAAACTCAAGCTAGGTTCCATGAGCACTAGAATCTGGGGCACAAACAAATACCCATGACTTTAAATTGATAAGCGTTGGCTGAGCAATAAAGCAATGAGTAACTAAACAACTTAAAAAAAAAATAGTCAGCCATTGCCAAAGCCATGGTGAAGAGGCAACATGGCCAAGGTGACTTATAGAATAACACATTTGATTGGGGGCTTGTTTACAGTTTCAGAAGGTGAGTCCATGAGCATCATGGCAGGAAGCATGCAGTAGGCAGATGGCCATGGCACTGGAGAAGTAGCTAAGAGATACATCGTATTTACATCTTATCTTAAAGTTGGAGGGAAGGAGCCCTGGAATGCCCACTCTCTGACTCAGGGACACACCTTATTCAACATGGCCACACCCCCTAATCCTTCCCAAAACAGTTCTGCCAACCAGGGAGTGATCTTTCAAATATACAATCCTATAGGGGATACTCTCATTCAAACCACCACACCATTCTCGTTTACCTCCGTCATAGCTTTCTGCCATAAGCCATACATTATCTTTTCTCAGATTGTCAGTCTTTGCAGTTTAGAAAGTCAAGTGTTTAATAACTATATCTTTCAAGTAAAAAAAAATGGAAAATTTTGTTTCTGTCCTAACCATGAATGAAAATCTCACTGAGTTTTATTCATTGCCATTTATCTGATGCTATACTAGTAACCATGTTAGAAAAATGGTTTTGACAGGTCAAGGGTCCACTATATCATCAAGAATGTGATTATGAAAAATTGTCATAAATAACTAGGGCTATAGAATTGATTTGGCCATTTCCTTCTCTGTGAACTCCACTTCAGAATCAATGGAAATGTGAGAGGAACACAGGTGCAGAAGCCCTGGCACTATACCTGCACATACACCATAAGACTGGACAGGACATTCTCCACAGTTATGTGGAGAGTGGGGACTGACTCTGACATGAACTCTGGTGCTCCATATTTGACCACCTCCCCTTGGTGGGAAGGCCTGGTGACACCCAAAGAAAAAATAAGCAGGCTACCAAGATGAGACTTGATAGCCTATGACCATATAGTGGGGGAGGAGGTCCCCCTCGGTCATAGACCTAGGGGAGGGGAATACAGTGAAAGCAGGAGGGAGAGAGGAATGGGAGGATACAAGTTATGGGATAACAATTGAGTTGTAATCTGAATAAATTCATAACATTTTTAAAAAAGGAAAAAAAGACATGTAATCACACTGATGACTGTGAGCTATAGAAAATGCCTTCACTATGCAGGAACTTGAATTGCCTTTTGTTTGTTTGTTTGTTTGTTTGGCTCACTTCTGACTCAGAGTCTCTGAAAATGTGTCCTGCCAACCTGCCAATTCATTAATCTCACGCATTTGTGATGTATTGTTCTTCATTACAAGGTCTTTTTAATTGAGTCAATCTACAGTAATCAATGGCACAAGTGACAAGAAATTAGAACACAAGAATTCCTAAAAACTTGTAAGTTAGTCTCTACCTTCCACTTGGGCAGGCATTGAGTAAAAATTCAACCCAGGGGTGTCTTTAATAGGCTTTCCTTTAGGATCCTTGTTAGGCTTCAGCATGGGAATTCATATGTGCTAGCATCCTTGTCAGGAAGGGATGGTAGCTCATACCCGAGTGGGCCCTATGACAACTCGATGGAATTTTCACATTGGAATTAAATAACAGTGAGTTCACACACAATTTTCACCATTTTTTTTTTTTTTTTGGTTGTAAGAATATGGGCATGGATCTCTGCGATCTCAGAGCCTGATTCTTTAGCAATAAAAATTTGAAATCATGACTTCAGAATTAAAACAAAACAATTATATGTATGTATATAAAATATCTCTCACAAAGCCTTGTTCAAAATAGGCGCTGAAAATTATAATGTCTTTCTTTGCCTCACTTCAGTACATCAGAACCCATCAGAGTGGGACTGTGTGGAGCTACTTTCATACTTTTTTTCTGATATCTTTTTGTTTTGTCATCTTTCCCCATTATTGTTTCTTTCTGGCTTCATTAAAAAAAAACTAACATGGACTTTCTTTGACCTGAATAGTATAAACCTTTGTAATTTTTATATTCATGACTAAGATGTCTGGTAGTTAAGGAAAACTCAAGTTTTGAAGACTTTTAATTTGTCAAAAGATTATCTAGAAGCAACCCAATCTACAGTAGAGTTTGGTGAAGCTAGTTGCTATCAGCATTTATAAATAAAGTATTCTTGGGATTCAGCCACATCCATTTCTTTATTACTTATGACTGCTTTTCCAATACAAGGACAATAATGAGAAGCTGAAACAGAGATGATGTGGTCCACAAGCCCTAAAAATACTTTACATCTAGCCTTTTATAGAAAAACGTTTGCTTACTCTTGATCTCACTACTTGCTCTCTAGAGGCAGTTTCAGGAGACAGACCACTAAAACTCTGATCTCAGACGTAAATTTTATATAAGTATATGAAACTTGAGAATACAACAAACAGAAAGCATAGTTTCCCACCAGGACATGGGAAAGAACACTTATATAATCTAAAGTATGATTCAATCCAAGTGACATTAGTTACCAAAGGCAAGGAGGAGCACATAGGCATACATTTAAGATTTCGAGTGAAAATTCACACATTTGCTTCATAGTTCCATGGCTTTCAAATGATGTGACTTTGAACAAGTAACCTTCCCCTTGAATTGGTCCTTTAACCTATAAAATAATGATCTCAGTAATTCTTTCCTCAGAATCATTTGCAAGGGTTAATGAAATAATATACTCCATAAACTTTAAAGCTTTTTTTTGTGTGTGATTTTTGTGATTAAGATGTAGACACTCAAAATATGTTTTTAAAAAAACCACTAATATAATGATTACATCTCTACTATTGTTGGCAGGTTTCCAGGCATGTACACCATGAGGCATGTTGATTGAAGAGTCAAGCATGAGTTAAATTCTCTCTTGCCAAAAGTCCCCATTACATTTTTGTTTTAACTCATATGTATTTTAGGCCTTTAAATTTCAGACCAAATTCTAATATAGACATTTAAAAAGTTGCTATAGACTGTGCTTTGTGAGTAAAGCACTGAAGTTATGAAATGCCATTGCACTCACCCTATCCTAGATCATAGGCAGCAGAATTGGTCCTCCTTTACCCCCCTCCACTTGGGCTTACTCTGTCTTTGAGCTTAAAGCCCCCTTCCAATCTCAGAACTACTGAAAACCACACTGAATACAATATTTTCAAGTCCTCTTCAGTTTTATGTGTGTAATACAAGAGGCAGCTAAGGCAAATATCTCTTTTTTCTACCTCTTGCCTCTCTTGAACTCAGTGAAGTAGTGGCAGTCATCATGTTGTTCAGAAGGATTCTACAAATCACATCCCTGTGAAGGCCCAGGAAGGATCCAGTTTTGCTGCCACAGAAATGGGTAAAAAGGGAAAATCAGGCAGTTAAGATGATGACAGAGAAGAAAGTCTGCCTTAAGGGGAGAAAATGGTGTGAATTTAAATGAAAAATGACTATTCTGGGAAGATGCTGGCAGAATTCCCAGCTCTCCGTTGGTGTGAACGGTGCTCACTTCAGTTAGGCTTCTAGCCCGTGATGTACTCCAGCTGTGATGTATGCCTGCCATGTCAGTGATTTACTCTTTGCCACTTCTAATCCACACATTTTCAGGGATGGTGACAACACATCCTGGCATCTAATTTGCAATGACTGATATCATTCTGACACAGAAGCATCATCGAGTACAAAGTGCCCGTGCTGAAGATTCCTTGTGAAGTGTAGAAGGCCTAGGGTGTCTGGGACATGACGCCCAATGAAGCTCTGTGTCTGGTGTATGAGGCATGCACAGTGTCTCCTCTTTGCCCTCTGTTTATTCCAAATACCACCTATGAGCAGATATTATTCAATCCAGTTCAGATTAGGGAAAAACTTTGATGTATGATTTAATTCAGTAACTCAGGCAGTAAGCATAAAACTGGGGAGAGAATCCAGACCTGTTCACACTCTGTGTGCATAAGTTTTTCTCATGAGTGCCGAATTGGTTTGAATGAGATGTTTTTGTTTGTTTGTTTTCTATGTTCTTTTTTCTGGTTCCCTGATTTTCTCCCCAATTTTCTTCTTTTCACTTAAAAAAACAAGTTCCTCATAATTATCTGGGTTCCACTTTCCCCTCAGTGGAATGAATATTTGGAGTGGGAGTGAGAAACACATACTTTGCCTCACTCACCACCTAATCCTAAAGGCAAAACTTACTCACAGAAAGTCTCTGAGAGCCAGGAGTGGTGGCGCACGCCTTTAGTCCCAGCACTCAGAAGGCAGAAGCAGGCAGATCACTGTGAGTTTGAGGCCAGCCTCATCTACAAAGTGAGGCCAGGACAGCCAAGGCTACACAGAGAAACCCTGTCATGAAAAGCAAACAAACAAAAACAAAAACAACAACAAAAAGGAAAAAACAAAACAAACGACAAAAGAGAAAGTCACTGAAACAACACAGACATGCACAAAGGAGAACCTATCAGGGAAAGGTTTTGGTCAGCTTTCTCAGCAGAGGGTCAGATAGCAATTTTTTCCAGCTTCATTGGTCATGTAGTATGTGTTGCAACCACTCACTACCTCTGCCAAAGGGGCAGAGCTGTTGTGGACCATCCATAAATAAAAATACAAGGCTGTGTCCAACCAAACCTCATTTACAATACAATTATTAGGTCAGATTCAGACCGAAGGCCACAATTTGCCAAGCTTTTGTGCCATCTTGCTGTCAGCAACAAGCAGCTGACTGGAGACTTTTCTGTTATCCATGACAGACAAGATACTGAAACCAAATTTCAAACTTAATTCCTGTGTGCACTGAAGGTGAAATATCGCCTATAGCTTCACATGTTTCAACACTTGTTTCCCAGCTGGTTACATTATTTGGAAACATTTTGGAATCTCTTGAAAGTAGACCCTCACTGTAGGTGATAGGTCATTGTGGGCAGAACTTGAGGGCTTATCTTCCACTTTCTTCAATGCTTCCTGATAGCAGATACAATGGTATTAGCCAGGCTTCTAGTTCCTGCCGCCATACTTTCCCCACTATGATAGACTGAAACTGTAAACCCAAATAAGGCCTTCTTTCCTTTAGCTGTTTGTGTCAGTGTTTTGTCCCAGCAACAAGAAAAGTGCCTAATAGAGTTCTCCAATTACAATTCCTGGCTAAGAGCTCCTGGAATCCATCATGATAATTTCACTTCTGTTGTCTCCTCTAATGCAGCTGTTAGGTAACCAAGAAGTATCATTTCGTATGATAATGCAATTCAGGGAATATAGAACTCTGTGGACCTGTAATGCAGAGAGAAATCAATTGTGGGGGATTTGCTCTATTAGCCTTGCAAATGGGAAGGACTTGTTAGTGGTCTTAAATAAAGCTTAAGTATCTCTTAGCTCCTAATAGACTCTAGACAAAAGGCATCATTTGGTAGGGAAATTTGAAATTCCTGAGGAGAGAACAATTTCATAATCTGGTACCTGGGCTGCACTTTACAATTATCTACAGAAAATGTCAGTTAAGGGCTTCAACATATACTCCATGATTACTCTGTTTTCTGCATATTATGAGGAGGCAGTTAACACAGAGATACGTTTCAGATTCTTCTGTGGTCCAGGTAACGTCTCAAACACATGGGGCTATTATTTCCAGTAGTGTACCATCACCCTCAGATAGCCAATTGGCTGAGAGGGAAGAAAAACAATTCATATTTATTCAATGAGGAATAGATATAAGCTCTGCCTCAATTTTACCTATATGCCAGGCTATTTCTTTGCTTGAAATATTTCCCACTGCAACAATCAGTTTATTTTAGTTAGGCCAGACAGGAGTTGGTGTCCTTTTTAGCCTCCTATAATTTCTACTGTTCTGTAGCTGTACAGTACATTAGATTGTTGGTTGTTGTCCTATGTTCTGATTTGCTGAGTATCTCAGGTGCTCCCTGACACCTGCCGTATACACAGAAGAGAAATTTAGGAAGCATGAGAAACCTCAATTTATGAAAGACTGAAGAATGCATGCATATTAACTCCAAACATAATGTCTAATGAGCTACAGTCATGACATTTATTCTTCCCTAGGGACCAGCATTAAAATTTTTAAATGTCAAAGCTGGGAGAGATTTGAGTCCTATCAATCCAACCTCACGGTGTACTACAAATGAGAAAACCAAAGCCATATCTCATAGTGAACTTGCTCAAGGCTACAAACTTTCCTCAGCTGCAAAATCATTGACCATCAGTTCCCAAAGCAGTGCACAGGGAATAATAGTTATGAGGTACAGTGATAGGAAGGGAAAACCATGGTTGGTGTATGGAAGGAACAAGAATAGGCCTTATAAACACAGGATGCTTGAATGAATCAACTCATTCCCATTTCTAGAGGAGGATTTTGAATATAAATAGTAATTAAAAATGGGTTATCCAGGCACAGTTGTTAGGAAACTCATGACGTATCTGTCTGTCCATTCTAGAAAGGGTTGAGCTTCAGCAGTTCATTAACTTCTGCCAAGGTAGCTTTAGTGAACAAGTACAAGACTCTCCAGCATGGGCTTTGAAACTTTAACAGATCTGCTTCCTCTGACAAGATCTTGAACATTTCTTGTCTCTTTATTCACAAAGATGAAGATTGGATCTGCAGCTAACTCTTGCTTTCTGTTTCTTGCAGAATATTTGACAATCCAGTTTTCTCCTGTGGAAAAACCATCTGTGTTCTCAAAGATAAATTCAATCTCAATGGGCAGGCATGCACTGTTCCAAAGAGCTCATCAAAGCAGAATGGGTCTGTTTGAGTTTAGCAAAAGGGAAAAGAACAAATAAAACTACTCTTATCTTTTCCAGCCATTTTAATGTTATAGGAATAGGATTTATTCCCTGTGACTCCAAAATTAGACAATAGCATTTCATAGATATATAAGCTTAGAATAAACCAGAACCTCTGTTCTCTGTAGGCTTTTGAAAAAATCTCCCTCCATAAATTCAATCTGTATATCTTTTTAAATTAAGAATTTGTCTGTTTTGGAAACCACACTTTTTACAAAGAACAGCTATTTGTGTCTACAAAGTAAAATTGGACAGGTCGTTGCTTGGAGGCTGGAGAGCTAGGTCCACAGTAACCTCATTTCCTGTCCACATGAGTTGTAAAGGCAGGCCATGGATGATATTTCTAAGACTCAGGTTGCTTATTTGTGAAATGGAGATGATAATATTTATCCTCAGAGTTTAAGCTGTGAAAAGAACTAGCACAGCCAGTACTTCACAGTTGGTTTATGTCTTGATTATAACCTGTGTCTAAAATTGGAGGAAATAGTTCTTCCACTGAATGAATCTTGGGCAGGCCTGGTAGTGAGAAAATGATGGCATTTATATTGTGAGAATGTTGAGATAAGTTGATTTCTGAGAGTCCTTCAAACTCTAGTAATTATATAAAATTACTTTGTATGCAAAGCTTTATGCATACATATTCACAGACATTTTCCACATATGCATACATATTATCTATATATACATACCACTTCACTTAATTCTCATCACACTCTGGGATTTGCATATGTCCTACCATTCCCAAAGGAAAAGGCCAAGCCTGCCAGAGAGAAAACAGCATTCAAGGTCACACATTGAAAAGTAGAAGTATCTGAGATATAAGGTGACCTAGAGTGTCTCAAGACCCTCAGGGACTCACCATGTGGTACAGTCATCTCAAAAATAGCACCATAATAGAGTAAAGAGGCACTCTGGAGACATCCCAAAGGCACTGCAGTCTCTGTACCATGCCCTTATAATGATTACAGCAACGGCTTCTCAATACAAGCCTGTGAAACACAGAGAAACACAAACACAAATGTAAATAAACAACTCACTACCTCTTTCTTTTACTTCATTTAAGATAGTCCATTCTTGTCTCCAGAGAGAATGCATCACTCACCTGTGTCTCTGACACCCACCAGTGTGCCAGGAGTCTCACTTTAAATCAAGCTGTCTTTCTACATCACCCATCTTTTGTTTCCAGACCTTCTTTATTTTTTAAAATGAAACTGATATATGTATTATGTGATGTGTGTGTGTGCATGTGTGTGTATGATTCATCTATCTATATTTATATATTTATGAGTGTGAGAATGTGAGTCTGAATACCTGTGGAATGCCATAGGTATGGACATCATAGGATAATGTTCAGGAGTTGCCTCTTCTTTCCACCATATGGATTGAACTCAGGTGGTCAGGGTAAGCAGCAGACACCTTTACCAGTGAGCCATCTTGCCATCCCCTTAGAGCCCTTTTTAGCTCTTTGTAATCTTTTTTTTACTACTTTAGTCTTTATTTTTGGAATTCACTTGAATCTTAACATACAAGAGCTAAGAGAAGAATGTATTCTTTCAAATTAACTAATTAGTAGCATATAAAAATTATACACAATAGTGTATTTTATTATGACATCTTCATGTTTATATTGTATTTTGATATATTCATTCCTAATTGTCATCTCTTGTCTATTTCTCACTCGTCTTGTCCTTTTTCTCTTTCTAACTAGTCTGTGTATCTTTTTATTGCTATGATAAATCATCACGATGAAGGTAACTTATAAAGGAAGATGTTTATAGTTCTGGCTTACAGTTCCAGAGGCTTAGAGTTCATAACTGTGAGGTGACAGCATGATGCTGACAAGAACTAAGAGTTCATATCAGGAACTGAGAGAAGGAAGCAGAGAGCACACTGGGAATGGCACCAGTCCTTTCTAGCCTCAAAGCCAGCTCCTGCAAAATAGTTCTTCCAACAAGGCCACACATCTTAATCCTTCTCACATAGTTCCACCAACTGGGGACCAAATTTTCAAACATAGGAGCCTAGGGAGGCCATTTTCATCCAAACCACTGGAGTCTTCCCTTATACTTCCATATCTTCTCTTTTTAATGACCCAATGAGTTTATTTAGTATTAATGACAGGAGGAGGGCTAAGGGTAACTTACCTCTTACCAGTGGCTACTCTGTTGGAATAAAAGTCTTTCCTTCTGCAGCCATTAACTACTCATGAGCTCCTCTCTAGTACGGAACAGAACATTGACTGGCTCAATTATTTGCAAGTCTTGCACAGGTGGTTACAGCTGCTTCGAGTTACTGGCTGTGATAGTCATGCCACACCCAGAAAATAGCATGAATTTTAATCCTTCCTTGATCTCATAAGTACATAAGAGGGAAGCCTGTTCTTCCCTGAAGAGTGAGGTTCCTCTTGTCCCAATGTGGCTGCCCTTCGCCTACTCTTATGACCTCATGCATCAATGCAACACCTTTTCTCTGTAGTTGCCCATTGGTAAGGGATGCACTTGACCTTTGCCAACGGGTGTTTATTTGACTATCAGGTCTACAAGTAATCTTTTGGGCAATACGTTCCTAATTTTTTAAAATACCAATTCATGATTGGCATTAGTTTGAATGTTTCTTTAGCCAAATGCCACCTCTGGAAAAATCAACTAAGTAAGAAGCACTCCTGAGACAGAGAAGGACCCTAAGGAAATAGGAGGAGAAGGAGACTGATGGAATATATAAAATGTGTGTGCTAATATTTTATTCATGTAGCTTCAGTGAAAACTCTCAGTGGGCTATGCCATGTTACAGCAAAGCAACTTTGGCAGTGAGATAGCTGTCTCTTTTATAAAGAGGAAAAGATATCTTTAATCTCATTAGGATTGGGCTTTATCCAAAGAGGCTGCGTATCTACTGTCGCCTAAAAAGAGATGTATAGGACAGAATCTACTTATAGCTTACACCGAGGCACTGCAAATGATTTTACATGGAAAAGAAGAAAGAAAATGATCATTTAGCAAGTACGTATGCTTCTTCTAAGGTAATGGTCCATGTGCTAAACTGGGATGCCTGTGAGTTATTAGATTTCCCACTTCAACAACCTAACCTAACCTTGCAATATGTAGACATTACCCATTTTCTAATTTGGTCTAAGTCTACATTCACTTACTCAATAACCATTTTGAGTCTGTTAAAGGACAAGCCACTTTACCAACACCGAGAGCACAAAGACAAATCTTGTCCTCAGGAAGTATATGCAGTCCTCATAAAGATTAAATAAAATCTTAGTTATTTAATTAAATTAATTAAAGTTATATGCAATCTGAGATTGTTTTCTAGCTAGTGGTAGGTAGCACTGTAGATCTTTGTCTCTCATTGGTTGGGGCTTTGTAGTGTAGATGTAGACCTTAGCGGCTGGTGTCCTGAACAGGAGTGCTATGCTGGAAGTCAGAGTTGAAGTTTAGGAATGCTTACTATTTGAGAATGCATACAGCATGCTACAAAAGGCTTTTCTACATCTCGTCTGTCACTAATACACATCTTGGGAAACAAAGCTAGGCCCAATACTTTAAATTGCACAATTTTTAATAACTACTGCAAATGATGTCAAGTCACTTATTATTAGCTCTAATTCACAGATGAAAAGACTAATATTTTCAAACGTTTGAACAGAGTAAGGGAAGCTACAATGACATTTCTTGGGTTTGAGTGCACTGATTTTTATCTCTGTGCTTACCATTCGTTTTGCTATGTTGTGCTTCCTTGATGTTGTAAGTCAATGTATTTCTTCCATAATTTGATATTATTCTAATTGGACAGACATCATACCTAACATAGTTCAACTGTTGCACTTGAACAGCTTCAGCTATGTGAAAAGCTGTTAATTACCTGTGGAGGAGTCTGCCATGATAACTACCTGTGTATTCTCTTAACACCACTGTGAACAAACTATGGAGCCCAATCCATGTATCTACTTCAGTGCTCTACAGTGGCCAGAAACCACTGTCAGCCTTCAGTATATGTATGTAGACATTACCCATTTTCTAATTTAGCCAAGTCTACATTCACTTACTCAATAACCATTTGACTGTGTTCACGGACAAGCCACTTTACTAACACAGAGAGCACAAAGATAAATCTTGTCCTCAGGAAGTCTGTTTTATGTGATGGATTGACACAACATTGCAATCCATCGAAAGCGGAATGATGACAGGGGAATTTGTAGGTTACAAGGAAAGCACGCAAGCAGGAGAAGTAGCTGTGATTGAGGGAGTCCAAGGATGTCTCCATGTTTCAATGGGTGAACATTTGTCAAGTGTGCATCTAGGAGGGAAGAAGAGAGGACAACAGATGCAGCATATTAAATAAAGCCAAATAGTCAACTACAAGCTCTAAGTAAGCTTTAAATAGGAATGTGAGTAGTGTTATGTTAGGCTATTCATAGCCAAGAATAAGAAGGAAATACGTAGAAGAATTCATCATTTATTTAGCAGTGAATAGAAAACTACTGGCAATCTGAGAATATAACTACTTAAATGGTGTAGCATTTGATACATCCCAATGGCATCTCCATTTACTATTTGATGAGTCAGAAAATCTATACAACTATTCCTGGGGTTATGCCTTATCTCTTTTCTTTCATCACATCTCCTTATGTGTTTCCCTAACCCAAATTCCATCATTTCCACTGTGATGGTTTTCCATTATCCCATTCTCCCCTTAATCCAAACTTTACATAGTTTTAAAAGGCATGCTCCACCAAAAACATAATGGGAATTCAGTATACACTTTAAAAATGAATGTAATAAATGGCAATTGAAATTCATACTGGAGTTTCTTTTGTAGCTATTTCTTTGTGTTGTAGTCTTCAAGGAGTAAAGGTATAAGAAAGAAAAGTAATGCACATGATAAGAATGGAAAGGAAAGAGTTGAAGAATATAGGCAAGCCTGAGTCATCAGCCAGTAAAAGCAACTGCCATCAAACCTGACCACCTGAGTTTAACACCTTAGACTCACGTGATGGAAGGAGGAACCCAACTCCCAAGAGTTCTCTTCTGACCTCCTCATGCATAGAGTGGCTCATGTGCATGTTCTCAGACATTCCCACACAATAAATGAATGAGTAAATAAATGTAATTAAAGAGAAGACAGCTGAGGATCTGGAGCAGTAGCAGGAAGTGGCGTGTTTGATGTGGCCACAGAGCTAGTTTTGTAAACTGAGGTTAATCATCTCAAAAGGAAAGTTATCATTGTTGGTTGAATCATGTTTCTTCAAAATTAACAGGTTTAAGCCCGAGTTCTTAGTATCACAAAAGGTGACACTGCTTAGAACTAGTTTCATGTCAGATGATACCCATTCTTTAATAGGGTGACTTCCTCTTGTAATCTTTACAGTCACTGTCCTTACTATCATGGGCAAATATAACATCACATGACTATGCATTGAAGGAAGATGCTGTGAGCAGGCAGAAGAAGATGATCATCAGGGAGCCTAGGCAGGAACCTGGAACATGCCCCTGTTCTCAGCCCTCGTAAGAAGCCAATCCTGAGAACACAGTGACTTTGGTTTCTGGCATCCAGAATGATGAAATGATAAACTTATGTTGCTTAGTTCCTCTAGTCAGTGGCATGGTGGGTTTGTGCAGTTGTCTGTCTTGGACACTGGGGGCCCTTCACCCTTATTCCTTCCTGGAGCCTCACTGGGCTTATTACATCTTTATCTTGGAGAAGACACCTCAGGTTACTTGGGCAGCTTTGCTTCCAATGGGAGTCATTAGAACTTTGCAATCTCGGTACATATACCCAATGACTCTGATCCATCAGCCCATCAACTTATGAAGTAGACTCCATACTCTAGAGTTCTCTCTACTGCAGAATGAAGGTCTCTTCCACAGCGATTCGTTTGCAACATGTTTTTGTACCTACCCCTGTTCTTTTGTCAGAGATGTCTTGGTCTTGAATCCTGGTGTCAATATCTGCTTCAGGGAACCCCCACCTAACACCCTGCTGACTCTCCTTATTTAAACATCGTGTCTAAAATTGAAGCAAAATGCCAGCCTGTGAGTGCTTCCCTAACAAATAGAGTGGGGTTAGTAAATGGTAGCCAAGTGAACGGTTGAAAGGCAGAATGGCAGGATGGCATTTTCTTTAGCAGACAAAGAGTTTTACATAAGGTAGGAAAAATACCATGATAAAGGTGGTAAACAGGATGTAGTAGAATTCCCACACAACCTTGGTGTCCTTGGAACTCAAGGAGCAACATATTATTATGGACATCACGGCCGTAGTTGCAAGCATGGTCCCACAAAAATTTCAGTAGGTGGGTTTTATAGTTGACACCCTCTAGTTCATTGTGTGTGCATTTCTGCCCTCTCACTCTGCTCCAAGAGTTAAAGCAATGTGTAATTTGTGGTAAGGAAGTGACTTTTTCACCTGCACAGTTTGGCTCAGTGTTAGTTAAATGTTCTGAAATTTAAAGTCATCTCTCCTTTTTTTTTTTTCTTTCTTTCTTGAAAATGTCTAAATGCTGTGTTGATAAATGTCACATAGAATAACGAATGTGATGGAATGTGTTAAGGATAATGGGAGTTACTTTCTAGTTCGCCTGAACCATGACTTGCCTACATTTAGCAAGAGTAATGAATGTAATTTAATACAGCACCTTCGCAGAGAAGTGACTCAAAACACTTTCAAAGTGAATATTAAAATGCTGAATTATGCAATAAGGACACAGACTTAAGTAGATAATAATAGATCACATACGAAATGACACAATGCACCAGAAGGTACATTATTACAGTATGCTTTATGTAGTTATTTGTAGAAGAATGAAAACAGAGAGTTAACATGGAATGAGGAAAACAAAGGTGAAATATAGATTAAATAGCTATGTTAATGATTAGAGCCAGCATAGGCACCCACAAAGTGTGCATATGGGAGCCAAAGTCGTATGGAAGGAAGTTTAATCTAGTATTTATAATTTGCATGGCTATGAACAAGCTCATTTCGAACTTGATCCTTATAGTTCTTGCATAACATATAGTCTGTTTTATGGAAACTCATGAGTTGAATACATTTTAGAAGATTCCCCCAATAAAAGATAGTTTCATTAATACTTTTCTTATTATTGAAATGAAAGAATAACCTCAGTGCTGCTTTCATACTCTTCTAGTGCCAGTTTTGTCATATGTGTTAGGGTTGTCACTATATAAATCTATCACAATACTCTTTCTCTCTCCACCAGATAGAATGTAATCATATATCACTTATAGATCTTGAAGAAAATAAGATTTAAAGATCATGTATCCTAAAAGACTTATTTTCACAAATAAGTGGCAGCCCAGTGACATGAAGTGACTGCTTTGAAATCACAATTGTTCCCACTGTTTTGTTCCAGGTACTCTGTTTATTACTACACATGCATTATTTTATTCTTATAATATCATCATGAGGCGTATATTCTTATCTTTGGTTCACAAACTGGGGCACAAATGAAAGAAATAGTTTATATTAAGACTGAGCTGGGTTTTCATACCTAGCCAAGGTGACTACTGAACAGGAGGCCTTAGAGTCTCCGAATCCCTTCTTGCTCTCTACTCCCATGCTCTGTTATGTCTTCACAGGGCCAGACAGTTAATTAGGCCTTACTTTCCTGGAACTTATGTAAGTAGGCCATGCCATTCTTTTTTCCCAAGGTTTTCTCTGTCCCATGAGAGATGGGGAAGTTGGGAGGATATTGAAATTAAGCAGTGACTCCTTTTGCTAAATGTTAAGTACATTTGCCTTGGATCTCCCCCAATATCCTTTGCTGCTCTTCAACTCTGAACCAAGAATTTGCTTTTTAAAAAAATCATGATTTTAAATTGTGCCCTTAAGCAAGACTTAAAGGCAATTTGAATCTCAATGTGCTCATATGAAATATTGGGTTATAATAGTAATTGGAGGTAGTTTTGTTGAGTAACAAATGATAAACATAAAAATACTTTTTTGATAACCCAAAATGCTAAATATTACTCAATTTTGATAATCCAAACAGAAGGTGAAACTATGAGTTTTATAAGCCATAGTCTTTGGGTGGCATGTAAGGAAACTGTTAAGAAACTAATTCTTTTTTTTTTTTTTTTTTTATCTCTTAGAAGCCTATTCTTTTTTTAAAATTATTATTAATTTATTCTTGTTACATCTCAATGGTTATCCCATCCCTTGTATTCTCCCATTCTTCCCTCCCTCCCATTTTCCCCTTATTCCCCTCCCCTATGACTGTTCCTGAGGGAGATTTCCTCCCTTAAAGGCACGGTTAATGTGCTGGAATTTTAAAAGGCTCTGTAAGCTTGTTAAAATACATGCTGAGGTAAACGATTGCTTGCTACTAAATAATGGCTAAGGAAATAATGATCGAGAACACAGAACTTCCTTATCAGGTCACCAATATGACTTTACAGGCCAACAAAGTCCTTGCCATTAGCCTCTTATAATAACTCACCATGTCAACAGAAACAATGACTCCTCCCCATGAACAAGAACAAAACCAGCAAACTCTTCAAGATGGACTTAAGGAGGAAGTCTCCAAGACAGCCTCCCCACATTTGCATTCATAAAGGAAAGGGACTACCTGTGGGTAGTGGCACTCCTCTGACCCAGTCAGCCAGGAGGCTCATCTACCCAGAACAACTCATACTCATAGAGATCCAGATAAGACCGTGAAATCACTACCTATTGTAAGGAATAAGTATCTCTTGTCCAATCAACCAAGGCTAATATTCTAATGTGATACGTATTGAGAATTTTTATTTGGGCTGAAACCTAGGAACCAAATAAAACACAGGATAGTTAGTCATGACAACAATGAGGGTGGAACAGTTTAGAAAATCCAAAGGAAACCAGATCAACTGTGGAATGTCATTTTTGGTCTTAGAGATTTCAGAGATTAAAAAAAATGCATACAACATATTGCCCTACCTTGTTTTATTCAGAAAGAAACAAAGGTGAAACAATATGGCCATAGGTATAGTCACATGGCCAAACAGTTGCTAGTTTCTTTGGACCTTTTTTCAGTGCTTTCCCCATAACAGGATGGCCACTCTCAACTTTCTTTGACCCAACACTCACTCCTCTCACATTCTTGCTACATATTCAGAACAGGTCTAGAGTAGAAATTGAAGAACACAAACAACAACAATCTATTTACTGGTGTACTCTGTTTCCTTTAATTCTTACAACAGCACTGTGAATCAGGGACCCTTATCTTTAAAACAAAGAAGTAAATGAAGTCTCATTTGTAGTTACACTCGCTAGACCTGCGATTCTAATTATAAGCTGTAAGACTTCACATTTTGGGTTTTTTAGCCAACACCATGTGCTATTCCTCACCACATACATTTTTAATTCTTTCCTTGACAACTGCTATACTCTCTTACTATTTATTTCCACATGTCTTGTTATAATTTAGTTGTTAAGAATGGATAATGATCTAGGACTTAAGAAAATCACTGATGTCAGGAGCTGAGAAGGACAACAGACCAAAGACCACAAGGAACTCAGTCTTGGAGGTAAGTTTTGTTATGAATGAATGAAAGAATGAAAATGAAGCAAAGTAAAGGAGAGGCAGACTGGCCAGAAGAAGCACTATTTTCAATGAAGTACTCTACTAGGGGGACACTCTTAGTGTACACTGAAGAGTGCAAGGACCAAGGATACGAAGGGGAAGATAGGCAAAGGACTTCAGTTGTTCCTGAGAATAGAAACACAATTCAAGACTTGGTGGACGAGTCAGTATAGAGTTTAGGGGTTAAGATGTTTTTAGGTCTAGATAGGGGTTCTAAGTTGATAATGACAATATGTGATGGAGATTGATTTACATTCATAAATTTAGATGCACCAAGATTGGAAAGATGTCTTCTTCAGGGTTGTCAAATACAAATAGCCAAAACACAAAGAATGAAACATTTATATAATTCCTGTTTGTGTCATGGTTCTTCTTGCCCCAGATAATCTATTGTATATATGTGTAATAATATAAATGTATATGTACAGAAATAAAATAATTAAAAAATAAATACAAAATTTTAAAATATATTTTATTAATTTATTCATATTACATCTCAATTGTTATCCTATCCCTTGTATCCTTCCATTCCTCCCTCCCATTTTCCCCTTACTCCTCTCCCCTATGACTGTGACTAATGGGGACCTCCTCCCCCTGTATATGCACCAGCCAAGGACAATATGTGCACTAAACTTCAAACCTCTACCCAGATCTAGCCAATGGACAGGACATTCTCCACAGTTGAGTGGAGAGTGGGGTCTGACTTTCACACAAACTCTGGTGCCCCATATTTGTCCACTTCCCCTGGATGGGGAGGCCTGGTGGCACTCAGAGGAAGGATAGCAGGCTACCAAGAAGAGACTTGATACTCTATGAGAAAATAAATAACATTAAACAAACAAACAAACAAACAAAAACTCAAAAACCAAACCAAACCAAACCAAACCAAACAAAAAACCACTCACCAGCGGACATCAATCTTGCTGGTAGGAACTATATAAAGAGCCAATGATTGGCTATCTCAGTAAGCACATTTATCCAAATTCTCTGTACCTCAGTTCCCTCTTCTGTAGTAGGCTACTGATGAGTGTACTCACTTCTGGGGTTATGTGGGGATTTGTAATTGAAAACAGCACCTGACATAGAATCAACTACAACTACCCACCATTTCTCTTTACTTCAGAGCTAATATCATTATTGACTCTGCTTTTATATTTTGTTCCTTTGAAAAACAGCAGGAGCTTGTTATATACTTATTTCTCCAATAAAATGTGAGGAAGGCCAATAAAATAAAATCAATAAAAGAGGAAGCTGTTCTGGCTGACTCAAGGGAGTAACAGGCAAGCACACCATCTGCTCAACCCCACCCAGGCCTCATGGTGGTCCTGAGGAGGCCCTGGGCTCCAGCACTAGCATTTAACTACTTTTTGTGAGAGAGAGCTGAAGATAGAGAGATTAGCATCAAATAGGGGCCAGATACGTCAGTATCAAAAAGTTTTGAAAAGTAGAACATCTTGGCTCTTTCAAATAAGATGCTTTTCTATCACTTGCCCCCCCCTTTCAGAAAAGAGATTACCAGGCCACTGCTCACAAAGCTAACCTTCTTGAAGTGCTTGACAAAGCCTATTTATTGAGCTCAGCCTTAGTAACAAGTGCAGAACATTCTGTGGGTTTTACTGGAACTCGCTATCATGGCTCATCCCAGCTCAGATCACTCTGGCTGAGGCTGCCAGTGGTCTCCCCTGGGACAATGGCTCAGAGTCTCAGGCTGCACCCAGGAGAGAAAACAGGCTGTACACTTCCTCTTAAGCCTAGGACTGCCCTCTGTGTCTATCTCTAAGGGCCTAGAGTTGCCAAACTGGGGGTCTGAGGACATGTGGCGACATATGTTTGGTATTCCCTAGGGACTCCTTCAACTTCCTGAAGCCTAGACAGTCTGTTACACTGTGCTTCTAGATATGTTTCTGCCACATAGAAATCAACAAAGTTACAGTGTTATTCTTCTTATGTACCTTGCAAGCTGCTATGACAGTTGAGTGTGCTTAGCCTACATAGTAGGTTTGTTGTTGAGAGTTTGATGGTTTCTGACTGTTTACTTGGCATTAGCTCTGTGGAGTATGTACCAGCACCCAACTTTTAGGAGTTTTGGAGCCTCAGTTTGGGTCTGCAAAGATATTTCTGTTGTGTGCTTGTTTGAACGCAGATGGAGAACAGGCACTTCATATTCGGAACCTGCTGTGATCCTGCCAGTAATACTGTGGAAAGGAATCACAACTCTTCTTTTAGAAGATAAATAAATGACACTCAAATGCATTACATGAGCTCACACAGTGGAGGAGTATGAGTGCATCCTCAGAGCAAAGTCAGGTGGACTCCTGGTACTTTTTTCTAGTCACTGAGCTGTGCTTTAATGTGTAAGTCCATCTAATTTTAAGACTAAGATCATTGAATCTCTCATGAAATTTTTGCATTCTTGATAGTTTAGGTTTACTTGTCCAATTGAATTTTTAAATTCAGTGAAACAAGGAAAGAGACAAAGAACGAGAAACAGAGAAAGAAACAGGGGTGGGTTGAGCCTGAGCCATATGTTAATGTGTAATCTGTGTGTTTGTGTAAATGTGTAGATAAACAGGTGTAAACAGTAAGAAATTTAATTTCCTTTTGACCTGGCTTCCATTTCCACAGATGTCCAATGTACAGGCATAGACAATGCTTCTTGTTGGCTACAGAAACTCTATGAATTATTATTAGATGCCATTCTTCGTATGGCATGAATGGGGATTTACAGGTGTCTTTCATTTCTGCTCATACAAAGAGCAGAAAACCAGCCTTAGTTGTTCTGTGCATCACACACACCTTTTAGATTCATAATCTTAGGACTGTACAATACTTGTGAGAAATTATATGTTTTCAGAACAAAAGAACTGGACACTGAAATTGGATCAGACCTGACAGGATTCATTCCTCTCAGCATGCTGGACACTGACATCCTGCATTTTTCTTATTCCAGCACCAAGTTCTTCAGTTGCTGTTGCTCATCAGAACAAGGCAGCTCCCAGGACACCTTCAAAGAAAGCTTCCAATCCCAATTGGTCCAGCATTTCAGATGGTCCCAAACAGCACTCTAATTAAGCCTGGAATTTCTCAACATTTATAAATTTGACCAGAAATGCTATTCCTAAATTGTTTAGCCATTTCCTCAATTATATTTGGGCCTCTACAAAGGTATTATTCATCCCAAATCATCTGGAAAAACCCTTAAGAGAACAACACCCATTTCCTTTAAGGGGAGTCAGGTAGGTTTTTGGTTGCTTTCTTGGGCTATAGAGGGTTATTTTCAAAAGGAGTTAGTTATAAGTTATTACTGGTCTTATTTAGAGAGAAAACATGGTTGGATACAGGGATGTCTCCTTTTTCCTTTATCTTCATTTCTTAAATTTGGAGATAGACGTTGAAAAGAAGGGGGAATATAGAAAAGTGTAGGGAAGAAAAAGCAAAAAGTAGATTAGTAAAACTACTCCTCAACTTAATATACCTTAATTGTTACTCACAAGGTTATTTTTAATTCATTGGTATATACATGCCAAATAAATTTGATTTTAGATACAGTGGCATAGAATTCAAATGTAAGATTATTCTTCACACACATTGTATATATGTCTACTCTAATATGTGGTGTTGTACCCATATAACTCAATTATAATACAAGGTTTACTTCCAATACTTTGAAAATGATATTGCAGGCTGTTTAGGATAAATAAGTTATACAATTTAATTTTTAGTTGATCAAATCATGATCATATCAATTACTAGTCTACTTTTATCACAAGAATATACATCTTAGGGGAAGAAGATATATACATGATTCTATAGAAAAATAAGGTAAAATAGATAAGGTCTTCAAAAACTTTAGAAACATACAGTATATGGCATTAAAATGTTTTCATTATTTTAAAGATTCACCGACAATGAGACAGGTTAACTCCTGGCGACATCCAGCCTACGTCAAAGAGGATGATGAGAATCAAAGAACCTTCTTATGGAGATGGCTTCAAATGTGGCAAAGAAATCACTGGGAAAAATGTCCTCATTTCTGTTACAGACAGAATTCAGCCTAAAAAAGGGAAAGCTTGGATGCAGGCAGAGTCGACAGCCAAACTCTGCCAAGACAGGGTAAGCAAGTCACTAATAGATCCTGCCTCATGAATATGTCTGTCAGAAGGCTGAAGATGATATTCCAATGTTAAAGAAAGTTTTGGGTGATTATTCAAGTAGCAAACTGTCTGTGTCATCTTCTCATTAGAAAAGCTACTAACCTGCACTTCTGGTATACTCAGATAATCAATTTTATTCCTCCTCAACTCTCTGATGGGGTTAAAGACCAGATAGTTTAATTTTACAATTAAGATTAGTTATTTAGTGGTTAAGATGTTTTTAGCTCTAGATAGATGTTTTAAGTTGATAATGGTGAGATATGATAGATATTGATTTACATTCAGAATTTTAGATGCACCAAGATAGGAAAGATGTTTTCTTCAAGGCTGCCAAATACAAATAGCCAAAAACACTGAGAATGTGCTATTTATATAATTACTGACTGTTTCATGGTTCTTATCGCTGTGGGTAGCTTATTGTATATACATGTAATAAGAGAGAAAAAAGAAAAGTCTGTAGAGAGCACTGCAAAAATCCTGACAAGCTCAAAATTCTGAAACTTTGCTGCAATGAGAGGAGCAATGCTGTTTTATTTTCTGTCACTCACCTTTATTCTTAAAGCTTTTGCTTCGCCCAAGGTCAAATCAAATCAAAGAAAAAAATATGGTGGGGCACATAAAAAGGGGCCTAGCTTTTGATATACACACTACCACAGTGAGATGGGAGCCTAACAAGAAGACGTTCTGTTTTGAGCCAGTTTCCTAGGGTGTGTTTCGTTGGTGACACGGTTGATATAACATAGAATTATTCATAAATTGTTCCAAATTCTTATAATAGAAACAGAATAATATGAAGATGCCCAGTTGGGTCAGAAATAAAGATGAGTGTATGAGACTATATTCCCCATCCCTCAGAGACAAAGTTTGGGAAAAGCCAATATTCATGATTAACACACAGGGGATTTTAATTCAGAAGAAAGTAGACATCAAGAAACACGCACAGTGGAAGTTAACTGAAGCATCCACTGTGTTCTTAAACTGTGCGTGCAGAATAGAGGTAGTTCAGTGAAGGGAAGGAGGAGGTACAGTGAAACTTTAAAGAAGAAAATTTAGGGAGAAAGCTGTAATTGTATGAAGGATATTCCATGAAAAGATTGATCAGACATTGTCACAAATAATTCAGGGATGTGTGGTTTTATAGCTCATATCAAGCCAGATTTGGCCAGAATATGCTTATTTCCTACCCAGTGGCTTAGAAAATATATTTTTGCATAAACAAGAGTCTATGATGGAAGGGGCTTTATAACCTATAACTGTATCTAATTTATCTTACAGTGAAGAAGCACTTATATACAGACATTATAAAGTAGTGACTATTTCTATTATTTTTTTTAGGCCTTTAAATTCTTTGAAGACCAGTAGTTAAGGCTACATTAAAGCAAGACAAAGGGTCTTAGAATTTTAGTGACAGTATTTATTTGTTTTATAGCCTTGGCTGTGGGTGGTAAGTGTGAGGGAGTGGGACTTAACTTTATGAGCCTTAGTTTCTTTAAAATAAATTGGAACTCTTCATACTTTATAACGGATGTTGTGAAAATTAAATAAGATGTTTATAAAGTGGTTAACACATGCCTAACACAAAGAAAGTGTTCAATAAACTTTCACTTTTAATATGCTTTATGTAAACGTATCTCATTTTAATTCTGCAAGTAGCCTATGAGGTAGTCGTTAGCACTCCTATTTTATGAACAAGCAGATTGAGTCTAAGAGAACTTAAATTATGTTGATCGTGGTAACAACGCTAATGGATAGCAGAGTTGGTTAATAAGCTTAGGTTGATCAAGCTGCAAAGCCCAATTGTTTTCAATTAAATCATGATGATTTCATTTTGAGAAAAAATATGCATTTCAGCAAATGAGAAGCAGTGTAATATAGCTCTTAAGCATAGGAATGAATACTGTCACGGCAACATTATGAAAATTAAGTGAGATAATAAAAATAAATACTTTCCACACTTGGCATATAAGACTCACTTGTAGGGGCCCAAAAAATATTCTGATAATAGTAACTAAATGAAATTTATGGCATTTCCTTTGCATATTTGAGCATCATAGAAGATACCTGTTTCCACCTGAGCACTGGACAGGTGGAAGAGGATACCCTCATGTCTTCCAGTAGCTCCTCCCCTTTCTCAACTTCCTCCAGCTGCTCCTCATGACACAGGTCACATGGGTGGCTATTGCACAACCAGAGGTCCGCATCCTCAGGTCTCCTAGCTTCTTTGCCATTTTTCAAATATCTCACGAGATAATACCTTGATTTTTCTGTTGTCTTTCAAGAAGAAAGAACTTTAAGGAACTTTAAGCAAGGACCTTACCTTGGGTGACACCCACAGCATGGATAGATCTGATGAGCCTGAGATACTTGAACTACAACCCAAGAACAAAACATGTACAATGACACAGTGGCTTTTCAGATCTCCTCTAAGTTTTGTCCTTAATAAAGTATTACTCTCCTTCTTCCACATTAGATTATTCCTCAACATGAGATCCATATCCTGAGACCAGTTAACCTAAATTGCTCTTTCTCTTCCAATTTTAAGAACAATGACTCTGTGATTATGAGCCAGTAGTAGAGCATTCTGCATGGAGGCAACAATACCTGCTGAAAAGTAGGAAACAATTGCCTTTGTGATTTCAGCACATGACAAGTAGGGAGAGGGGGGTCAGAGAGAAGCCAGAATATGATTGCAAGGCTGGGGATGCTCTCTCACTAGGACTTGGATACCAGCCGAGCCCCACATGCTTTTACTGACAAAACAAAACCATATTGCCTCCATGTTGAGAAGACACTGCTTTTTACAGTGTGCAATGCATAGCCCTTGTGTACCCTGTTAGACTTTCTTTCATTCATATAATATACATCTAGAAAGTTTTCTCATAATACATTCTGATAAACATTTATAAAACATTTTCCAGTTTTTATCCTTTCCTTTTGCTACATATCAGACATAGTAATGAAATATTTTTCATAAAACATGGGACTTGCTGATGGACTCTGGGAAGAGTGCTGAGAGTGGTATGGAAGAATGGGAGGGTGGAAGGACCCGGAGGGTTCACGAACCCCACAAGAAGACCATCAAGACTGAAGTATCTGGACCCAAGGGGGCCTACACAAACTGTTGCACCAACAAAGGACAATGCATGCAGTAAACCTAGACCCCCTGTCCAGATCCAGCCAATGGACATCTCATTCTCCACTGTACATTGGGAATTAATAAAATCATGTCTGCTAAATGCTCAAAAAGGTGAACAAAAAGAATGAAAAGAGAAATAATGAGAAAATCATCTGGAAATTGTGTGTATGCATTTAAACACAGCTTAATGTGAAAAACAAGATGGAGATAAGAACACTAGCTATGAACGTTATTGTAGAAGATGGAGGAATGGATGACAGATGTTGTGGTGGTTTGAATGAGAAATATCCCTCATAGGCTCACGTATTTGAACAATTGGTCACCAGCTGGTGGCAGTGTGTTGGAAGTTTGTAGAAGTTTCTGAAGGTAGAAGCTTTCTGGAAGAAGTTTGCTCCTGGGGATGGAATTTTACAAGTTTATAACCTCACCCTAATACCAGTTAACTCTTTGTGCTTATTGCATATGGATGGAAGTGTAGTCTGTCAACTTTCTGATCTAGTGGGCAGCTGCCATGTATCCTTGTCATTGTAGACTCTCCCTCTAGAATTGTAAGCCAAATACACCCTTCTTTCTACAAGTTGCCTTGATTGTGATGTTTTATCACAGCAACAATCATAACTTACAAGCTAGGATGCTTGTATTTTAAGGGGAATAGATAAAGCTGCTGTGAAGTTGATCCTGTAAAGTCAAGGTGGAATATTATGATGTTCAAGTTAAATCTGAAGAACTGAATGTGGAAATTTATAGCTTTTCAGTTGATAACTCAAGAGGAAAGGACCAGAAACCAGAATTAACTGGTTGATGTGAACAAAAGCAAGGAAGAGAATGGGTAATGAGTATAGCAGAAGAAAGGAAGTCAAGAAACACACAGTAAAATTAATAGAATATAGAGCCCATAGCTCACTCATTTGTAAGTGAAAACCTAGTCTGTGAAAAATCTTCAGGATGAAAGTTCAAGCTGATGAACAATTTTAGAAAGATGGACAACCCAAATTGTGATAAGCAAGCAAATGACTAAGGCCCTCATCTCACAGTATTCTACAGAATCTAGATGAACTGAGGACTTAGAAATATATAACAGAAGTCTAAACTTTGTCAATAAAACCTAGGAGATTTCTTTTCCTGTTTTGATAGAAAAGAAACTTGTTGCTAAGGTTCAGAAAGACCACTGGAAATGTAACTTAGTAATTAGAGCACTGGTTAGACTCCATGAAGTGCCTAGAGTGCATGAAGGTTGATATCTGGTGCCAGAAAAATAATCATAAAGGAAAATAGTGGTATGTGTAAATTTACTGACATTCAAAGTGTGTCAAACACATATGGCTAACACGTCAACATAAAAATGGAAACACATAGAATTTCAACAATTGTTAGCAAAATAACCAAACAAAAACACTCAACTGAACACCACCACCACCAACAATAACACCAACAACAAAAAGTGAGAAAAGGCTTATATATAAAATGCACAGAAGAAATAAAAAGCACCCTAACCATAGAACAGGTCAATTATGTAACCTGGAAATTTATCTACGCAGAGACAAAATATACACTAAAATTCCATTTCACATATTTTAGTGCTAACATAAGTTAAAAATAACACTATGTGCCCGTGAGATGACTATATGGATAAAGGTGTTTGCCTCCAAGCTTCATAGCCTGAGTTCAATCCCTAGTAATTACATGGTGGAAGAAAAGAACCAATGGCCACAAATTTTCCTCTGACTTCTGCATGAATGCCTACCTGCCGCTTCCACATACATAAACGTACACAAAATAATGTTTGAAAAAATAGATAAATATTGGGAAGAATGTGGAGAATTGACAGCTGTTATATTTTCTTTTCCTCTTGTTGTGCTAAAATACAAAAATGACCCATAGAAAGGTCTATTTTAGCCTTTAGTTCAAGGCATCTTGTTGAAGTTCTGAGGTCCTTCTGGTAACAAATAAGCACTAGGGAAATGTTAAGTATTCAGGCTTGTCTTTTCAATTGGAAGGGATGTGTATACCTGTTTTCCATGCAGTAGTCTGGGAGTGGATGTTGCTAATAGCCTACTGACCTGTGCTATCTGTAAGGCTGGGGCACACTGAAAACCTCCAGACTATTATGTTTATCCCAGACTCTCCTTTTTTAGGCCTTTCTTTTTAGCTTTGTTTCTCATTCAATAGAAGCCATCCTTAGGGGAGATGCCATGTATACTTTGTAGTTTATGACCTCTGTATCCATCTGACTGGGACCACACCTCATCCTCCCCTAGGCCCTAGAACTACTTTAAGCTTTCTGTGCACATGGAATTGAAATAATTGTTGCCAGGAAACTTTTCCCTCAAGTTGTACTGCACTTAAATGACTAAAATATAAACTGCCTGGGATCAGACTTTAGAAGGTTGAGCCGGTACTCTCTAGCTAAGTCATACTGAACTGGTTTTCCTTCTTGCCTCTCAGAGCTCATTCTTCTGCTAGCCTGAAGCATATGCAGGGACTCTCCACAGCATCATGATAGGGAAATCAAGGGATGAGGAGTTTGAAGTAGCTGGACACATTATGCCCACTGTCAGAAGAAACCAATGAACATATAATCTAAACTCACTTTTTCTGTGGTATATAGTGAAGTAACCCTATACAGGGAATGATTCCAGCCCCATTGTACAGGTCTTCCTAGGTTATTCAACCCAATAAAGGTAATTCCCAACAGGCATGCCCAGATGCCTTTCTCCCAGAGAATTTTAGGTTCTGTCAAGATGGCTGTTGCTATCAACCAGCATAACAACCCTCATTTGCTACAGGTAGTTTAGACTGCAGCCTAATTGGTCCTGCTATCTCTCAGGATGCCTACTTATGACCTACATCAGGCAATTAAGAAAACAAACTTTATCTTTAGAACAAGGGATGAGATACATGGCACAGTAGTGAATATTCAACATAAAACTTTCTGTGTATAGATAACTACAGGAATTAAGCAAAAAAAAAAAAAAAAAAAAAAAAAAGCAAGTAGCAGAAACCACAACTTTCACTTGATGTGCTCTTGATTGTCATCCTTAAGCCCAGGAGTGTGCATCTTCATCAGCCAATAGCAAACATTTTCCTATTTCTAGGAGAGGAGCCTGACAATAGCAGATTCAATGCTCAACCATCAATGTTGAAAAATATAGAGAAAGCAATTCCTGATCCTGCTTTTAAATTCCCCAGAAAACATTAGACTAAAATCAATTTTACCTGGAATTTTCAGTCATCTGAACCAATTGATCAATAAGTTAACAAACACCAAAACTCTGTCTGGTGCTATTTATATCTGTCTAACATTTGATTCCAGTGTTTATTATTCGTGTCTATTATTGAACCCAGCAGCAGCCTAGGATGAGCAATATTTAGCAAGGCATAGGAAAAATAGGTAAGATGAATTGTGGAATATTCATATATCATATTTTACTTTGAGTATGGTTTTCCATAACACCTTGCACTGCCTGAATATGTCCCTGTGTTGGCTAATTGTATGTCTACTTGACACACTGAATTATCTGAAAGGAGGGGACTTCAGTAGAGAAAATGCCTCCATAAGATCCAGCTGTAATGCAATTTCTTAATTAGCGATAGATGGGAGAGGGTGCTGCCCACTATGGGTGGTGCCATCCCTGGGCTAGTGGTACTGAGTTCTATAAGAATGCAGGCTGAACCATCCATGAGAAGAAAACCAGCAAGCAGCACACTCCACATCAGCTCCTGCCTCCAGGTTCCTGTCCTGCTTGAATTCCTGTCCTGATTTCATCTGTTGATGAACAGCAATGTGGAAGTTTAATCTGAATAAAGCCTTTCCTCCCCAATTTGCATTTGGCTCATGGTGTTTCATCGCAGCAGCAATAATAACCCTACCTAAGACACGCTCCCTCCTTTGAGAGGTAATTTGAATCTAATATTGAACTGATGCCCTAGAGCCCAGCCCAGTGCCAGGTACATAACAGATACCTGGAAAATACTGGTTGCATCAGTGTTGATCAAAAAGAAAAATGCAGAATTAATAGACACCAGGAAAATTCACAGAGATGATACACTTTATGGAAATCACACATCCTGTCTCTTAGAGTGTAAAATGCCAGAAGAGGACAATCAAATTTGAGCATTCACTCACATATGTTTGTTCAAGAGGAATGGGATTAACACTTACATACGAAGCATCATTTACTACATTAAATACTAAATTAATGTCTTGTTTAATTCTCATGTCAACCCTTCAGGTTGTAATAGAACCTTGCACAGAGTACGTAAGTAGGTACTCAGTTTATTGACTGGTAGCTCTTAGATAGATGAATAGACCCAAAGTCTGCATTCTTTTTACCTTTCATGGCACTTCCCATGAACTGAACATCAACTGAGTGCCTCTCATCAGCCAACAGAGTAGAAAGTAACTGGCAAAGCACTGAGAATAACCTCCATCGATAATGTTCTACTGATAGTGAACATCTGTTTTCCCAGTTCAGCATGCAGACACTTTATAAGCCTCAGTTCATATTCCCTATAAACTTTAAATCATGAAAGGAATGATAGACATAGCCTGCTGCTCCAATTCCTTTTCCTGTGATGAAACACCCTGATGCAAAGTAACTTAGATAAAGGATTTATTTTAGCTCACAATTCCAGAATATAGCCAATCACTGCTGGGGAGTCAACGTAGCAGGAACTTTAAACAACTAGTAACATTGCATCCACAGTCAAGAAGAAAGAGAAATGAATGCATGCATGCTGCTTGCTAGCTTGCTTGCTAGCTAGAGTTCAAGTGGCTCGATCCTCTCTTTTTTTTATTAATTTATTCATATTACATCCAATTGTTAGCCCATCCCTGGTATCCTCCCTTTCTTTCCTCCCTCCTGCTTCCTCCCCAATACCCTTCCCCTATGTCTGTGACTGAGGGGGACCTCCTCCCCCGTATATGCTCTTAGGGTATCGAGTCTCTTCTTAGTGACCTATTATCTTTCCTCTGAGTGCCACCAGGCCTCCCCATCCAAGGAACATGGTCCAATATGGGGCACCAGAGTTTGTGTGAAAGTCAGATCTCCTTCTCCACTTAACGGTGGAGAATGTCCTGTCCATCGGCTAGACTGGGTAGGGGTTCGAAGTTTACTGCTTATATTTTCCTTGACTCGTGCCATAGTTTGAGGAGGATCCCAGGGTATAGATGAGTGGTTCAAGCTTTGTTAATAACTCTTTTACAAATGTGGGAGCCCTTGTATTAGGATCATAGATGTTCAAAATTGTGGTGTTTTCTTGATTGACTTTACCTTTGATGAGTATGAAGTGTCCGTCCTCATCCCTTTTGATTAATTTTGGTTGAAAGTCTATTTTATTAGATATTAATAATGGCTACTCCAGCTTGTTTCTTGTGACCATTTGCTTGGTATATTTTTCCCCAACCTTTCACTCTGAGGCAATGTCTGTCCTTGTAGTTGAGATGTGTTTCTTGAATGCAGAAGAATGTTGGCTCATGTTTATGCATCCACTCAGTTAGTCTGTGTCTTTTTATTGGAGAATTGAGACCATTGACATTGAGAGATATTAATGTCCAGTGATTGCTAAGTCCCTTCATTTTTGGTATTTGTAACAGTCGAGATTTTGTGAGGTTGTGATTTTGCGATGGCATAGTTACCTATTTCCTATGTAGTTTTGGTTGTAGTTTGACCCTTTGGGGTGGAGTTTTCCTTGTAGTAACTTCTGTAAAGCTGGATTTGTGGCTAGGTACTGTTTGAATTTGTTTTTGTCATGGAACATCTTGTTTTCTCTGTCAATGGTTATTGATAATTTCGCTGGGTAAAGTATTCTTGCCTGATATCTGTGTTCTCTTAGGGTTTGAAGAACCTCTGTCCAGGCCCTTTTGGCTTTCATGGTTTCTTCTGAGAAGTCAGGAGTAATTCTGATAGGTGTGCCTTTATATGTTACTCGGCCTTTTTCTCTTGCCGCTTTTAATATTTTTTTTTGTTCTGTATATTTTGTGTTGTTATTATTATGTGGCGGGAAGATTTTCTTTTCAGGTCTATTCTATTTGGTGTTTTGTAGGCCTCTTGTATGCTTGTATGCATCTCCTTCAAATTGGGAAATTTTCTTCTATTTTCCCATTAAAGATATTCTCTGGGCTGTGGAGCTGGTTGCCTTCTCTTTCCTCTATCCCTATTATTCTCAAGTTTCGTCTTTTCATGTTGTCTTTTATTTCCCGGATGCTCTGTGTCAGGAAATTTTCAGATTTAGCATTTTCCTGGATGGATGTTTCCAGTTCTACGATTGTATCTTCAAGTCCTTATATTCGTTCTTCCATTTCTTGCAATCTGTTAGATAAGGCCACCTCTGAGATGCTTGCTTTCTTTTCTGATGCTTCTCGATCACATTTTTCTTCCGTGTGTTCTTTTATGATAACTTCCATTTTTATCTTCAGGTCTTGAACTGTTTTAATGATTTCCTTCATCTGGATATTTGTATTTTTCTGAAATCCTTCAAATGCTTCTTTATATGACCCTTTTAAATCCTCATCCCTCTTGTTTGCCTCCTCCTGCATTTGTTTACAGATTTTATTTGTTTCTTCCATTATCATCTTACTCACTAAGGACTTGAGGTCGTTTTCTTGTATATCAATTGTTGTTGGTTTCTCCAGGTTGTTTTCATTGGTATTGCTGGGATCTGGTGATGCCATCCTGTTTTGGTTTTTGTTAGCGTTCTTTCGTCGTCCCCTTGTCATTTTGGTGACTCTGATGTTGGGAGGTGGTTTGTAGTGACCTTCCCTGTTTGGGAGTGCATAGTTGATGTCTGATTATAGGTAGGGTGCCCTTACCTGTGGGGAATATTTCCCTGGACCAGGCAGGTGATTCAGAATCTACTCCTGGAGATTTTTCTCAACACCTTAGGCACCAGGCTGAGTCACGCAAAGTAGGTTTCTGTTTGGGCCTTTTCACCTTATTGCTGTAAATCAGATCAGCAGTTTTGGGATCTACAGTAAGGTCAGCACACAAGCTCTCTGGTTGTGTAGGTTGATCCCAGCTGCCTGTCTTTCCTGTTGCTTTGTAGCCAAGACCCCAGGTGTATCAGATCTTCTGGGTTGTAGCTGTCTTTTAGCTCTGCCTCTATACTCTGTAGGAGCGTCCAGCCTCTCCCATGAATTTGGGAGTTCTTGCTGGGTCTGCAGGAGCTGACCCAGCTAGGATCTGCCTGTTGGAGATTATAGGATCAGTGCCTGGTGGGCCTGAGACAGTATGGTTTCAGGCCACTGGTATTATCCAAGGAGGCAGCAGTTTCCACGCCCCTGTATACCAGGACACTCCCAGGTCACTTTAGGTCAGCAGATAGACCCTGCAAGTCGACCCATGGCTCCCTATAGTGTGTGAGGTCCTGTCGTGGGCCCACAAGAATGGACCCAGGTAGGTTCGGTTGTTTGGGGAGTGCCGGGTCAGTGCCAGCAGCCCACGCGGGCAGCTGGTGACAATGGTGATTCAGGCCGCTGGCGGGAATCCCCTGTATCTTCTCTTTCCACCAGTGAAAGCCAGAATGCTCCCAGGTCGTTTTAGGTCAGCAGATAGACCCTGCGAGCAAGACCCATGGCTCTCGATAACGTGGGCGGTCCCACTGGGCTGTGGGAGCAGACCACGCTGGTTTTTAACTGCCCCTGTTTTTAGGGTCAATCCTTTGTGTCTGGCTTCAGCTTGGGCCCAGGACACGGACGCGGTCCGCGAGCTACACGCCAGTTCTAGCTGTTTTTGGTGAGACCCACCACCTGTGTTTCCACCTGGGCTAGGCAGGTGACCTCCGCAGTTTGGTGTGGTGTGGATGGAGAGGTTCAATGGTGGTTTCACCCTATTCGCTGTGACTCCTCAGGCTGGGGTATCTGGAGAATCCCCTCCCCAAATGGTGAGTTTGGGTTTTATGTGTCCGCTGCAGCTTGGTTGTGGATTCCGTTTCAGGGTTTGGGGAGTTTGTTTAGCACCTCTGGGCTGTTGCTTGTCCCGGGGTTAGACCCCCTTGTGGTCTGTGGCATTTGGGGCCCCACTCACCTACAATTCTCAAAATCCAGCAGTCTGTGGCTCCATTCACATCCCTGGTCTCCTTGGAGTAGATCAGCTATGGTGCCTACTGGTCGATGCCATCTTGGAATCCCTCGATCCTCTCTTTTATTGCCCAGAACCACAAACTCAAAGGCATGGTGACACCAAAGGATGCTCTATCTTCTAGCATCATTTCAGACAATCAAGACAATTCTCAAAAGACACACTCACAGACCAATCTCATCTAGACAATCCATTGTGACTCTCTTCCCAAATGAATCTAGGTCATGTCAAGTTGGCAATTAAAGCTAAACCAAAACATCTGGGTAGACAAAAGTAGTCTTCTCTCTTGAGGAAAGCAAGGAGGAAAGGTTTGGGAGGATGATATTAATAGACAAAATGAATATAGACAATGAATCCAAGTATAGTGCAAGGTACTTAATTAATAAGAACGAAAAGTAGTTCACTGTTGCCAGGGTGGTGGTAACCGGAAAACACTCATTTTGTAACCATATACTTGAGACTCTATTCTGAGACTTGATAGTAGAACTAATGAAGAAATAAATACAGATCCTAAGGAGAAAAGTATTAAGGTATTGACACAGGCAGTAAAACCTAATGGATGGGAATGGTGAGTTCTAGGTTCTTTTCCTATGCCCAGTCTGTTAAAAGATGCCAATGATAAGCTTTGCGTCATTGGTGCTACAGTAGAATAGAGCATTTCCTAGAATACAATCAATGCTTGAAAACTGTCAGCTATAATTGTTTTGAGGTAAGTCCCTGAGGAACAAGACATATCAATCGTGGTGGAACAAAGTAAGCACAAGTACAAAAGAGAATTAGCAAATACATCAGAGATAAATTTAGAGCAGAAGAGGACCTGTTTGGAGTGTGATGGTTTAAATTTAACATATGTTTATACTTACTGCATGCTTAGCTTTCTGCCAGGCTCAGAGATGCAGAGAAGGAAATTGGGGCATGCGACTTGTAGGATGCAGTATTCAAAGGCAATTAAAGGCTGCCAGCCCTGGAATTAGAACAGACTCTGTTGGTCAGAGCCCACATTCTGCCATTTAGTGTCATTTGTATTCTGTCTCCAAAATAGCTAATGTTAAATAGGATGAAGGTGGTAGTGATGCTGAAATATATCGCTTCAGTTCTTAGGAGGTTATTTATCACAATATCTGGCATATATTAAGACATTCATGGGAACAATTATAAAAAAAAACAATGCAAATGTAAATATCTTGTACTATCAACACTGGGAGTTCTGCTTGCAGTCTGTTACATCAGAGGTTCATCCACAGGAGTGATCATCTTGAACAACCATTTTTTGGGAAGTGGGGAAGTGAAATTTGAGAATAGGGAATAAGGGAATCAATGACAAAACAGGGATGGCTGAATATGTCTGAGAACTGAGGGCAAAGGGTGGTCCAGAACCCATAGTGAATAAAATGTGCATGTTCTAAAGAGTCAAAATGTGACCTGATGTAAACGTGGGGTGAGCTTCAAAACAGCAGTTTAGGTTCATAAATACAGGTAGGAATTCAGGGATAGATGGTCTGAGTACACAAAAAAGGATAGTAAATAAACTGTGAAGTAAACATGTCCTTCAAACAGGGTCATCTGGAGAAGTGGCAGTGCAGCATCAGGCATACGTTCAGACCTGTGCACAGTAGCAGCTGGGCCAGCAGCTCTGAGGTCAGGGACAGTTCTACCGGTTGTCCCTGTGCATCCCACCAGCTTCCTTTGGAGACAGATGTGAGGTGGGAACTGAGCTATAAGCAATGAGATGTGAGCTGAAGGTGATGTGCCACTGTACTTCTTGGCTTGGGACTTTTCATCCCATTTCATCATCCCATTCCATCCCATCCCATCCCTTCCATTTCCACTCGCTACCCCTCACCATGATAGGGTTTCTGGTAACCCAGGCTGGCCTTAAACTCAATAGGTAGCTGAGGATGACCTTAAATTTCTCTTTCTCCTGGGGTTACAGAAGTGTACTACCACTCCAGATATATATGGTGCTGAGGATCATGCAATGTGCTGAGAGTGATAGAGACTTTTTGAAACACTCAGTCCTCAAATGTGATTTCTTCATCAAACCTCTCCCCTCGGGGCTCAGAGAGCTATGATTAAAAAGAGGTGAAAAGATTGTAAGAGCCAATGGGAAGTGAAGATAGCAAAGTAACAGTGTCTTCCAGGCACAATAGGACACACACATATAAACTCACAGACATGGTAGCAGCATGAACAGGTCCAAGCCAGATAGAGTCTCATCACTGAAAGGGAAAGTGGACAGGAGTCCTCATGCCTAAACCACAAGCTATCTGCAAATTTCAACTGCTTTCAAAGGGAAAAATATTTTTTTTCTCCATTGGAATTGCACTGAGTATACAAACTGCCCTTGCCCAACAGTAATATCCAGAACTCTAGTACTTAGGTAGATTTTTTTGTCTCTTAATTCTTTGTTCGGGTATTTTTTAACCTCACTTCTCTTTTGCTTATGTCTTATGGTTTCTGATCTTGTGTTTTTACCCTCTCTCTCTCTCTCTCTCTCTCTCTCTCTCTCTCTCTCTCTGTCTCTCTCTCTCTCTCTCTGTGTGTGTGTGCATGCTTATGCACTTCTTGAGATTTTTCTGTTTCTTTTATGTTTGCCTTGTTTTATTCTGGCTTTCTTTCATTCTTTTATCTGTCTTCTTTTTTTCTAAAGAATGAAATAGGGAGGACATGGAGTTGGATGAGTGAGGAGGGAGGAAGGATCTGGGAAGAGATGAGGGAAAGGAAACTCTGGCCAGATATATGCTAAGAGATCCATTTTAATTAATGAAAAGAGGGTTCCATGCATGCTAGGCAAGCACTCTAACAACTGAGCTACAACCCAAGCTCTTTTTGCCCTTTCTATATTCCCACCTGAATGGAGCACTTGAAGGACCCATATGGTGGATTCCTGTTAATGCATGACTACAGGCCTTCTTACCCTGTACATGAGTGGAGAATACAATGTATAAAAATCAGACACTTATGTCTAAAGGACCTTTGATATGATGGTGAACTTACTTCAATACAGCTAATGACTCCATTAAACCTCTGCTTTCTCATTGGTGAAAGAGAATTTCTTTGTCAATGGACCACTCATCATGGCAGAAAAATGGTGAGTTTTGTATGGTATTGTTTTTATTTGAAGGGAGTCAAGGTCTTTCCTCAATCCTGGCCATCTGATGTGCATAGTGCATCTCAAAAGGAGACTGATGTGCTGGGTGCTGACTGGTTACTATAAAGCATTTTCCCTCTGGGCTGTGAATGGCTCAGTATTTGATGTTGAGTATAAGAGACATGAGGAGGAGCCCTTTGGAGTTACTGGGAACCTTCCTTTATAATGAAAAGGTCAGGAAAAGAAACACCCATTTCTTTTGCAGCATTCACACATTAACATATAAGAATGTGATACTTGCATTTTTCCTGTTGAGAAAAAAATCGGAGGCAAAAGCCTACAGACTAAAGGTGAACACCGAAGGCGTGGTGCTAACCCTTGGAAGTACCGTGCCTGCCGAAGTACCTCTGGTGAGAAGAGAAGATTGTCTTTTATTTATAATGTTCTTAATTGGTTTGTTCATTATTTAATATGAAAATTATCCTAACCAGTATTTTATTTAGGCTAAATTAGTTTAACTGCAAGGCATGGGTCAGGGGTAAAAAAGATTATCCACATAATGACCATGATGATCACCATCAAAGTGTGGTTCTCTTGGCCCCAGTCCAACACCTCAGACCTCATCATCCCATTCAACAGAATAACAAGTCTCTTCGAGGCTGGAACTACATGTGTTAGGAAGATTGAACTATGGACTGTGAAAGGCAGCTAGAGAGGACGGTCTCTTGCAGAAACTGAGGCTGTCAAAGCGATGCAGTGGTAAATGGCAGTAGGATGTGTCTTTTAAGGCATGAGATACTAGCCAAGGAATTGAAGTACAGAATAAAAGGTGTCCTACACAAATAAGGGTATTGCTAGCTAGATAATATTTAACCAGCACTCCATCCTTATCACAGGCAATTCAAGGCAATAGAACAAAATAGTACAGCCCTTGGCAAGAAGCAGGTGGAAAAGCATGAAATCCTCACATTATTTCTACTGATTGGTAATAGGCGCAGACATACAGCCTCTCACCATTCTGCATTCTGTCTGCTCAGTTTGGTAACAATGGTGAATGAATGAATTGTTAAAGGTGATACGATATAAAGCCATCTTTCCTAACTTTCTCCCGGGAGAATGCAGTCAGGGGAGTTAAGCTGAATATACCGGTATGTGTGATGAGGTTCTAGATGAAACAAAGAGTCTCTTTTCTTGTCTTCCAAAGATCCAAATGATAAAAACCCAAGTAACAACATCATGAAGAAGAAAGGAAGGGAGTAGGTGGAGAAAGAACAGACTTTCTGTGCTAATTTCCTCCTTACCAGTGTCTTTCATGTGGAATTTCCTTTTACAATTTAAGGGTTCAACAAAGCAGGGAGTCAAGCCAGCCTCCATTAGCAACACCTAGGAGACTGAGAGCCTGACACTCACTCAAACTGAGGGGACTTCTCTAACGTGTCAGCCAGGTCCCTCAGCTCAGACCACACGTGCTTGCTTAAGCATGCTGCTTTTCAACGTCTCCTCTCTAGGGTGAAAATCTTGGGTGGCCAGAACTTCAAGTTCAAACACAGTGACTGCAGTCACCACGCCCTCTGAAGAGCTGCCTCAGACATGAAGAGGTACAGACATGGAGAGTTATGCTGCGTGGCGTGTGAACATTGTGTGAGGGAAGATGGGTCTCAGCGTTCTGGCTAAACACCAGCTGGGTGCAACTTCTGAGACTGTCCTTATACTGAGACAGGAGGAGTGGTTCAGGAGGTCATGTCTCTGACTTTTATTTTCCCTCAAACAATACAAAACAAAAAACAAAGGGAATATGAAGCAACACTCTATTCTTGGCCACCAGGCCTGCTTATGTTTGTCCCTCATTCACATTTTACTAAAATATATAATATAGTATTTTATATATATATATATATGTGTGTGTGTGTGTGTGTGTGTGTGTGTGTGTGTGTGTGTGTGTGAATATCAGTTTTTAATAGATGCTGGTAGTTGCTGTCTTATAGATATGAGGTGTTCTATCTCATAAAATAGTCACCAGGAAAAGCAGTTCTATAAATGTTCTCCCAAGTCACATTAATCCTAGAATGAAGTCATAGAATAGTTTTATCGACATGCACCGCTCTCTGTTCTAGTCCCTTCTACCTGGACCCTTTTAGGGACAGTGGACCTGCTGGGCTCTTTAGTCATCCTTCAGACCAGAATTCCAGCTGGAATTATAACACTTTCTCTAAGATAACTTCAATTTCCTTCTGCTTATGTGGCCCCAGACTCCCTCTAGGCACTATCTAGGCACAGTGGAGATTAATCCCTACCCCCTCTGAAATGGTACTTCTCCTAAACTCTGGGCAACATCCATTTACCTCACACACTATATCCAGTGTGAAGATACAGATGCTCCCTATCTGCCCTGCATAACAATCACAGTGGTCAGGGATTGATGGTGCCTATGCTATGGACAGAGAAAACAACTCAGAGAGATTAGATCAGGGGTCCAGAGTGATGATTGCTGTGGATATTGGCAGACTGGGCTAACCAATCACCTTGTCTCTATGTTATCATGATTTCTGGACCAGCTCATTCACATGTTGTCTAAAGGTACTGCTGGCCTTGATGATAATCTACTTTCTAGGAAGCTTTAAGAAAAGATGCTTTTATAGAACCAGTTGTTTCTGTGCCTCAGTTTCCCCATCTATTAAAAGAAAAACAATGAAACTGAATTCCCTATGTTTGGTTAGATGGAATACTTTTAATTCTTCTCTGAAATGAGATGAATGCAAATTACCTTGTTATTTCACTAATTAATAACATCTGCTTGGAAATACAACTATTAGCACACAATAAACGATAAGGCTTATAATTATGGATGACAGTAATTGCTTCATTTTGCCTTACCTTCATCCCAGTTTATCTCCCTGAACTATAGCTATCCTTGTAGGGGTTAGGAAAACATGTTAGAGGCTAAACAATGGGTTCTTTTCCAGTGTGTGGAAATCGATGAATCAGCATACTTTCCCCTAGCTCCAAATAAATACGTTCCTGATACACAGAGCAAAAGCAGGCTCTCAGAAACGTCAGCTGACTACAGATCTATGCTGCCTTCCTGCAGCATGACCCGTTCCACTCCCCAGCTGACCCCTTGTGCCTAACGTCACCTGGAGCCTGAAGTCTGGAAGCAGAAAGTCCTTGACTGGAGTCAGCAGAGAGAAAATCATCACCTGCTTGGGCACAAACATGCCTAGAGACTGCGTCACTGTTTGTCAAGTGGATCAGCTAATAGTTGCTCAGCGGACCTTCAAAGCTCCACCGGCGACGCTGCCCTTAAATTCCATCAATGCACTCCCTGTGCTGAGGCCTTGGACTTTAGCTCTCAAGTACTCTGAAAGCATTTTGAGCTTGCTGACTGGCTCTGGGGTGGATCCTGGTTAAAGTGTATGGGGAAAACACTAACCTTATGCTTCACCACCCATGGCGCCGCCATGGCCTCCCCCACCTCCAGTGCTGTAGCACTTTGGTGCTTCCTGGCTTTCTCCTGCTGGGACACTGCCCAGGACTGACTACCTGTAGGGCCACCAGTCTCACCTAAAGACCTTGAATGAAGCCCTTGCTCCCTCCAGACACTGTCTCATTGTTCCTCGTGCTCCTGACACTAGCTAATGTATTTGGTTGGCATTCGAAAAGAACACAAATCCACAGAAGGCACAACAAGCGTCAGTTTCACCCGCTGATCTTTCCCCTGTCCCTGAGAACGTTTTTGAATAGGTGAACAAATGGGCAGAGGAATGATTAACCCAATCTAACAAATAGCAGGACTGAAGAACAGAGAGCAACAGTAAACTGGTGAAGTGGAATAGCATTTAGGGATAGAGCTAGCATGAGCCCTGGAACAGTTTTTAAATAGTTTTTCTTTAAGATGATGTTGCTCTCCAGTTTTGCAGCTAAGACAACTCTCTTGACTCACCTTCATGCTGGTTTGATTGGCTACATGATGTTCATGAGATTTATGAGAGATAAGTCCTTATTACGCAGGTTCTTATTGAGTTTACAGGTCTCCCTCATTTTTTAAAAAAAGGTGCCTGAATGTGACACTATTATATTTAGAAACATGCTCTAATATAAATAATCACTGTCATTTATTGCGCAAGTGTGTATACATATAAGTAAACATAAAAGCCCCTAGAGAAACTGTGTCTTGTAGTATATCTTATATGCATTAAAATTAAAATTGCACTGTATTCAATTTCACAATCTTTTTTTCATACTATACATCAACAGTTTGCTATTTTATTATTAATTAATTTATTTTTAGCTTTAGGTTTTTTGTTGTTGTTGTTGTTTTCATGATGGGGTCTTGCTGTGTAGTTCAGACTGTCCTGGAGTTCACTCTGTAGACCAAGCTGTCCTCTAACTCACAGAAATCCACTGCCTCTGCCTTCTGAGAGCTGGGATTAAAGGCATGGACCACTACTCCCAGTTTTTAAACAGCTTTCTGATGTCATAAAAACTAACGGTGTCAGGAGCTGTGACTATTTCAACACAAGTGTGTCAGGATTTTCCTTAATCACTTTCTTGTTGAGATGACAAGCCTACTTCCATTTCTTCTTTATTTAATCTTTAGGCTCCTGTCATTCTATTTTATGGGCTTTCTAATACCATGCTAACATTTCATACTTTTCCAAAGTAAAAAGAAAGAATGAGTTATTGTTTATGTTTTGCTGAAAACATTAGAAATAGTTTGAAAATTCTGTGATTATAGCTCAAAGCTTCTCTTGATATCAGTCACCCATGAAGATTTCTCTCATTTGCATTTCCAGTCTTTGAGGCTGAATAGAAGGTGGGACTCTGTGTGAGGGGTGGACAGGAAACACTGGCCACTTTGAGAGCAAATAGAGGTTTGAGGAGTGTGTTTACATTCTGTCCCACGTGTGGGATTGTGGCCTTTGTAGCCAGGCAGATGAAAAGGCAGGAGTGGCTTCCATGGCGCCTGAGGACCTCTGTGCTTTAACAACACAGGCACAAGTTGTTCTGGGAGCTGGTCAACATGACTCAGCCACAGAAACACAGCAGTTTTGCAGGGCCAGGACTTGCTCTTCCTCCCAAGTTCTGTGAAGAAAGAAAGGCCAGAAAAGATCTCCAGTCTGAGAAAGAACTCTGTGTTCAGGGTGGCTGGACCCAGCAGGCAATTCCAGCCATCGTTCTGGCTGGGGAGATGCCCTAGCCACATGCCTACCATACTTGTACAGCTCAGATGGATGCCCTGCCTCTCCCTGTAGCCTCGCATAATCGCCACCATTGATTGGGCACCTCCTGTGTGCCAGTTTCTAAGCCAGGCACTTTCAATCCTCAAAATAACACCTCAAGGCCAGTATTGTTGACTGTGTTTTCCAAATAAAGGCACCAAAGTTCAGAGAGATTAAGAGAGCTGCCTGAATCACACAGAGCTGTGATTTAAAGGTAGCATGGGTGACTTGTGCATTGTTGTACAACATTCGTGTCCTGAGGTCTACAGTCTGTTTGCCCTTTATCCATAATTCTTGCGACAATATTCATGTATTAGAATTGCCCACTCATCAAGGCTACTATTTTTTGGGCCATCCAATGAGCACTTACTTTGTGTCAGCCTCTACAGTACCTTGTATTGTAGAAACTTGAGTAACCCAATTCACTATGCTAACAGGAGATTAAAGAATGAAGATAAAAGCTAGTCTGGGAGCTATTCAAACTGGCAGCATTAGGAACTGGATCGCTAACATCCACTACAGGGACTAGCTGGTCACAGAAATGCAGTAAATACTTGTAGGACAGAAGCATTCAAGAATAGATGATATACTGGAAACCTAGTCTGAAGACAGAAGCCTATTGTTAGGTTTAGTTTGTATTTGCTGTGAAATGGTCAAGACTTGTGTTTAGTCCCTCTGTACCTATCTCATTACTTGTAAACGAGACAGTGCCTGATCAGATGGATCAGTGGATCAACCATGGGTCCTAGAGCAATTAGTAAGAGTAAACATCTATTAAAAAATATGTTGTATAATATATGTTGGTCAGTTTTGTCAGTGGATGCTTTTTGTTTGCCTCATATTCCAACTTGGACTAAGGACTTTAGAAATGCTGTGCATATGTGCTTTCCACATCAACTCTGGATTTACACAACTGAGTGAAGCTTGTATGGTTTACAGGGTATGCTAGAGGAGATGAGTGTGGTAAGGACAGGGGCAGAAGTCAGATCGTCATTGCCCAGTGACGGTTCCCCAGCTCTCGTGTTTCATGGCACAAGTTCCAATCACCCTACTAGAAACATTTCTCTAGGAACATAAGGTAAGCCTACTTCTGGCAGATAACTTATCAGCAGCTGCATGGATTTTAAAGAAGTAAAAAGAGAGCTATGCTGTGTTCTAGCAATCCCACCATGGGACAGAATCTCATGCAGTCTGTACAAAGACACTCACTGACATGTTAAAGTACCACCTACACTTCCATGTTCACTGCACAGTAACTGAAAAATGACAACAACCCAAGGAGCCATTGATGAGTGCATGGTTAAAGAAAATGTGATATGTATAATTATAGAATAATACTCAGACATTAGGAAAAAAACAGATCCTATAATCTGTGACAGCATGGAACTGGGAGGTGTTATTAAATAAAATATATAAAAAAGAAAAAGTAAATGCCTTGTGCTATTATTCATATACAAAATCTAAAGTAGTCAAACTCTTAGAGAGCAAGCCTGTGGTTGCCAGGCATAAAAGGAATTACTTCATTAGATCTATTGCATAGCATGCTGACTCTTGGTAATAATGCTGGTGAGGATGTGGAGAAAGGGGAATACTCCTTCATTGCTGGTGGGAGTGCAAACTTGTACAACCACTTTAGAAATCAATCTAGTACATTCTCAGAAAATTGGGAATAGTGCTACTGCTAGGCCCAGCTATATTCTTCCTGAACATATACCTTAAAGTTGCCAGTATACAACAAGTACATTTGCTCAACTATGTTCATAGCAGCTTTATTCATAATAGGCAGGATCTGGAGGCAACCTAGATGTCCCTTAACTGAAGAATGGATAAAGAAACTATATTACATTTACATAATGACAGGCAAATGGATGGAACTAGAAATGATCATCCTGAGTGAGGTAACCCAGACCTAGAAAGACACACATGGTATATAGTCACTTATAAGTGGATATTAGCTCAACATAGATGTCCTCTGAGAGACTCCACCCAGTGGGGGATCAGCACAAAAGCTGGGACTCACTGCTAAACTCTGGGCAGAGATATGAGAGCGGTATGGAACAATGGGGGTATGGAAGGACCCAGAGGGTTCAAGAGCCCTACAAGGAAATCATCAAGGCCGGAGAATCTGGACCCAGGGGAGCCTACACAAACTGTTGCACCAACCAAAGGCAATGCATGCAGTAAATGTAGACCCCCTGTTCAGATATAGCCAATGAGCAGCTCATTCTCCATGGTTATGAAAGAGTGGGGACTACCTCTGACAAGAACTCTGGTGCCCCCTGATTTGATCACTTCCCCGTGATGGGGAGTCTCAGAAGCACATAGAGGAAGGGGAAGCAGGCTATCTGCATGAGAGGAGGTCTCCTCCTATCAGCGGTCTAGGGGAGGGGAAAAGGAAAGAAGAGGGAGGGAGAGTGGGAAAGGTATAAGTGAGGTGATAACAATTGGGATGTAATCTGAATAAATTATAATAAATTTTAACATTTTAAATTAACATAAAAATAACAATACATTCTATTTTTGGCAAAGAATGCTAACAGAATAGATTTTAAGAGTCCCCACTAAAATATAACTTTTCAAGGTAGTAAGTACATGTGTCAACAAGGTCAATTTAATTATCCCACACTGTGTGTATATTTTAAAACATCGTGTTATACACAGTAACTCTTTATCATGAATTTGACAATTCATAGGCTAACATAATTTCATTTTTCTTCAAGAGAAAAAGAAATAATAACAGGATGTTGATTTACTTCTTGGAAGTCAAAAGGCTATACTTAAGAAGCCCAAAAGCTGCATGTCTCAACTTTGGGCCATTAATTCTGAACGTAGTTATTTCTGGGTTCAAGGCAATCTTGCTGTTCTCTGTCCATGAAGATACAGGTTGAGGGAGAGAGCGAAGGCTTGTACATATCCAAAAGTTTTTCCACTGGGTGCCCTAGAGGACTAGAGTCCCTGTTGGGATGCTGCAACTTTGTGGAGATACAGTCTCTTCAATCTTCTCTGTTAGCTCCTACCAAGCCACCACCTCTCTTCCCGGATTTGTTCAGTACTGTTGACCATGACCTCTGCTCCAGATCTGTCTCCAGAATGTCACCTGAATGGCTTCTTTTAAACACCCTTGAGTGTCTTCATCTTCCCTCTGACATTTATAAAGTAAAGGAGTTGTACTGTTCACTAAATTGAGCTCTAGCTCTGATTCTTGGCCTTCCTCCCAAACATTTTCTTGGAGCTCTGTTCATGCAGGATTTTGAAGCTTCTTTCTGCATTTTACATGCTCAGTGACTATTTCCAGATTTCTCTGTGCATTGTGTTATCTATTTCACTGTTCCATTTACCTTTTTCATGATTATACAAGGATTTGAGAAAGTCAACATATAAAAGAACACAGGTTTAGTTTGGCTCATGATGTCAGTGGTTTCGGTCCATAGTCTTTTGCCGGTATTATGTTTAGGCCAGTGGTAAGGTAGTTGGGGACAAGTGACAAAACATACCTGTTGACAAGGCACAAAGTGAAATGAGAAAGAACACATCCCAGTGTCTCCTTTGAGAACATGCCCCAATGGTTTAAGGTCTAAACCCCATCTCTTAAACTTCTAGCACCTCACAGTAACAGCACATATTAATCAAGCCTTTAAATCGAGTGCCATTGGGGTGCTTACAGAACAGTTAGATGTTGCTCTGCCAGGTATTCTGCTCTTTTTTCTAAGCACTAGGATGTTGTGTTGGCTTTCTGATTCACTTTGCTTCCTCCCCCATCATCTTGTAGTATTTTGTGGCAATGCTATTCTGACATATCTTTCATCTCTGTGTCATTGTTTGTACAAGTGGCATACCTCTTTGCTGGACTGTGATACCTGGCCAGACAAGCACAGTGTCACTCATATTTACATTTACTGCCTAGCGTATAAATAGCTGGCACACAGCAAGTGCTCATTACATACTGGTAAAGTTTAATTGACTCAAGAGACTCAGATATGAGGCATAACTGGAAGTAGCTTTGCAATACTAAGAAAATAATCCAAAAAAAGCCCCCAGCAATCATTATTGATCAAATTGTTTGAGTTATGGTCATCACGTTGAGCTGTAAAAGATAAATCTGACAGTACTGGAACATCCAAAGCAAAAACACATAATCAAAGAGCTGCAAAGGAAAATTATTTTAGTCTCTAAGACTTTCCAAGAAATGAGATTCTAGTTATCTTTTTATATATTGTGCCACTGTAAGAAGTGAGGACCTTGTACTACACAACATTAGTTTTCTCTGAACGTATCATTTTCTTGTTTTTTTTCCATCATGCTTCCTACAGAAGGCAAGGTAAGAGGAGAGAATGCAACAAAGCAAAAGAAGCCAAAGGTGTAGTTTATTACATCTCTGATTAACTCTTTGAAACTCATAGAAAATCATTTTAATATTGATATCAATTGGTTTTCAAGGGCCTTGGTATTGCTGAATTGATTTTAGAAAGACATTCTGGCAATTTACACCCAGAACACAAATGAGAATGGCTATAGAGCTACACTTGCCAGCAACGGTCCTCTCTTATTTGGAAGAAAGGAAGCTGAGTGTAGTGGTTCATCACTCTAATCCTAGAATTTGGGAAGTGAACACAAGAGGATCAGTAGTTCAAGGACAATCTTAGCTGTACAGTAAATTCCTCAAGGCCAGTCTGGGCTATACAGGACACTGTCTAAAAAAACCATGTACTCATGAGGTAAATTTTCATATTTTTCTTACAAAGTTGCTCTTCTAATTCTATGAATGTCTGTTCAAAGGATACACTATGCATAGGTACTATGCTTCATCTATTTCATTAAGAGACTTGGGACTGCAGGGGTTCTCAAAAATGCACCAGGCTTTCATCATAATACATGCAGGCAATTTTTTTCTAAGAGACAAAATAGTTTAAGTCTTGCAAATAAATGCATGCCCTTCAGTAAAAACACCAACTCTATAGGCACAATGATCTTGGATTTCCCAGACTCCATAACTAGAAGAGATTAATTTGCATACAACCTTCCAGTCTAAGGTATTTTGTTACAGTAGCGGAAATCACACAATAAGCCAGCATTGAAATCAATAGAGGAAGTGGAGAAGAAGAGCGGAAGCCATGAGGTCAGATGTGGTGTGGCAGAGTGGGATCGAAGCTGAGTGTTGTCTTGCCTATTGCCTCCACAGACACAACACATGAAACTTAGCTGTTTGGGCTCCATTATAAGTTCATCCGTACTGGCATAAGGGCTTAAGATGGTACAGGAATCATCAAATTTATTTACACAATGTTACCATAATAAGAAAACAAAAGAATAGACTGATCACAAACAAAAGATTCCACCTTTACGTTACCCAGATATTTCCTACTTGTACACGCAAGTGATTCTTCTACCTCCATCTCCAGTATGCTTAAGCCTGAATTTCAAAAGAAAATATTTTTAAAACGTATTTGCAGGCATGTCATAATGAAATCCAGTGGTAAAACGAAATTTGCAGCCTGGACCTTGCATTTAAGATGCACCAGAGTAGAACTGTGGTAGGTGTGAATACTGTTCTGGACAGATCTGGACTCTTAAGAATAAGAAAAAAAAAAAAGCTTATCATGAAAGCTTATCATGTGCTGAGAAAGAGCAGTAATAAAATTCTATTTCTCTGAGAATATTGAGCACGTTCCTAGTTCTCCCTTGTTAAATAAGCTTTTCCTGCATGGCCTTGAAGCTACTCTTTTGATCAAGCTGCGTATACACTTAGAGAGAAAATTAATTAATTGCAACTGTAATCATTGCTAAAAGTTAGAAATGTTGAGTGACCTAACTGTCTATTCGAATCAGCAAGATCAAAGAAGATTCCTCAGAAGTGACCATGACATGTAACCCTGAAAGATAAATAACTGAGTTCTCTAGAGCTCACCAACTCAGCCTGGCGCTATTGACATTTGAGGCTGGGTAATTTTTTACTGGGAGAAGTTTTGTGTATTAGAGGATGTTTGACAACAACCCTGGCCTTGACCTCATGGAAAGAAATATCACTTCCACCCTTTTGTAACAAACAGAAATATCTCCAGACATTTGTAAAAGCCCCACGGGAAGAACACTGACATGGACGGACACGAGTGCAATATTCTCAGACCATGACTATTGTTGCAGCATTGCAGTAGATAAGGTTCTTCAGTGGGATATTGTCGTTTCTGACATGGACCAGATTATAGAATCAGATTAGAAAGTGAGCAATAGAAAATGGCAAAAATCAAAACAAAAATGGTGAGCAGTATACTGCCTGTGTCATATGAAGTGCTTTGTTTTATCTTACTTACCTGCCACTGACTATAGCTACTCCATATGGACTTTCCTAACATATGGAAATAAGAAAGAACAATCCTCCTGCTCTCTCAAAGGATATGGATTATTATCAAATGTATGGGTAATCTTAGCCCCTACATCAACGTGCATAAAGAGAAAATCCTCACTTTGACGTACATGTCAAGCTATCCAATAGAAGGGGTATTAATCCAAGCAATATACTTTGTGTAGAATGATGCCCATACAGATTAGTATAAGGCAGTGATGTGGGCTACATGGAAAAACACAGCATAAGCTCACCTGATCATGAAACAGTAAAAATTGAGATTAAAACAATGAGGTTGGAAAGAGTGTAAAGCCCAAGCAAAGAGAATATATGTAAAATCTCTGGGGAGGGTGCTGAGAGCCTGAAATATTCCAGGGTGGGGAAAGGTTTCAGCCATGACTTAGAAGATGAAAGTGAGAGTAAGGTTTATATTAAACAATGTTAAAAATAATACTATGATCTCATTATAAGAGCACTGAGAAAGCCTTATTATATCTTAAGCTTAAGGCTGCCAGGTTCATTTCAAAGTAAACAGAACATTTCAGTGGAGTAGGAAGAATGTAATATAAATCTAGGAAAATGAATGTATGTAAATCTAGGAAAGTAACAATGGCCTGCAGTGCAAAAGCTTTCTTTAGCTTTAACCAGTGACTAGAGGAAAAGAGGTCTTAGATGGTAAAGCATATGCAACTGAATGCTTACCACAGGACTCTTACATCTTCTCTCAGATTAGTTAAGAAGAGAAAAAGTATTCAAGATTATATATATATATATATATATATATACACATATATATGTATATATATATATACACACACACACACACGCGTGTGTGTGTGTGTGTGTGTGTGTGTGCGTGTGTGTGTGTGTAATGTGCTACACATTCAACAGCATGAGTATTCCAGCTAAGGCAGGAATTAGATTCTATTGTGAAGCTCTAAAATGGGTTCCACATTGCAAGTTGGACAAAATGCAGGGTTGAGACAGAAGCTATTAAGGTTCATACATACCATTAATAGTGACAACATTTTTAGGTTTCCTTTTCAACTGGCTTTGTAAAGCCTTTGGTGTAAAATTCACTCTTCACATCAAGAATGTGTTCTACTTGTATGTGTGCCTGTCACTTTTTCCCCCCTCTTCTCTTGTCTTTGACATTTTCTTTTAGTTACCAATCACATTATCAGAACTTTCTGTGTCATTTGCTTGCTGTCATTCATATCTCAGAAATTGGCTCACATCTGAGACCAGCCAAGGAGCAAAAGAGTAGAACACTGTTGCTCCTCAGCACATGGCCTGCAATGGAAGGGGCGTGGTTATGTTCTTTTTGTCTGCACTGCACATCAGAATGCCAGAACAGTTTCCAGCATCTGAGCAGAAAGATGTGGAAATGACATTTTTGAGCAATAATCTTTCTTCTAGTTTAACACACTGGTTCATTGTTCAGAAAATCATGAAGAACCATAGTTTCTTAGAGAAGGTGTTAATTTTTCATTATAGTTTTGTTTTTTAATTAACTGGTTCGAGATTAAATATGACAGAAGCACTTTCTAGCATTGTCTTTTAAAATGTTAGGCTGCCAATTGCATTTAGTAACCACTCTATGTGATGAAACTAGCCTGTGCATTTATTTGTAAGATATAATAGTTAATTCACATGCTTCACAGTTGGGTTACCTTGATTTAATTCCTGACTAGGCCAATTAATGATTTTTTTCTTTGCCTTGCTAGAGACGTAAACTAAGCCTTCACAAATACTAGGAAACCACACTGAGCTACACTCTCATACTTACTGGTAATTTTTAAATTAATCAAATTGTGTTCTGAGTCTATTTCATCATTTATAAAATGAAGAATCTAATACTTGAAGTAGTACACGGTAGTTTTCTTAGCAATGCTTAACATTTTTATTTGTATACACACACACAAAAAAAAATATAGAGGGGGCTGGAGACTAATAACCGAATCATTCTCTACATGTTAAAAAAAACCTAGAAGTTACCCAAGAAAAAAAGTCCCAGTGTTTCAGCATGATGATCTGTGTTCTAGATGAACCAGCAGGTTGTAACTCCTACCCTTCAAATGTGTGACTTCTCAGAGAAGATGCAGGCTTCAAAGTTTTGCAATGAGGAATAGGAAGAGAGAGGGGAGGAAGAAAAGGGCAGCAGGACACATAGAGAAGATGGAGAAGAAAATAAGGAGAGGGTAAGGAGACAGGAATCAGCCTGTGGAACTTTCTTTGATTTAGCGGGAAACACATTCTCTACAGGAAATATCATGTTTCCGGATTAATGACTTGACCTGAGTGCCAGGAGAGTAGGGGGTGAGTGAGAGAGGAATCAACGTTAATGCATGAAATGAATGGATGGCAGGGAAAGAGAGTGACACCCCTCCTCCCACACATATGCACACAGACACCACCAAGGCCTACTTGGAATACAGAGCATGGGATGTACAAACAGTGAGAAGCTACACTTGCCTCAAGGCTCTTCTCACCTATCAACACTGAGCAGCTAACCCCTTCTAGCTCCCAGGCTACTCTCTTGCTTTGCTTAGAAGTGTGCTGCTTTCTCTCAGCAAAGTGTCTCCGTTTCTGTTACTATTCATGAACTCTTGGTTCAGTTGTTTGCTCTGGGACATAAGAACATGGAACGTCCAGTAAATGCCTTCTGGATCACAATTCATGACTATAGTAGATCAATTGAAGTGAAGAAGCCTATAACTTTGTGCTTTAAATGAACGGTGAATCATCTAAACCAGAGGATATCCTTTACCAACAGAACTGAGCTACAATGTTGTGCAAAGACAAAGCATACACCGAGTGAAAGAAGCCTATATGAGAATCTTCACAATATATGAGTTGAGCTTTGTCAGATTTTTGGAAAGGTAGAACTTCAGGATAAGGAAAAGTTGGTGGGTTTCAGGAATTGGAAAGGATAGAGTCAGAGCATAGAGACTTTAGTCTCCTGACAGCAGTCTCACGTCACTGTCATGTTGGATGCATCCATGGCCCAATTTTGTTCAAGGACAGAGTGAACTCTTACATACATCAGACTCATGGTATTAAGGAAGTAACATGAGCCACTGGGGTAAGGGTTGGGGGTGTTGGCAACAAAAGAAGCTCTGTTTCTCTCAGGGCTTGGTTTGCATGGAAAAAAACCAGCACCTTTTGTTCAACATAATTATAAAGCAAAAAACAATTTACAAGCTAACGTCGTGAGAACAAAATCAGACAACTGTTATCTATCTACTCCATTGATAACAACTACCCCAGCACTGATATTTCAGTAGATTTTGGTGTGTATTAAGCACTTTGCTGACTGCTTTTCATGAAATAGCTCAATTAATCATCACAAAATACAGGAAAATGTTCCACAGCTTCCACCAGTGAGGGTGCTGCAGTTGAAACAGATTAAGCACCTTTGCAAAGGGAAACAGTTTTGTGATTAGGTCATATGATATTTTAGAGTAGGGCTCAGAGCATCCTAAGCTGTGTAAGTACAGAAGGACACAGGCCAACACCCTCCCCCAGCTTTCAAAGGTCTTAGTGATAGAGAGACACCCCTGGACTTTCCCTAGAACATGGAATGGTTAGTCATGACATCTTAACTCTATGTTAGTGAAAGGACTTGGCATTTTTTGAGTCATCCAGGCTATGCAAATCATTGTAACACAGATTAACATATTTCTTCACCCCTGAAGTCTCAGAGAGTTGGCAAGCCACAGATAAAGAGAGTTCAGCACAGACAAAGCAGTCACAAAATGTATCTTCAGACATACAGCCGCCAGGTGACTTAAAGGATGAGTGGGGACTCTCCAGGAAATAGGGTTAGTGAGGAAAGGGAAGGCCTTGCAGATGACAAGAGAAACATAAGCCAAAGCTTGATGGGTGGAAATAGCTCTGACTTTTAGCAGCCATAAATAAGCACACGACATGGCATTATATAATTCACTGTTTAAAGCTGTGCTAAAGAGGAGAACCTAGAATTCACCCAGAGGCTAATTGTTCTCGAGTTTTCAGAAAATGCAAGCAATCTAATTTTATGTTTTCCTAAGCCTCAGCAATTGATAAGTAGACTCAAGAATGTGCCATTAGAGACAGGCTTGCTTAGAAGAAGTGGAAAAATCCTGCTGCCATGGGTTGGAGAACAGAGGGGAACTGGGCCAACCTATGGCTGCTCTACTTGGATCTCTGTGTTCCATCAAAACTATGCTGGAATCTGATCTCCAAAACAACAACAATAAGAGATTGGGGCCTTTAGGAAGCAAAAAGACCACAAGGTCTCCACCTTCATGTCTGAAATTAGTATCTGATTAAAATAACTGGAGGAACCCCCCCTCGGTTCCTTTGATCCTTTTGTATTAAGCCTTGTGAAGGCGTAGTGTTCAAAGGTGCCATGTTGGAAGCAGAAACCTGCCCCTTACCAGATGGAGAACTTGTTTGAGACGTTGAACCTAAGCTTTCCAGGTTTGAGACCTGAAAGGAAATAAATTTCTATTCTTATATAAGCTACCCAGGCTGCAATATTTTGTTACAATAGCACAAATTGGGCAAGGTGGATATCCTTTCCATGTTTAGGGTGAGAGTTGCCAGGGAATGGGGCTATTATGAATGGGATGCCATGGGAAAGAAAGGTTTGATGCAAGATAATCAGGTGTTCAGCGGGCATTTGCATGTGTTACCCTATGGAATAAAAATATGAATAAGCAATAGGTTAAAAGGACATCCTAAGAAAAATGAGACTAGAGAGCTTTGTCCAGGAATCTTACAATTACTTAGTGACACAGTATGTCAACTAGACTGAGAACCTTTTTTTTCCTCTTCTTTTATTGTTTTATTAAATATTTTTACATATACATTTTTATATTTTAATATTTTTTTATTAATTTATTCTTGTTACATCTCTATGGTTATCCCATCCCTTGTATCCTCCCATTCTCCCCTCCCTCTCATTTCCCCTTATTCCCTTCCCCTATGACTGTTCCTGAGGGAGATTACCTCCCCCTTTATATGCTCATAGGGTATCAAGTCTCTTCTCGGTGACCTGCTATCCTTCCTCTGAGTGCCACTAGGTCTCCCCCTCCAGGGGACATAGTCAAATATGAGGCACCAGAGTACATGAGAAAGTCATATCCCTCTCTCCACTCAAGTGTGAGAATCTTTAAGATCAACACAAGCACGTTGAGAAAAGTCAGGAAAACAAGACATCTCTCTGCCTGCAATCGTGGTGATATCTGAAGTCTAAAGTAGCAATGAACTTTCTCCACTCCTTTGTCAGTACCTCTAGTTCTGCCAATGCAGCAAAGATCTGTATTAATGCTTGTCCAGGGTATTGCAGGCTTGACCCAATCTTAATTTATAGTCAATAAAAACCCCTCTTGTATTCTGATTCTCTATTATAAGGCCATCTTTCTGTCACTTGTGCTTGAGCTATTGATTTTGTCCCTATCTTAAATGCATTCTTGTCTTCATTGTTTTTTTCAGCCTGTGTTCTCTGGTTACCTACATCAACAAGAAAAAAGAATATGTTGTTATCTATTTTTTTTTATTCAAGAAGTCAAGTAAATGATTAATGAAAATTATCAGCCAAATATTTTAATGAATACAGTTAAAGGGTCAAATATCAGCTTTTGAAGTGATAAAATACTATTTTTAATTGATGCATTTATAAACAGGTTCTAAAATCTGCTGTTTTCAAGGAATTGTACTAGGAGTTAAATATTCAGGGATGTTAGCAGAACAGTATCTTCTGTCACCTATTGCAATTTAAAATGGACAGAAAAGTTGTCTAATCATAGTTATTGTAAATTTTATGGGTTCAATGTATAGGTTCCCATGAAAAAAATAACCAAGGATTTATTATTACAGGTGCATGAATCAAGGTGAGCTAGCTTCTCAATGAAGATGTGAGTACAACCTTGCTAAGCGAAGATGGTTAAAGCAAAGAATGTATGAAGTCGACTTGAGGTAAGTAAGAGAGACTGTGGCAGGAAAACATTTGTAGGTCTGAAGAGCCTAAAGAAAGTCAAAGTTATCCACTTGTAATCAGTAGAAGAAATGTACCGGTTAATTCAAACTGGTATATCATGCTACCAACTTCCTTCCTACAAAATGCAATGGCAAACTCTTACAGAGCTTTCAACAGGAAATTAAATTTGGAGTAGAAAAAGATGAGCAAGAGAAATTACTTAGGAAATCTCAGTGATAGAAAATCTGATGGCTTTATTTAGAACAGTAACAGTAGAATTGGAAAATTCATGATAGGCTTCTAGTTGGGCACTAGAGAAGGTATAAATAAATGTGATCAGGTGTTTTGTCTATTAATGGGGACTGGTCAAGGGAACACTAGCATAAGAACAACAAGGTTTTGGTAATTTAAAAGTAAGTCATGCTTTTCAATATGGAGATATTTAATGTGAAAAAGCCCGTAAGTTATAATAACATTCTTCAACATAGGAGGTTGAACTTCAGGCTAGAGATACAAATTTTGGATGTCTTGATATGAACTTGATATTGCAAGTAAGTAAGCAGGTAGATATGTAAAGCTGTATAGGGGAGGAGAATCAAGAAGTTCCTTGAGAGCAAGACCTGAAGTATCTCTGTGTTAACAAGTTATGCAGACGACTTGATTGGCCAAAGAAGTTGAGAAGGAAGTATTAGAGAGAAGGAGAAAGGAAAGCATCCAGGCTACAGTTTTACAGAGTATAGAAAATGAAAGCTTCTGCATGAAGACTAATAAAATGCTGCTTAGAATTTATCCAAGAGGAAGTGTTGGGTTGCTACATTGTATGATTCTGAAATCCTCTTGCCCTCACATAATAGATTGGTCTTATATGCTCGCTATATCTGTGAACGGCCAAGAAAAAGAATACTCATTGCGTCTTCCAAGTTGAAAAATGCTTTAAAATGACTAATGTCATAATTACACAGTGAAGGATTCTCACCATTTCCATTTTCCAAATGAGGAAATAGTTTCCTGGAGAAGATATTTTTCCCAAATAAAATACCTGGTAGTATAATATATCTAGTGCTACTCCAACGTTCTGCATCAACACCCCAATTACTGGTAGATGAGGAATGCATGAGGCCATATGACAGTTTGTATATATTATCTATAGCAGTGCTTCTCAACCTTCCCAAAGATGCAACCCTTTAGTACAATTCCTCGTATTGTGGTGAACCCCAACCATAAAACTTTTTCACTGCTACTTCATAACTGTAATTGTAAACTGTTAGGAATCACATCTGGTGGTCTTAGGCAATCCCTGTGAAAGGGTTGTTTGACTCCCAAAGGAGTCACAGCCTACAGGTTGAGAAGCATTGATCTACAGCAATATATGTGCATTGTATTGTCTTTGTATAGTGCTGTGTGTGTGTGTGTGTGTGTATGTGTGTGCATTTCCTCAAACTTGAAACATAAAGATGAAAGTTAAACTAACATTCAGCCTACAAAAACAGCAGCCACATTTCTTAGAATAGAAGAGGATGTGGTCCTGTATTGTGTTAAGGTGATTGATGGGAGCGGAGAGATTGACAGCGTCAACCAATAGCTATAGAGAACTCACAGTAAGTGGGGTTGTGCGCCAGCATCTGTCATCGTGAGAACTGGTCTCTCCACACACAGATGTTTCTAGAAGACAGGTTCAATGTCCATTCAGTATGAAGGATCTTCAGTTGCATATCAGTACTTCTAGGTGCATCACCACAGTTAAAACAAGTGAAGCTACAGCGACATCTACAAAGAGAAAATGGAAAAAGCTAAAGTGAGGATATTAGTCATTCTTTATGTTTTTGTTCTCATTCTGCATATAAAATTTTTATTTATTTGTACATGAGTATTGTATTTACATAATTTTCATCTTTCCTTTCCTTCCTCCAAATATTTCCATGTTCTCCCCCACTCCTTCTCAAATTCATGACCCCTTCTGTAATTATTGGTGTGTGTTTGTGTGTGTGTGTGTGTGTGTGTGTGTGTGTGTGTATGTGTGTGAATGTGAATATGTAAATACAACAGACTGATTTCAATTAGTGTCACTCATATGTGCATGCATTTATGGCTCACCATTTAGATTTGGATTACATATTAGGCAACTCTTTACTATGATTTATTTATTGATTGATTTAGTCTTTCTGCCTCTATATCACTTTCTCTGTGTCTCTTTCTCTGTTTTCCCGCACCCTCTCTGTCAACAGTCATCAATTGCCTATAACTCTACACCTTCATCGTGTGAGGAGTGGGGTCTTAAGAAATATACTCCATCCATATGGTCATTACATAAGTCTTATTTAGGCAATCTCAATGCTGAGATTCCCCAGTACAGCTTCCCTGCTATGTCTAAATGACAGCTTCTCCTATCAGAGAAGCATGATCTTTTGTCCCTTATATTCTTTTTGTCCTTTCTTCCATAACTCTTCCTAAGACTTAGGAGTAGGGATCATGTTATAGATACGGCAATTAGGGTCGGGCACTCTAGCATCACTTTGTCTTTTATTAATGGGTAAGAGATTAGTTGTGAGACAGTAACACATTTTCCATCACTTTCTGTCCCAAAATCTATGAATCCACATGATCAAGCCCCAAACACAGCCTGTTTATGGGAAGTGTAGAAGCTGAGGGCTCAGGAGGTGACCCAGTTTGATGCAGACTCAATATTTATATCTGAAAATGGCTTCTTCTATCATTTCTCTTGTCTAGGTTTTTCTTTCCTCCCTGATTTGAGAACGAATCATCTCATAAAGATTTTTCCTCTGTCAGATGCATACTCAAAAGTAGGGCAGGTGTTTATTGTTACCCAGAATTTATATGACTGCTAAATACCCCCATATAAAGTCCCCCTGTAACTCCTGTAATCCACATACTTAGAGTTCACACATGGGATATTTTCAAATTCATGCTTTTCTGATATTAGTGAGGCATTAAATGAGCAGAAACACTAGAAATAAACCCAGCATGAGCTAGCATATGTATTTCCAGTGGCTTTATGGGTACAGGCTGTGGTTCCTCTTCTATGCCTCAAATAACATGGACACTGGTACAGTGTGATGAACCAAGATCAGCCTAGCCAGTCCAAACTACAAGAAAAAGCTGAGAAAATAGCATGCAATGGTGAGCTGAAAATATGCCAGCCAACATTTCCCAGTATTTGTTAAGCCTGTGAGTGGCTGCTTATAGACTGGTTTTTACTGATGAACTAGTTGGTAAACAATTCAGACAGTAGCGTTTTCTGGCTCACTTTTAAGTTATTCTTATATTAGGTTTTTTTTAATGCCATAAAAATGTGCTCAAATTGATTGTGGCAGTCATTGAAACTCTATGAACAAACTAGGAACCACTGGATTATACATGTTATATTGATGAAGCTTATGATATTTTAATATCAATTACATTATTTTCTAAAAATCTTATATTGAAAAATCAAGTTAATTGTTTGTTATCACACTCATCAAATGTCTTTGATCACAGATTTTTTTCTTTTAAATAATGTTATTTTTTTTACCCCACTGACTTCAGACTTAGCAAGGTATAGCGGCTAGGTAAACTTGGGTTCAAGTAGTAGGTGTGTCTTTTTCTAAGTGGCTGCCCTAGAGATTCACAGCTGAGGGAGTTCTGGCAAGTCATTCAGCTCTCTGAAGCTCATGGTAACATTAACACCTCTCAACAGTCATTCCAAAGATGAAATGAGATAAACAAATGCCATACAGAAATATTAATCACAGTACTTTGGAGTAAGAACCTACAGACATCAGGTGACTCTGGTTTGCAGTGCAAAAGAACAAAAATCAAAACAAAACAACAAAAGGCAATTTTCATAATGATAAGGACTCCCAGGGCATACTTAGTGAAGCACCCATCAAACAGTAGGCACAGTGAGACTGTGTATCACTATTTGCTAAATACTTCTGCATGGCAGATGTTATGATCAAAATGTTTGAGTAACTCAGCACATGTCCTTCAATGCTTTGAGGTATATTGTGGAGCAAGGTCACCATGCTTTTGGTTGGATTCCAGGAACATCATCCTGGAAGGCTAGACAATCTTTTCAAATACTTTTATCCAGGGGATGTAAATAATTTTCTGGGAATGTTGAAGAGTAATGCTATGACAATGAATTACAACATCAATGCTAGGTCTGGTAGTAGTGCTTAACATTTGTCTTATGTTGTGTGCACATGGAGAACAGAAGAAAAAACTTTTTAACAAAGTCCATGTAGCTTGACAGGTTCATGTTCGAAAGGAAGTACAATTTCCACCAATTTTTCACTTTGAAGGTTATTTTGTTTTAATTATTCATTTACTCATTTATTTGTGATGAGGTTTTATTATATTTATTACTCAGGCTATTTTGGAGCTTCTGAGCTCAAGTGATGCTCCTGCATCAGCCTCATAGTAGATGTGACCCCTGGCACATGCTGCTGTACCGGATTCTTTCACTTTTAAAATACGTGAGTGCATTATGTTTTAGCCAGCAAGAAAATACATTTCCACCATCTTCAAAACAGAATCTCCTTACACAAGGGAAGTCCAAGTCAATCCTGTACTTGAAAATTAGCATGCATTTACCAGACTTCCGACCAGATTGGAAACCCCTAACTGATCTTTCAACTGTACAACACAGCTCTGGCTTTGAAAAGAAAACAAGCCAGCTTTCTGGGAAGGAGTATCTTCTCCCAGCTTGAAAGTGGAGCACATTAGTCATTAGGCTACCTAAAACATAGCAGAGCACTGAGCAAGATAAACACTCTGGTTAGTCCACTTAATTTGACTAAAAATTGTCAGGTTGCTGAGAGCAGTGTGACTCAAAATGAAGAATGGCTGGATTCACCAGGCGAGAGCCTTACTCAGTAGCAACTTGTATCTTCAAGCATTTGCAAAAAGAAAAGGGGCAATATTTTAAGGGGTGATATTTTCTCTAAACAGTTCTGGAGTCTGGAAAAGGACTCAGATGCACAATCTCTCTCTCTCTTTCTTCCTCCCTCCCTCTCTCTCTCTCCCTTCCTCCCTCCCTCTCTTTCTCTCCCTCCCTCCCTCTCTCTCTCCCTCCCTCCCTCCCCCCTCTCTCTCTCCCTCCCTCCCTCTCTCTCTCTCCCTTCTTTCCTCCCTCTCCCCTCTCTCTTCTTCTCTCTGCTTTCTTATAAGGCCATAAATGTGAAATATGAGCTCCTATATCCTTCCTATCAACAGAGAGCCACATCAAATGCAGGAAATGAACTAAACCAAACTCTTTTTTTTTATTATTTTATTATTTTTTTTTTAGATTTTTTTTATTAATTTATTCTTGTTACATCTCAATGGTTATCCCATCCCTTGTATCCTCCCATTCTCCCCTCCCTCCCATTTTCCCCTTATTCCCCTCCCCTATGACTGTTCCTGAGAGGGATTACCTCCCCCTGTATATGCTCATAGGGTATCAAGTCTCTTCTCGGTGACCTGCTATCCTTCCTCTGAATTTCACTAGGTCTCCCCCTCCAGGGGACATAGTCAAATGTGAGGCACCAGAGTACATGAGAAAGTCATATCCCACTCTCCACTCAAGTGTGGAGACTGTCCTGTCCATTGGTTAGATCTGGGTAGGGGTTTAAATTTTACCGCCTGTATTTTCCTTGGCTAGTGCCTTAGTTTGAGTGGGACCCCTTGGCTCTTAAAGCATGCTTCATGCATGGCTTATGACTGAAGCTCATCTGTGGAGGAAATCTGTCCAGTCTATACAAGCACTGGAAATAAACACTCATTGAACAAATGGGCTTGACGTAAAAGTTTCCTGTGAACTGTTGTCATTACTGTTTTCTACTTGAATCAGCTTTAAAAGACTATGTCTTGGAGCAAGGAAAAGAAAAATGGATGAGGAGACTAGTATTCAATTATTCCTTAGTCCCTGGAAATGTGATGGGAGTTAATTTGCATACCTGCTTCTATGTGTTCCTAGTACAACACTTTGAGGCTGATATCATCATTGTGTTTTTACAAAGAAACACAAAGGACAGAAAAAGCAGACTCCACACTGAGAAATTATAAATCAAGCTTTTTCTTTCCTACCTAATATATTTCCAATACCCATTTCTTTTAATTATTTGCACATCCAGTAAAAGTGTATGCTTGTGACTTTTCTCCTATGACTTTGCATGGAATCTGGCATAGTTTTATTCTGTTGCCATTAGGAGACACTCTAAATAATGTCAGGTTATGAAAGAAAGACTTTATTCCCTCTTAAACTTCCAAGTCACAGTCCTTCACTGAAGGGAACTGACAAGAACTCAAGGCAGGAACCTGAAGGCAAGGGTGAGAGCTATCATATGTACCATTACTTTCAAGGGTGGAATTCACTCACAAACAAGGAAATAGGGAAGGCAGAACGGAGGAGGATGCTTGCTAGCTGTCATGCTATCAGCCTCTCACTTAACTAACTTCCTTGCACAGCCATGACCGCTGATTCAGATATTGGCGTGGCCCACAGTGGCTTGTGTCCTCCCACTTCAGTTAAAAGCAATTAACAAAATCCCTAGAAGATATGTCTGCAAAACAGCCTGATAAAGACAATGACTCAACTGAAACTTTTCTCTTTTGGTTATTCTAGAGTGTGTCCAGTTGATAACTGACGTTAACTAGGATAGCATCTGTCATCCCTCACAGTGAAAGAAGAAGCATGCTATAGAACATTACTAAATGACAAAAGTGTGCCAGGAACTTTACCTATGTAACTTCTTCTAGTCTCTATCATAAGTCAGGACATCACCTAGAATTTGCTTCACAGATGGAAAAATGAAAGCTCTCTGCAGAGCAGGCTCTGCATTATATGGTTTGAAAGGGGCCATGGGCATTTGAGACCAGGTGATCTGTCACTGTGGCCAATCACATAGACATATTTTCTCTAGAGATATTCTTTATCAAGTTATTCTGTGTTCTTTTTGCAAATACAGTTATACTACCAGTGGTTTGCATACATAACAATTATTTGCAAACCTATTATCTACTTCAAGATGTCTGCTTCTCAAATGATTAATTGGGATCCTGGGAATATGACTGCATTCTTACCAACGGGCTCATTCTCACTGATGGGAATGTCACTAAATTCATGTCACCAGTCTAAGGAATTGATCTGATATTTATATATTTTATATTTGACATATCAATTATCCACAAATTTGAGATAGTTTTCAAAGAATTTCATTTAGCCTATTGGTAGCCAGTGAACTTCAATAGGCACCTTGCCTGTAAATTCTGACATAAAAACCATAGAATGACTACCACAGCATTTAATCACATGACTACCAGGGATGGGAATGAAGATTGCACCTTATTTTTACAACAGAATGCTTTATCCACATTAGTAATATAAAGCACATAGGCTTAAAAAATTCAATAGGGAAAATAGTCTCTCACACCTTTTTAAACTGTCTTAGTTTTGTTAAAAACTACTCTATTAAAACATTTTTATTAAAACTGTTCTATGCTATGAAGAGACACCATGACCAAAGCAACTTTTATAAAAGAGAGCATTTGGGGTTGGGGCTTGCTGACAGTTTCAGAGGCTTAGTCCACTGTCATCATGAAGGGAGTGTGGTGGCATGCACAGAGATGGAGACGAAGCTGAGAACTTACATCCTGATCTGTAGGCCTAGAGAGAGACAGTGGCTCTGGTGTGGGCTTTTGAAACCTCAATGCCAACCCCCAGTGACACACTTCCTCCAACAAGGCTACACCTCCTAATCTTTTTCTAATAGTACTACTCCCTCATGAACAAAGGTTCAAATATTCGAATACGTCAGAGCTATTCTTATCCAAGCCACCACAGAAATATTTTTCGTTGCTCTTAAATATTTTTTCTGGATTTCTCCCAAATAACACTGCAGCTACTTTGGCTCATTCTTTTGAGAGTCTTAATAACTTTTCATGGTGTCTTAGTCCAAACTCCTCAGCATTGTTGGTGGAAATCCTACGAGAACATGGCAGAACATTCATTCAGGACTAAGGTTAGCTATAAGAAGGCACAGTTTATCTTAGATAACACCTTAAAGAGCTGACGATAGCCCAGTCACTGGAATTCTGCTGATGATTGAGATGAGGATTCCTTATATGTTTGGCATATAGGACTGATCTGAGAGGAAACAGCTCACCATAGACCACACAGCTTTGCACTCTGAAGCCGAGAGTAAAGCATGGAGCCAATGGACACTCTGAGCAATGGGCAGTACCATGATTAGAGCCATTCATTTCAGGGTAACTGATTTCAACAAGATTTCAAGTTGCCCACCAGCTTATTAATGTGTTTTTAATGCACCAGAACTTGCAAATATAATTAAATACGAATTCAATAACATTTTAGCCTAACATAAGCCACTTTTCCCACAAATCAAATTCTTGAATAGCAATTCTCCACTTTATCCAATGTCTCCTGCACCTTTTGTGCCGAGATACATAGTCTTGAGCATTCTGCTGCCCACAACACACCTCAGGTGAGGATTTGCGGCTTATTATTTCTTACCATCCCACAGAGAGCTAACCAGTGTAATGAGCTATTAGCCAATGTTTCTACAGCCTTGCAAACATAATACAGTGTGCAGGAGTTTTGATTCTTAAATATGACAGTTTATTTCACTGAAACTATCGCAACTTAAAAAAAAAAAACTCTTTCATTGAGTTCCAAAAACTTAGCAACTCTTAATTAACCCAATTGTTTTTGTTTTCAGTTGCACACATGCATCTCATAAGAAACATTTTGTTTCTGCAGTTAAGACAGGTTGAAGCTCCAAAGAGACAAGAAACAGAGCTTAGCTGAGTCTAGCCTCCTCTCCTGGCTGCAGCAGACCTCCGTGTGTGGGACTGGCTAAGTCATTCACCCTAAGGGAGAACAAAGAGACCTTCGAAAAATGAAATCTATAGATCTCAGCAGAAGCCGCTGTTAAGTTCTCATTTTCACTCCCTTCCCAGGACTTCTTTAAAGTTTGTCCCAGAGCTGCACAGGCTCAGGAAAAGAAAACTAAAAGATGGATTAAAAATTGTTCTGAGTGCCACTAGGTCTCCCCCGCCAGGGGACATAGTCAGATGTGAGGCACCAGAGTACTTGAGAAAGTCAAATCCCTCTCTCCACTCAAGTGTGGAGACTGTCTTGTCCATGGGCTAGATCAGGGTAGGGGTTTAAATTTTACCGCCTGTATTGTCCTTGGCTAGGGCCTTAGTTTGAGCGGGACCCCATGACCCAAATCTGCCTATCATAATGTTCTACTTGTAGGTTTCTAGACCTAGTGGCACTCAGAGGAAGGACAGCAGGTCACTGAGAAGAGACTTGATACCCTATGAGCATATACAGAGGGAGGTAATCCCTCTGAGGAACAGTCATAGGGGAGGGGAATAAGGGGAAAATGGGAGGGAGGGGAGAATGGGAGGATACAAGGGATGGGATAACCATAGAAATGTAACAAGAATAAATTAATTAAAAAAAATAAAAAAATAAAAATAAAAAATTAAAAAAAAATTGTTCTGAAACGAGGCAGCAAACTGACTGTATTTGGGGTCACATATTGTAGAACAAAGATCAATCTTCCTCCATCATTAACTTCGTGTCTGTGGTGATGTCATATAATCCTATTAGATATTCTCTCCAATTCTGTATGAGTGTCTCTTCCCATTGCTGCTGGGGCAATTAAGATATTATTAGATATAATCAAAAGGTTGCTCAGTTGGTCTCAACATTGCTACACATAGTGTCTCAGTTGTGCACTTCATACCTAGGCGTGCTTAGGTGACATGAAGGACTGCAGTCTAACAAAGTCAGTTGACAATGCATGATTCTGCAGTATAGGACCGTAACACGTTCCAGTTTTGGTTATTCACACAAATGGAAAATTTGCTGAAATCATGGTGGTACAAAATAAACCAAAGCCACTCTGTAAGTATTACACTAAATGGTTTTATACATACTTAAACTGCACACATGTCAAAGTCTAGGGATTACAATCAAGGCACCTTGGATACTCGCCCCAACCTACTGGAAATCAACAATTTTAAGCTATTTTCTTAGCTGCTTTGAGCTCCTACCTGCTCATTTTCAGAATATGGTGGTTTCCTCCCCTCTCATCTGGAGAATTCATGTTTCCTTCTTACTCTGAAAATGAAGACATAGTCATTATTCAATGCTGGTATAACTGCATTTTATCCAATTACCCACCTTATTAAAGCATTCCCTACAATCTGTAATTGGTTCCTAAGATCAACAAGCTAAATCTTTAAAATCCAGAAAATCCACGGAGTCAGCCACTGCCTGGTGCGAAGGAGAGTGGGCGTTCCTGATTCATGGTAACCGCTCCTGCTCACCCTCTATCTTCTTTCTTCATCATGTTTAGTTTCTACATTCCCTTACTCATCGCACTCAAAAATTACTTGCTGGCTATTGTGTAAAGGATAATTAATTTAATTATTTTAGCCTAAACAAATAAAACTAAACATTACAAGATGGAATTACCTGCCAGCATCTTCAAGGCCAAATGTTCTTCAGCTCTCTATTTAAGTTCCACTTCAAACAGTGGGTTCATAGACTCATGGAGAGTGTGCTGAGAATTCTATGGGGACACCAGACAAACATTTTTTTCTCTTGCAGGAAAGGTGTTGAGACTCTAAGCAGCATAATAACTGGCCTGGTTTACTTCCTTGTGAGTAGAAGCATCTGAATAAAAAACTCCAGTATTTTATGGCTTTGGGTGTGTCAAGGATACAATGACATCTCAGTTCTGTTTAGCCAGATATCTTCGCATCTACAGTGCTCAATCCTCATAGTTCCCTAAAGTATTATTAATCTACTTTAGTTTTTCATAATCCTTGCCAATATTCAATAGTATGCTTATATTATTCATGTTATTTTTGAAATAGCCTTTTTAAACCTCCCTCTATGAGAATGAGAGTCCTATGACGACAAAGCTTTTTCTCCCGTCTCTACAACTTTACCCCTAGTTCCTGGAAAATTGTCTGGCAGATGGTGGTTGCCTAAGACCTTGCTATGGGAGAATGAATGAATAAGCAATGGCTTAGTTTCCAGAAGGTTTTATTTTGCATTCTTAGTAAAGAAGCTTGTTGATTTGGGTGCTTCTAAGAAATCTGATTAGCATAATTGAAGCTGTTTAACAATCTTTGAATGTCAGCTCTCTCTTCTTTCATTCACACTAAATCAGTCTTACTCTTTACTCTTATGTTAGGTCAGTGTATGTGGTCCCAGAATCGCACCATCTTTTCAGGTAAAACAATAGAGTCAGAGGTCAGTATACTTAGTTCTGTGTGCCTCCGACTGACTGAAAGCTTAGCTTCTCTTTGGCAAACATTTCTAGCTATGGATACTTAGTCTATATTCCCTCCTGGCAAGGATGATCTGAACTATGGTTTTCATGACCGTGGAATCTCAGCAAATGATATCATATTAATTACATTGTCCATTTGAAGGCTAAAATATTGATGGGTGCTAGGCCAAAGGTCCCCGTGGAAGCACCCTAGCCTGACTTCTTTTGCATCATGACATTTTCATTTAGCTCAGCCTCTCTTTTCTAATCTATTCTATGTAAGGAGTTATTATTCATTGTAAGGATATTTTCATGGTGGCAGAGAAGTATTGAGCTTCCACTTGTGCAAGGGCGAATTCAGAAGCAATCCAAGCTGGACTCTGGCCCCTGTGTGGAATCAAATCCATCACGCAGAGGAGATGAGACAGTGAGTGATATTCTTTAATTAGTACTAACCACAATACGTGGTTTTGGCAGTGGTGAAGGGGGAAAAACTCTTGATTTCTTTATACAAGTGTCTTCATTTGTCCTTCAGGGTCTTTTCTGTAGCTTTGAATGAAATTTTATTTGCAGATTAATCTTTCCTTTGTTTAAGTTGACATAATATTTAAAATTTATCTATTCAACTTTTTAAAAAAAGATTTCATTTAATTAGACATTCATGAGACTGAAATACAAGGTCCTCAGAAGGCAAAATGTACACTTCACCATAAGTGGGGCATATGTGTGCCCCATAGCCTTTCTAACTTGTAGTGGGGGCCCTCCACATGTTTGTGTGTGAATGAATAAATTAGTAAAGAAATGTATAAATGAGTAAATGACATACATGAGTCATATAAGAATATGACTTACATGAGGAATATTGGTAAGTAACGATGTTGTTTATGTGATTATCTGGATATATATTAGCCCCCTGACTCAATCTGGGATAACTCAAGTGCTCATTTAAAATTCCATTGTATCATCCATTGTGTGGGCACCATATTTTACCTTCTCCCACCCTATCCAGCTCTTTTCAAATAGTTTTGTTTTATATTGAGAATTTGATCACTGTATCTATATAAATCCTGCCCGTACCACTCCCCAGTCCAAGTCCTCCAAGGCCACTTTTTCCAAATTCACACTCTCTTTTGAAATTAGTATTATTACATATGTATATATGTGTAGCATATGTATGTATATATGTATACTGCAAACACATATTTGCACAAATGTGTATATTAAACCCATTTAGTCCATTTAGTTTTGCTTGTATTTACGTGTGTCCAGGGATAACCCCCAGGAACCGGACAAGCTATGTTGGAATGTGTCCCCGGAGGGAAATGTTTCTCCCTCTCTCAGCATCCATTGAGCACCTGTAGCTCTTTTTCTATGGCAGGGACCATAGGAAATTTCTCTTGTTCCCATTTGAATGTCAACTAGTGTTGCCATTGTGCTTTAGAAAACCATGCTGCTGAGAAGTCCTGGTTCTCAGCATGTCATGTATAGGGGAGATTATCTATCATCAGATAGTTTGGACCTCTGGCCTTTAGAATCACATTGGTGCCCCTTCTACATTTTTTCTTGGGCCTTTGGTGTAAGAATTGTGTGACAAATGTGTCAGTTGGTGTTGTATAGTCCACAGTCATTTATTTTCTGCATTTGGTCAATGCAGATCAATTAATATTCTCCATCTGTTAGAAAAGGATAGATGAAGGATGAGCGTCTACCCTTACCTGTGGGCATAAGTGTAAGTTTTTAGAAAACAGTTAAAAATAATATTGGTTAAGAAAACTGGCAGTAATAGTTTATTCTCATATGTCTATGAATTTTCCAGTCATAGATGGGTTTTTGGCTGGGTTTATAGTATCAAGTATACATTCTCTTTTGTTGAGTAGACTTAAGTCTAAGTAGACAGCTGTTTGTTACCACCTAGATAAAGTTGCCACTGTTGTCCTCTGGAAATATCTTGCCTGTTCTGACATCATTGCAGTTTATGAAAGCCTATGGGTTTTGTAACTGGGTAGGACTACCAATTGCCCCTCTCCAGTGATAGCTTGCATAGCACCTTCTGATAGTATGAGATCCAGACATCGGGGAGGAAGCTTTCAAGTCACTTCCAGTCTTGAGTTTTCTGAGTTCCATGTCTGAAGTATATGTCTCTCCAGCAATATGGCTTTACTCTCACATTCCTGGAGGAAATCTAGAATATTGGTAAAAGCTTAAATTGTTTGGGGGTATCTCTTGGGGGCATTCCCTACCAACAAAGGACTCAGGGGGAATATTTTCTTGCCTTGTTATTAGATATTTGTTAGAGAATTCACAGTTTTGGGGGGTGTTTATTATCATTCCAAATGGAATGATTTTTAAAAACTATATCCATATATATAAACACTCTGTGTAGTTCCAAGAAACACAAAATGAATCCATACACTTTTTGAGAATTCTGGGTATTATTTATCTTTCCTCCTTCCTTTTCCAACTGTATTGCTCTTCCAGTCTCCTGCTCAGTTAAACTCCCCATTTCCCTATGCCTCCTTACAAAGCTTCAATCCTGCTCATTTCTTTTGTACAGAGGCAAGTCTCAGATTAATTTCCTGATAGAACTCTGCCATATAAACCCCTGCAACCAATCTGTTGCTAGGAAGCCAAACTTAAGGCATCATTTGAGATTAGCTTTCCTCATCTCCTAATAAATAAGAGAGTCTAATTATCTCAATAGACTATTGTAAGAATTTAAAGTGCAAAAAGGAACATACCCATTGGTTTTTTATAGATATTAATTTAGTTTTTTTCTTCCTTGTTCTTATAACTTCTGTTGCATCCTAGATCTTCTGATACTCCAAAATAAGTGGCTACCCATAATCATAGTGTGACAGAAAACTGTAAACATCACTTTGTGTATTCTTTTTCCCTTTTTAAACTTGGAGACTGATAACATAGGAGAAGGTCACGGTGCCCAGGGGTCAGGTCATCTCATGTGGACTCTGCAAACACAGCCTGAAAGTTTGTTTCGCACAGTTTGCTTGCATTACTTTCAGGTTTCTTTCCTTCCTAAACAAACAAACAAACAATCCCTCTTTGTCACTTTGAGGACACTGAAAACATTTCCCCCATTTTCTGAGGGTTCAAAACAGCTTCATTAGCAGAAGAACAAACTGGCTACCTTAGCAGTAGTGATTGTGAATGTGTTTTTCTAAGAACCATTTGGTCTCTCTATAACTGTGTCCTCAAACATTTTTGTCTACATTGAAAGAGAAGCCATGCAAGGTTAAGGAACAGAGAATAATTTCTAAGACCCTCCCCCTATTTCTCTGAGATGGTGAATGAACCTTCATTGCATAATGAACACCATTTTATACATTGGACCCAATACATCTAATATGTAGAAGTGGATTCTAGGCACTGTGCTGAATTTCTGCTCTTAACATTCTTCACCCTACCATGTAGGAATAGGTATTATTTTGTAATAGGAAGGTAAATAATTTATTTAAATACAGGATACACAAAATTTTATCAAAATATATATGCCATTCTTATTGGTTTCTTTTTTAAAATTTTATTTTATTAATTTATTCATATTACATCTCAATGGTTATCCCATCCCTTGCATCCTCCCATTCCTCCCTCCCTCCCATTTTCCCCTTACTCCCCTCCCCTATGACTGTGACTGAGGGGGATTACCTCCCCCTGTATATGATCATAGGGTATCAAGTCTCTTCTTGGTAGCCTGCTATCCTTCCTCTGAGTGCCACCAGGTTTCCCCCTCCAGAGGACATGCTCAAATATGAGGCACCAGAGTTTGTGTGAATGTCAGACCCCACTATCCACTCAACTGTGGAGAATGTCCTGTCCATTGGCTAGATCTGGGTAGGGGTTTGAAGTTTACGGCCTGTATTGTCCTTGGCTGGTGCCATAGTTTGAGTATGATCCCTGGGCCCAAATCTGCCTATCATAATGTTCTTCTTGTAGGTTTCTAAGACCCTCTGGATCCTTCAACTTTGCCATTCTCCCATGCTTCTCTCATCTAGAGTCCCAATAGGATGTCCTCCCCTCTGTCCTAGTTTCCTGGTAAGTGGCTTCTTGATGCCAAAAGAAGAAGAAAAAGGAAAAGGAAGAGAGAGGAAAAGGTAAAGGAGGGCAACCTACTTCAGGACATAGGTATGGTGTTCGTGTATATTTAGAGAAGAAAGGGGTAAAGGAGGACAAGCAAGGAGAGTGAGAAAGAGAAAAAGTAAGAAGAGAATAGGAGGGGAGGGAGAACTGTGTAAGGACATCGTCTATGGTCTTAGAACCAATGGGTAGTGTTGATATATACTTGGCGAAGGAAGAAGCCAGGAAAAGAAAGAAGGGAGAGGAAGCGCTGGGGTTAGCATGTAAGAATGATTTCTTATATTAGAACATTGTATTTGGTTTGAGGTAGCTATTTTACAAAAGAGAATAAACTCAAATAAAAGTGCTATGAACAAAACACAATTACTCCTGTGGCCATACTATCATTTGCCTATTGCAAGTTGAGCTCAATATGGTGGCTAAACTTCAGGTTTTGGGGTTTGCTAGGATTGGAGGCAAGTGGTGGGATCAGTTTATGTCTTGGTTTTGTGTGTTTGAAGTTTGGAATAAAGGGTGCATAACTTCGTGAAGCATCATTCTCTATAACAGGGAAACTCAGTTAGTTATATTGTAATTCTATAATTCTAGCTGTTGTCCTTCATCACAACCTACCTGTGTTCACACAGAAATTGTCAGTTAAACCTTGTCACTTAGAGGGGCAGTGGGTCCTTCTTAATCTCTGAAGGCAATGCTTCAGAAATTTCTTTGCAAGCCGAAAGAACCCAATGCACAGTTATTGTTTAATAAATATATAAATGAAAAAACTTTACGAATCTGCATCAATAAATTCTAAAGGGACTGTACTCAAATGATGAATAGCTGTGCTACAATTATAATTAGGACAAACTCAACCTGCTTGGGCAGTTGTTGAATCCTTTGAAGTAGCTATTATGGAGTACAAATGGGAAACAGGTCTTTCATGTCAGCATTGGCTTTCTGCACTTGTGGCTTGGACCACTGATCTGACCTAGGGTGTTTTCCTTTTATATTCACTCAGTAGAATTCATTTGAAGAATTGAGAAAATTCAGTGAGTGTCCATACAAGTCTATGAGTTCTTCAAAACATGACATTTAGAATTATTATAATAATATGATTTATCTACAGTGTTAAACAAGGAAACATTCCAGTGACTCAACCACTTATCCCATGGTGAGAATTCCAAAAACTCTTCCACTGCAGTAGAATGCAGGCAATGGCACTCACTTACAGAGACACTGCTCTGATTGACAGCTTTGGGAAGCGTCCATAGAAATACTGAAGATATCAATTATACTTGTTTGCTTTTAAACATGATTTATGCTGGGAATGTTGCTGCCTTTTTCTGGGTCTAATATTCCTTCTTTGTAAAATGGAGGTAATATCTAAATCCCAAATTGATAACATATACAGGATGATATGTATGCACTGGCAATAAGATTGCTCCCTCTTCTCCCTCACTTCCTCTTCTTTTCCCCTTTTTGTTATTGATGTTCCTTCTTTTTCTCTTCCTTCCTCACCTGTTCCTATCTTTCTTCTTTAGATGTAAAAAAATTTAAAATCAGCTTCTACAGAAACACAGATGTTACTACCACCTGTCTCTTTAACATTTATTTTATTGTTACTTTAGTTTGTCAAAGAAACACAAAATTATTTTTACCATCTATCAGTATCTTAACTTCATAAAGAATATTAGCATTATTATGAAGGTAAATGGTATTAAATTATTTAATGTCTTGAATCTTAATTCATTTATGATCAGAAGTAAATTATATAAGTTACTGAGTCTTTTGAGCCTGCATTCCCTATAGCATGTCAATATTTATAGTTTATTGAAGGCATACAAATATATGCCTTCAACCTTTTACTATTTCCTCATTGATATTCTATTATTTAGTAATACAGCCATCTAGTTACCACCAATACTGTTTGTGCCACCCTTGAAGTTAATGTTTTCAATAAACAGGTTGCTAGTTATTCATTTCAATTGGAGGCTTTAGTTAAGCCACTGGTACTAGCCAAATCTTTGCCAAAATTGGGCCAATTAGGATTTAGTCTTTTAAAGTGAAAGACAGGAACATGTGAAACAGAGCATATTTAACCAATTAAAATTGAGTTAGTGGCATGAGTATATCCAACATGCTTTGAGCTAAACCCCAAAGCCAAAAGTTTAGAATCACCAAACACATGAGAGAGTTAATATTTGCATACAGTCAGCAGTGAATATTTTAAATCACAAGATCTTCCACCATATTCAAGCATGATTTACTTTATACAAATTTACTTATGCTCAGAAGAAATCATAATATTAATGACGTGGATTTTATTTATTTTTTTCATTAATTACGAGCAATGCAAAAGCATTGATATTTTCTACAATGCAGTTTTAGATCTTAGCTGTTTACTTGTAGCCTCAATAGACAACTCACTCTTCTTTTACTTCTCTTCCATTCATTCTATTCCCATCATTCTCAGTGAAGACTGGATTTTATTTCTGGGGACTACAGACTTCTAATTGGATGTCCTTACCTTGAGTTATGCTCCTTCAGTTTCATTCAGCTCCAATCTGAACATCCTTAAAAACGCAAAATTGGCCATCCAATCTAGACAAATATTTTCTAGTTCCCTTGGAATAAGGAACACATTACACAGCAAAAGCCACATCTATGTTCCAGCTTCACTTAAATCTGTCTCTCACAAACCTACTAGTACATCAAGATAGTGAGGAACTGAATTTTACCCCTCTTTCTGGAACCTCAACATCCCTGTGTATTTACGGTTCTTTGCCCTATAGAAAACACTTTTTCCTCCATGAACTCATCTGCATCCACATTCATCATTGGATCAGGGCTCTCTCTTCCAGAAATCCAATTCTGACCTCACCACATACCTACTTTCAATTATTAGTGTTTATGGCAAGGTACCGTTCCTTGCTTCATTTTGTTCCACAGTATGAATCCAAACACTATATACTTGATAGAAACATATTTCTATCTACCATATTATGCTAGGAACAGCTGATTACAAAGTTCCATGAGCCCAGCATCATGCATAATCAGCTAGGCATTTAAGTGACATTTGTGGAATCAAAAGAGTGAGTGAACTTTTTAAAGCAACAGCAACTTAGTTATTGTTCCACATTACAGAATTCAAATAAGAAAGAAAAATTACCATACAGGTTGATTTGTCTTAGTGCATTGTTTCCCTGTCATATAATGTCAGAGATCAAAAGATAGCTGTTCTTCCTTCTGAAAATTCAAAGTAGCTTTGTTTTTACTGCTTTCATGTTCCTTGTATTAAACAAGCTTTACTTGTTGACTTTAATATAATTTGACTGTCTCTACATTCATATCCCTTGATACCTTACTTTCACCACAAGTCAGCATGATCAAAATCTCTTCTTAATTATCTTCCCTACCTGCTGCAATTCCTGTGGCTGGGAATGTGTCACTGGCCCACACGATTATGCTGGTGGTAACGGCACACATTCCCACGAGGCAGGGAGGTGTGCTGGACTTCAAAGAGCCCGTGCCAAGTGGTGATGTATATTGTAGTCCAATTAAAGCATAATTACAGTGGCATGCTACATTCTGATTTCTGCTTGTGTCATAGATAATCTATCCCTATATTATATACTGTCACCTACACAGAAGCACTCAGGTCACACCAGCAGAACAGGTATCATAAGAGGGTGATAATCTTCAGGAACACTCTATGTTTTGTCCAAAGTCATGAGATCACACATTAAGACTGCATCATGGCCTTGGCTCAATTTCAACATTGCAGGACACGTACAGGGCTTGTAGTGGGAAGAAGTATGCTTATAAGCAGTTAATGTAAAATCCAAATGGTAAACCTCTTCTTTCTCTCCCTCTCTAGAAGTGAACATGTGGAGCCCTCACACTGTGATTTTAGTCAATCCTACAGCCATCAAGTTCCCTGAAAACAGATTTTGGGTACATTTCTCTCCACCACAGCCTTGTTGGAAAAAAACAAAGAAACAAACACCAGAAGGAGGAGCCCAATAAGTAGATATTCTTGTAAGGCTAGTGAGAGATTCTAATTGACTTTGGCTTGAGCATTTTAAACTGTACTCTGTACTGGCTTCTCCTATCTCTGCTCCTAGTGGGATGAAATCTTTTCTCTAGTCAAAGCTCTCTGACTTCATGTCTCAGACTGCATACCGCTGGCTTTATCTCCTTCCTCATATCACTTGGCAGGCAAAGAATTTCTTTTCTTCCACTCACCCGGCTATAACATGCATGTAATCACTGATATAATTTTGAGGTCCTCTAGATAAGCTCATTGAATAGGTACCCAGGCAACCATACCTAACATCTCTACTCAGGAGGAAACAGGAAGAAGCTAGATTCATCTGTTCCCCTTTCAAAAGGAGAAGTGATACCGGAAGATACAAATGTGACATGAAGATTATTGTAGCCTCAACCTACGTATTTGTACATAAGCCAAAATATTCCCTAGTCTTACCTGGGATTAAAGTCCCAAATAAGAGAACTGTTTTGGGGTCCTCTGATTTCTGTTCAGATTGTGAGTTTAGGACTACCTCTTCAGAAGGGTGAATGCTGGAACAGTCATTAAGGAAAGTGATTTCTCTGATCTCATTGGAGTCCTAATACTGCAAGCAACCCAAAACATAAAAGTATTGATCTAGAAGGGTCACTCACTGATAAGACCACCCCTCAGGAAACAGGATTCACTGTAAGCCATGCTAAACAGGTAGGAGTAATCCAAACTTTAATGAAATCTTGTACTATTCTTTCCCAGAAATCTCATTTGGGTAATACTGTTCCCACAAAGACATGAACAAACATATACTCACTCCAGATAGTTAACTGGTGATAGAAAAAACACAGATGCAAAATACAACTTGGTCACTTGATGAGTTTTATATTAGGATTACTTGTTGGAATATGAATGAGGGTTTACTTATAAGAGTAGAAACAGTGCAAAGACAGCTGTGTCACCAAAGCTCACCCGAGAAAGAGTGACATTTCACAAAAGTTGAAAACTTTGAGCACCTTGCACAGCCTGCAGGCAGCTCTACAGACTAGAAAGGGTCATTTGTAGGTGACTCAGTTGATCAGAGTTTCAACTGAACAGAACAGCTGGTCTCTGTTTCTTCTGGTCAGTTCTGTCGGTATCTGTGTGGCTGTTTGACTGCTCCTTGCTTTTTCTAGGCAGCTAAGTTTATCTAAGAGTGACTCTCAGCAATCTTTATTTCTCATATACTCTTGGGAAGGATAGGGCTTAGTGAATCTGCTCAGTTTCAGGGACTTCCTGAAGCTATTTTGGGTTGTTTACTTCCAATCTTAATGGGCCTTCCTGCAGGATGGAATGTTTTAGTCTCCGAGGAAACACTTAACTACACACAAACATGGCCCTCGTGTTGTCCCTATGAGTGGCCATGAGGTTTTGTAATGTCAGCCCAACTTTCTGAATCCAAAGTCTGAAAAGAGTAATGATTCCTTTTTCTTCTCATCTATTTTCAGATGCTGGTAAGAACCTTCATATGCTTTCTCTCGTACTTTTGACGTCCTTATTGTTTCTTCAAAGTTCCTCTCCCTGCCGTACGACTGACCTTCATGCTTATTTAATGCAAACAGCATGGCTTTCCTCCTCTTCATACCCATCTTCCTTTGCCAGGCTGCTGCCAAGATTAACAGCCTGCCCACTCTGGGATTTTTCTTTTAAACTCTCATAAAAATATTGCGACCGTACACAAATTTCCTAATAGTCTGAACAGAACAGGAACTAAAACCTTTACTGCATAGAGTTTACACTAATATGTACTTACACACAAGAGCACATGTTTTTGTGTATGAACATATTTATACGTAACAACTCAGTGACATGCATGCCTTTGCATGTCTATATAGAAAAAGAGTAATCAACAGGTAATAGTCTTAACAATGTTTTAAATTCACTGCCATTTTCTTTAAGTCTCCAAAGGCCTACGAAGTAGGAGTGTCATCCAGCCTTCTGCTTTCCACAGGCTTAATGATCTTTTCTTTTTTTTTAAAGCTATGTCCATTCTACCAGGAAGCAAACAGAAATACCTGTATTTGGTGGGCCTCTAAAGTAATGAGACAAAATCATATGTTTAGTCAGCTCTTCTGACTATAGCAGGGATGAAAGGTTTAGATGAGTATATGGAGGAGGCCCTACCTTACTCAGTCTCCTCTCTCTCTCTCTCTCTCTCTCTCTCTCTCTCTCTCTCTCTCTCTCTCTCTCTCTCTCTCTCTCTCCTATATAGACAGTCCCCTTCTAAAACAAACAGTTGTTTCACCGTGGTTATAGCCATAGAATCAAGGATTAGAAAAGCATGTGATTATATCTAGACCCCCATCATTAAACAGTTGTGCAAATTTAAATACACTCAAGACCAATCTAGGCTTTAGTTTTACCATTAATAAAATAAAATTTATGTTTAAAACATAAGCCATAGGGTTATGGCTATAGCTAGATGAGATAATACATGCCAGGCTGTTTGTATCATGCTCATCTTTTTCTCAGAACTCAGTCAACCTGTCCACTGTTATTGTTTCAACTCTAACTTCCTCATTGCTCTCTCTCTTAATCTCATCACTTCTCATGCATGTGTACACACTCTCCCCTGCCCTTCATCTCACCTCAGACTTTCAAATGTTTTTGACAGTGCTCTCCTGCAGTGGAAGAGGTGAGTAAACCCACAGAATCTATGCAGATTACTTTTGGAATCCATTTCACCCCATCTTTAAATGTCTACCTGATTCACATTTCAAATACCGAGTCATGTCTGACAGTTCTCCTCGGGGGTAGGTACAATATGAACTTGAACATGGGCTCTGAGCCCTTTTCAAGATTTCTTACTTATCATAATGAGCCTGACTTCAGACTAGACAGGGTGCTGTGGGTGAGCAGTAGCAAACCTTCAGAGTTAGCAGCCTAAAACTAGGTTAAGTTGCATGGGAGAGAGCTTTGAATGAGATCCTATCATTTCCTGTCTGATAGATACCAGAGAGGTCTCTATGGTAGTGTTTGGGTCTCACAGTATGTCAATAGCCCTCACATAGGATGCAGTTAATGTCTCAATAGCAAAAGGGCAAGACAGAAGCCTGCTGAAGCCTTGGAAGGTTGATTTAAGACATTTAAGGAGCAGAAGACTGGATAACGGAGGGTAAAAGAGACAGAAGTAGGAAGTGCAAGCAGAGGCAGTTTGACACAGATAGCCGTCATGCAAATAAATACTTGGTATGTGGAACTATTTTTCTAGGTATTTCCTATCTGTTAAGAACTTTCATGTTCCTTTGTGAAACAATATCTTCTTGAAAATTCCAAATGCTTAATGAATTCTCATAAATAGTCTTAAATGTAAGAGACAATGATTCTCAGTTTCCAGAGAATTATAGTCACAATTAGAAATGTTCAGACTGGGTGAGTTGTCAGATACCCCAAATTTACAGTAAAACTACAGTTTTCTGAAAATAAGTGACTCTTTGTCACTCAGTACTTGGTGCTATAAGATGAATTTTCAAATCTAATATATCTCTTATATTTCCTAAATGTTTGCAATTATGGAAAATATTCAACATAATAATTTGAACCCATGTCTATTATTACCATAAATTGTAATATGTATTCATATCCATAGTTATGAAAATGGGATATATGCTGTGTTAGGGCTTCATATATTTGTTTTTAATTGATTTCTTTCCCTTTTCCTCAGAGAGACTTTAAGCAATTATACATTGTTTTGGCCAGTATGTCTGCTTAAGTATAACCTTAAGTAAAATTTATCTGTTAGGAAAAATAAATTAAAAACAAGATCAACAAGCCTGAATTTATTTTCATTGCAAAGCTGTGCTGAACACTTACTGTAGATCAAGTAAATGAGAAGAGTTTGGGAGACAGAAATGATTTGTCCCAACCAGACATCTGTCAAACCAAACGGGATGCAAGGTAATGGGTTGCCAGTAAAAGTGAGAACTGAGTGTTTTTACAGCGTTCTTAAACCCACAGAGAAATCAAAGAGAAGAGCTTAGGCTACATAGGAAAAGGAAGACTTTTCCTATGGGAAAAACTTTATAATCTTTTAAGCCAATTCCAGACCATTAAAAAAAAATACTGCAATGGGGAATCCAGACTTGCAAAGCTTACATATTTAAATTGTAATTGTCTCATCTTAAAAATATTTGCCAGGTCCTTATCAAGGCTACCTTTTTAAAAATCCCTAGGTAATAATGAGAATAAAGTGGAAAAGATGCTTAATTATGCCTGTAAGGTCAAGACATCTGTTACATCTGAACTAAACCTGAGCAGCTGAAGAAGTGGGGAATTGCATTCAGTACACTTAATGCCCTCTGTCTGGTACAGCATATGTTTTATTCATCTATATGTCTGTCTCCTCTTTCCTTGCTCAAGGGTTAAGGTCTGGGGTACTCAGTAAGTATCTGTAAGATCAATTTTATAAATCTCAGAGAAAGGGACTCAAATATAAACTGAACAGAAAAAAATGCACAATGTAGGCACAACTGTTTGATCTGTCTTATTGTTTTGTTTATTTAACAAATAAGTGTTGGCTGGGAAGATAGAAAGCAAACTATTATCATTATGACATTTAGTGGGAAAGTAGGAATGATACAAACAATAAATAATATATATGTAGATAATTAGCTACTTGGATAAAGGCAATGTATCCATCATATGTGTTGTTTGTGTTATACATACGGTCTGCACTATCATAGTTAGAATCTATTTTCTATCTCTGTCACTGTGTCTTTATCTGATCGTCTTTCTGTCTGTCTGTCTGTCTCTTTCTCCAACATTGCATATGTGTGTTTACTAGCATTGATATATGCATATATTTGTAAAATAACTTAAGATGAAATAAATCTTGGAAAACAGAAGTTGTGCCATAGTATTTATGGGATGTATTATTCTTAAATATAGGCCAGGATGCATTTTATTACCTCAAAGAGGGGAGATATGCATATGCACACATATAGAGGAGCTTATGCATCCATATGAGGTGAAAAGGTATTTAACACAGAGTTGCCAGACAGCACAAGGACAGTACTGGTCAGAGATTTAGTAAAGGGCATACCTGTAAGGCTATTTTGAAGAGATGAGAAGCTACTGGAAGCTTCTGAACAGAGGAGTGGTGTGATCTGACTTTCATTTTGAAGGGTCACTTGGTTACTTTACGAATACAACATAAACCCTCAGACCATAAGGAAGAATAAGAAATTGTCAGAGGACCTCCTAGACAGCCTGGGGACATGAATGATCATACTGCAACATCAATGAAGAGCTGATCAGTTGTGCAGCTAGTCTGGTTCAGATCTGTTGGTGGATTGGATGTGTATAGGGTATAAAGAAAGAGAAGAGGATGATGTGAATATTTTTCTTCTGAGCAACAGAAGGGTAGAGTTATCATGAGCTGTGAGGTGGAAGTTTGTGACAGAAGCTAAGTAAGGATACATAGAATTAAAAGTTTCATTTTGGATGCACTGAGCTTGAGATGCCTGTTAAACACCCAGATGGAGAAATTAAGTAGACAGGGTATATGCAAGTCTGGTGTTTGGGAGAGAAGTCAGAACTAGGGATGTAAATATAGCAGTTATCAGCATGTAGATAGAATTTACATCATTACATCTAGTTAGGCCACTGAAGACTAAGTTTAGATAAAGAGAAAAGCTGTGCAAATGGAGGCTTGGGGTTCCCCCAACTAGCACAAGTACTGAAGACAAATATAGACCATGAAAATGAAATTGGTGTAGGCTAGTAGCCACATTAGTGGCTTCCTGAGTGTCAAGAGAAGAGCGTTTTAAACAGGCAGGGGTTGTCAATGTGTCAAACACTGTACTTTACTGTACTTTAAGCTGACTGAGGGGAATAAGGGGAAGGTTTTTAGTGACCTTAATCAAAATTGTTTTGTGTGGACCAGAGTGCTTCCAGATCTAAAGACAACTTGAGGTAAGCTGAAAACAGATTTTCTGAAAAAGAAATAATGTGTGAGAGCAAGAAATAGAAAATATTTTTATTTCACATTGTACACAGGGCTGATAGGAAGGAATCAGTAGACAGTGTGTAGGAGAAAGGAAATTTCCTCAGCTGATGTCCATGAATAAGGACAGTAGAATTGTTTAGGGCACAGGAAAAAATATTCAGTATTCTGAGACTATCAAGCCTGTGTGAGTTTGTGAAAATTTCATAAGCTAGTTAGTACAGCTGCTTTGAGATATCAGCAAATATGGCCTCCTCACTGGGTTGTTACAGTATGAATATTAAATGTTCACTCCCAAAGGCACATTTGTTGAAGGGTTAGTTTTCAGTGCAGTATTCAGAGGTAGGCATGTGGGACAAGAATGGACTCTGAAATAATGAATAGACAGGTCTACTGGTGGCTTCTTAATTGGAGTATTGGGAGGTGATGAAAATTATAAAGTATGACTTAGGTGACGGAAATAGACAACTAAGTGATTGCCTTTAAAGGGTGTATTCTAGGACCCTCCCACTCCCTTTTCTTTCTTTAATCTCCAGACATCATGAGGTCAATATTTCTATGCAATATTCTTCTACTGTTATGATAATCTGCCTCACTACAGGCCCATGGCAATGAAGTTAGCCAATAATGGCTGAAGACCCCAATACTCTAAGAGTCTTTATTCTTCTCAGTTGGTTTGCTCAGGTGTTACATCAAAGTGATAGGGAAGCATACTAACACATGGACCATGCACTCCCAGCATTTGCCTTCCCTCAAACAAGTGTTTTTGTTTGCATTTTTGAGGGCTAAATAGATGATGGAATATGCTCCTTTCTATGAGAGAAGAAACATCCTGGAAGGCACTCTCTCCCAAACTTCAGTCATTTAAATGCTCCATCCAATTGTTGTATACTACCTGTATTAGTACAGTGGTTTTTAAAATATTCTACAATTTTTATTCCTGCTGTATTTACATTGAGTGGATTTTTTTTCCTGCCGAATTGATGGCAACCATCTCATTTACCATAAGAGAAGGTAACTGTTAAACTCAATAGAATTCTAATAGTAAGTAATCTGATAAAATTCAGTCCTGCTGCCTCATATGGTCAAAGTTCCACCCACGATTTGCCATTTCTTTTATTAATAAGTGAAACTACAAGTGTAAGGACACTGTCAAGGGCAGACTCGCACAAAGATTTTTCCACAAAGCCAACAGAACGATTGAAAAGAAAGGAGAACTTTAACCATTGTCATTAATGGTTATATGTACATCATGGAGTTCAATGTAAAGGTAAATCTCCATCCTCAGATGAGGCACACCTTGGCTTTAGATAACTGCATATTCAACAAGAAGCCACACCCACAGACAAGCCCAACCCATGTGGCAAGGGATAGAACAGACCTCACTGGAGCACAGATTTTCCGGCTTGCAAGTCATGTTAATTGAGTTTATCATTCACTAAAAAGTAAAGTTTATGAATCAGAATATGGCTTTAGTTTCAGTGCTGAGAGAATTGTTGCATTACTGAGTTAGAAGCTAAATATCAGGGGAACAGATGTAGTTAGAAGCTAGACAACCAAAGGCATTTATCCATCATCTTGGTATTGCTGACCAGAGAAAGCTGCCCTAGCAGCTTGGAATCTCTATTATTCTATTTCATCCGGACTTGAGTCTATTTTTTACTTTCAGTATTTTTCCTGGGAAAAGAAATGTGGAAACAAAGAGGACAACTATAGCAGGCTACCAAGAAGAGACTTGATACCCTATGAGCATATACAGGGGGAGGAGGTTCCCCTCAGTCACAGTCATAGGGGAGGGGAATAAGGGGAAAATGGGAGGGAGGGAGGAATGGGAGGATACAAGGGATGGGGTAATAATTGAGATATAATATGAATAAATTAATAAAATATATATTAAAAATAAAATAAAAACAAAGAAAACAATAAAAATGAAGAAGTAACTCGGATATCAACCTATAATATCTAATAAGCTACTGAAAATTGGGATGGAGGGTTAGTTGGAATTAACAAATATTTGATTCTAAAATCCCCAAACCTTGGTGATAGATGGATTACAGGGTGATTCTGTATCAGGTAAGAATGTGTAGAATGTTGTTATGATTCCTGAGAATTTCATTGCTGAGCTTTGTAAACTACTTACATTGGAAAGATCTAGGACATAGTAAAACTAATCTGTTGCTTAACAAATATATACTGAATAATTAAATAAATTTCCAGATATTACTGTGTCATCATTGTTTGAACTCAATGACCTTGCCTCATTGATTTACAGATGGCTCCTTGAGTAAAAGCATTGGCTACACATGTTGACAACTTATCTTAGGGCACTGGAATCCAAGTTGTAAGTGAGATGCAGTGGTACCCATTTTTATCCTAGTATTGCTGTTGCAATATGAGAGGCAGAGATAGGTAAATCAACCAGAAGCTCCTGGTCCATCTATAACCTGGAATACACAGTGCAGCAGCAGACACAAGAGAGGCCTTACGTTGGCAAAGTCAAATGCTAGAACTGACTTCCTGAAATAGTTTTCTGGTCTTCTGACCTCCACATGCAAAACATGGCATGCACATATTTGTGCATGGGTATCAAACACATACAACACACACACACACACACATGCATACACTAAATCAATAAAAAATTACAACTATTAATTTTTTTTGCTAAGTATCATGCAGCTAGTGAATATATTTTATGATCAAAGAAAAATATCGTGCCTTCAAAGATTCTTTTTTCTAGGAGGTGAGATGGGCACACACATAAATTTACAATTGCAAATGTGATTTCCTGCTACTAAGAGAGTGAGGTTGTCAGGAGACTATAAATTCCATTCATTTGGTAATCGAGTAATTATCTTGTGAGCCCTACATAATTATACTGTGTACTGACAACTCTTTCTTAGGCACTAGGGATGCAAGAATGTGTAAAAGTGGATGGGCTATAGGCTATAAAGGAAGCCGCAAGGCTATGGAGCTGGGGACCCGGCCTGTAATGGAAGAACTCCTTTCTGGAGAATGGGAACATGCCTTTGAATAAGTACATGAGAAATATGATCTATTTAAGATTTCTGTTTCCATTTCACAAATGAGTAGCACATCTCTGTCCAGAACCCAGAGAGGTAATCATGACAAATGAAAATGAGTTCACACGCTGTATTCAGAGGCACTAAAATCCAGTCTTAGTGTGCACATAGTTTTCCTATGTTGTTCCACCCAACTTTAAAAAAAGAAGCTAACCCTTAGCCCAGTCTGACGCTTCATATAAGTAACTTTTTATTGAAGCTAATTCTTCTTGTTCTTGGACTTGCAGTTAATCATCCCTTTTTGATTCCATGGTCAAAGGAAGCCAGCTTTGCAATGTACATTTGCATTGTCTTAAGACTTGCTTGAAACATATAAGAAAAAAAAAAACAACTTGCTCGGAGTTTTAGGTCAGCATCCAAATATGTATTTGGATGGATTTCCCTGTATGAGCTCCAGGCTGTCCTCAACCAGGAGCAGAGGGTGGCTAGCACATCAGCTTGCTGGGTGACCTTGGAAGGAAGCTTGTCCACCCTTTTCAGATCTCAGTTTTCTCATCTATAAAACAAAGGGCATGCTAACCTTCTCTGACCTCTTCAAAATGTTAGAAAGGGAAAATAAGTTAATGTTTGGAAAGGCCTGTGTGACCCTTCAAACCAAGACATTATCAAAGTACAAAGTAAATGGTAGGAACTGTTTGCTATCCCATTAGTAACTCAAATAGTACACGAGCTCTTCCTGTCAAATTCTTGTAAGGCAGGATTCTAACATGCACTCATTTTGTTTAGCAGGATGAAAACAGGAGTAAGAACTGAACACATTTTAAAAGAAATCTTCTAGGGAAATTTTGGGCACAGGCAGGTTTCTTTTCATGGAGACTCCCAAACCCAAACACATTTTTTTTTTGTCCCAGGGTTCTAGAAACAAGATAAATGAGTTTGGAACATAAGTCAAAAGTCATAGAACTTTTATGCTGTAGAAGCCATGCCATTGTTTCTGGACATGTAAAGTGAGAATCACTACCCTCCTTCCTAAAAGTCCAAGATGAAATTTATAGATATTTAACGCTTATGATGTCAATCAGTCTATTAGTACTGTCTCCTTAAATCCCCACGAAAGCTTATGAGATATGATCTATTATCATCCTTAACTGTCATACGAAAAAAGTGATATAGCAGAAGATTTTATAATTAGCCAGCTGAGGTTTTTGAGTATTAATGAAGCCTGAGACTCCCCACACATCTGTTTGAACTCAGCTTCTCCTTCCTGAGTTCTATTTACTAGACCTGATACAGAGTGTGACCTGCACTTCAGTGATACACACATACAAAGCAAATATGCTTTGTGTCTTCTATTTACATGAGAAGAGATTCTCTCATCCTCCCCACCATCCTTTCTTTTTAATTTACTTCGGCAAATCTAATTATCATAGGACATGGAGAAGTTCTTCTCTGATCATACTGAGTTGGGAAGGAGAAAGTGAATGCCCTATGTGAATACTTATATATAATCCAAGATTTAGGAAAATGTCTTCTATTTCCTCACTGAAAATATTTTCTATCATATACTTTTTGTACATAACATGACTCCTTTTCTACTTACCCATTTTAAGTTTAATCTCTTAGTAATATCTCAGAGATCTTACATAGAGTTCTGATACATTCACAAAAGAGTGAAAAGTTGACTATAAATAAGAAATTATGCTTGCACTGGAAAGAGAGTCTTAATGGGAGAGTATCTAGATATGACTGGCCAGTAGTTATGTCTGTGGGTGATTGCTTAATAGAATTAATGGATTTAGGAAGACTCAGACCATTGTGATTGGTACCATTCCCTAGGCAGGAAGTCCTGCACTGTGTAAGCGTGAAGTTCATTACAGTGATCTGGTGCACTGGGGAACACTTGCTATTTTAGTTGTAAAGCATCTTCTACTCTGATATTAAAGAATCATCATCTTTGGGAAACAAAAATAGACACAAATAGTCACAATTACTTCATCCGCTGCATAAACATCTAAGGTTTCTTTAAACTAGGGATTAAAAAAAATTTAAGATTTTTAAATTTATACATATACATTTATATTATTACACATATATACAATAAACTACATACATCAAGAAGAACCATGAAACAATTAGGAATAATATAAAAGTTATATTCATAGTGTTTTGCCTATTTGTATTTTGCAGCCTTGAAGAAAACATCTTTCCTATCTTGGTGCACCTAAAATTCTGAATATAAATCAATATCTACCATATCTCATCATTATCAACTTAAATCATCTAGACATAAAAACATCTTAACCCCTAAGTAACTAAGTTTTATTGTAAAACTAAACTATCAGGTCTTCAACCCCAACAGAGACTTGAAAAGGAATAAAATTGATTACCTGAGTATGCAGGGAGTGCAGGTTAGTAGCTTCCCAAATGAGAAGGTGACAGAGACAGTTTGCTACCTGAACAGTCACCCAAAACTCTCTATAATATTGGAGAATCATCTTTGGCCTTCTGGCCCAATATATCTGACAGACTTATTTGTGAGGGCATCCAAAATTTAACGGAATGAAGGAGATGGAGTATATCTTTTCTTCATTTCATGTTTCCTCAACTCCTAAATGTAGATATTGAAGTTTACTTTGCATAAAGTAGAAACATTGTGAGCATTAACATCACAGCAATACACTGTCATTATCATCAGGAAAAAAACAAAAGAGTTCGATTATTTCTCCCATGTCTTTAGTAAATAAAATAATAATAAAAAAATGTCTTCTAGATGTAGGATAGTGTCAAGAACAGAAAGGTGTATCTTTTTTCTGCAAACAAAACAAAAACCCCACAACACAACATACCACAAGGTTGTTGGAATTACTGTTCAATAAGATAAATGTCATTCCCCAAAGTGGCCACACATCATACATCTAAAGTTAAGACTGGACTCTGTGGTCTTCTTTATTCATTACACAACTATTTGATGGGCTCTTCTTATTGTTGGATGTTAAAACACAACAGTAACTCAAATCTTTTGATCCCCGTGACTGCAGAGTTTTATTCCACTAGTAAAAGCAAGAGATAAATAAAGGAATACATCCATAAGCAAAATGGTTTTAAATAGAAAATACTAACGAGAAAATGAAATACAGTAGAAAATAAATGGCTGATTCTATTTCAGACTGAATTTCAAGAAACTTCCTTTTTCAGGATGTGGTACTTTGCAAAGATGCACTTGGCAATTGAAATAGAGCCAGGCTCTGACAGCTGGGATGCAGAGATACCGGAGGCAAGAACAGTCTCCCTGAGCAGGGTGGGGCTGAGTTGCTTGAGGGATAGATGGAGTATGAGTGGAGCTGCAGAAGCATTAGAGCCTGGAAACATTCTTTCTCATCCTATGAAATACTCTTTGATCTGCCTTGCCAGACTCTCTATCTCATTTCTTAATCAACACTCTTGCTCTTTCCTTCCTGGCTTCACTGAATTAATTACAGATTCAAGGTGACTGTACTAAGTTGTTCATATCTCCATTTGCCAGCAATCCCTGCTCTCCTTGCCTGAAACATGCTTCTCCACGCCATGCTTGATCTGTGACTCATACTCACTTTTGAGGAAGAGTCTTCATTTTTACCCATGTGGGTCACAGAGAGCATGATTAACCATTCATATTATCTACTCTATTGCTAATTAATAATTGGTCCTTTTCTTTTTGGTAGAGCCTGTATTTAAAATGAATATTTTTGTCTTCTGTGCTACTCTGGCCAATTTTAAGGCTCTGAGTGGCCTTTTAGGTTGCAGACTTCAGAAAAAATGGACATGTTTTATGTAATATCAAAAAGATTAGTTTGGGATGGGTGTGTATTTCCGTAGAAGGAAGCTTGCCAATCTTGTACCGGGCCATGGATTTAATCTCCGTCATCAACAGAAAGAAAAGTATGAGTGAAATTTAGCACATGATGCTGGCAAGATGGCTCAGAGGGTGAAAGCACTTGGGGCAGATGGTCACATTGGATCTGCCCTCAGGAAATAGAAAACAATGAATGCTGCAGCTAACTTTTAGGGTCTTACGAAGCCCAGGAGCCAAACCTGGGGATGTACAGGGCGTGTCTTGACTTCTTAGTTAACCTAGTCAGGATGATCCATCATAGACAAGGGCAGCAGCAACAAGAACAGCAACACCTTCACAAGTGTGCCAAAGAGTTATTAAATACCATTAAATATTATGAATATGATAGTTTGCTAGGTCTTCATTTTGTAGAAGGCAGATCATGTGACTTCTTAGCCTTGGATTGTATGAGATCAACCCACAATAACAAATATCTCTCAGCTCTTTTTTCTGCTTGTTCTGTTCCTCTGGAAAACAGTGACTAATACACAAGATTTCTATTTCTTGGATAATCAGTTATTTCTGTGAAATGAAGTTATTATTTGGAAAGTACTAGTAGCTGGGACTCCTTATTTTCTGAATTCCTCACACAAATTCTTCTATAATTTTTTGATTTCCTTAAAATAGTTGGGTATTAAAAATAAAAAGAGAGCTCATCAGTTGTCAGGGGCTCAACACTGAATGGCCACCTCGGTCGAAGAAGATACTTTATAGCAACAGGTGCATAACCATGGTGGTCTTGATTGTTTCTACAGCATTTTGTGTCATTGGTGTCACCTTCAAACTTTGACATCAGTTCTCTGTAGCACTGCCATAATCTGTGAGATTTCACTGGATAGCCCATATTCTTGACCTTCGTCTCAGCTACTAATGTATTATCAGGGTCTTCATAAAACCATTTTGGTGGTTTAACTATATGATTCACACACAAAGGTAGCACAGACAGTTGGGGAGACTTCGTATCTGGCTCAAGCAGTTTTCCTTCTCAAAAATGGTCACAGTAACTCAAACAATGTGCAATAGAGACAACACTTATATAGTAAAAATTATAAAATGTTCTAAAGTTAAAAGTAAAGCATTGTATTATTTAAGATAAATACTGTCTTTTTTTCTTGTTTGTTTCTAATTTTTAAACTTCGACATAACTTTTTGATAATTTCACACAAATGTTCAATGTATTATGATCATATTCATTTCCATTTAACTCTCTTACCTCTTCTTACACCCTCTGAATTTATTCTTCAATGGTCTACCTCCTAATCTAATGCCTTTTATTTTATTATTTCATTGGAAATAACATTCAATGGCAAACCTATCAGAATTACACCAGACTTCTCAGCAGAGACCATAAAAGCCAGAAGAGCCTGGACTGAGACCCTGCAAACCCTGAGAGACCACAGATGCCAGGCCAGACTACTTTACCCAGCAAAACTATCAATAACCATTGATGGAGAAAACAAAATATTCCATGACAAAAACAAATTCAAACAGTACCTATCCACAAACCCAGCTTTACAGAAGGTACTAGAAAGAAAACTCCATCCCAAAGGGTTAAGCTACAACCAAAACTACTCAGGAAATAGGTAACTATACCATGGCAAAAACACAGCTACACAAACACTCAATTGGAAACAACATCAAAACTAAGACTCTTAACAGTCACTGGTCGTTAATATCTCTCAACATCAATGGTCTCAATTCTCCAATAAAAAGACATAGACTAACTGAATGGGTGCATAAACAAGATCCAACATTCTTCTGCATTCAAACACATCTCACCTATAATGATAGGCATTACCTCAGGGTAAAAGGTTGGAGTTGCTTGTATGAGCGTGGATAGTGGCAATTTACGAGAGCTTGGGCAACTTGTCAGTGGCTACGTTGAAAGGAAAGAAAGAGACAAGCCTGCCCTGATTAACAACTACTCATGCCCAATAACACTATGGGGACAGATGGGCCTTGTGGATTCTCTTCTTCTTGCTTGAGTTGGAATTTTGCAGTATATAGTTTTGTTCTGTTCTTGTATAGGTGATCACAGCTTCCATGTCATCATAATTGCAGGAGTCATTTCATACCATTTTTCTCCAACCTTCTACTCTGCATTTTTTTTCTAATTTCTTTTCCTCAATGTTCCTTGGGCCTAGAAGGGGTGAAATGATTTTTCCACTTCAGGCTGTGTATTTTATTCTAAGCACCCTGATCAGCCAAGTCTTTTCTTTAACCACAAATAACTGCAAAGAGAAACTCTTCTCAGCTAAGGATTGAGCACAGCACTAGTCCATGTATGAACATGAATGTTTAGAAGGCAATGTGAATATGTGTCCATTTAGCCACATAGACGTTGTATCTTTCCCAGGAATAGGATTTTGATCAGGTTTACAATGTCATGCTTGCATTTCTTCATGTTGAGCAGGGCTTGTATCTGATCAAAAAGTGGTTGGTCATTCTCAAAACAATCATGCCACTGCTGCATCAGTAAGACTCGCTTGCCTAGTAGGTACAGTATCCAGAGCTGGATAACTTTGATAATTGTTTTTCTCAGCAAAATATCTTCATAGAAATCTTGTGGTGATATAAAACTTACTCAGGAGGGAGGAGGTTCCAATAGGTTTCCACATTTATTTCCTTGTGTTCTATAGCCAAACTGTGTTATGACTTTGGCAATCAGGTCTTATCCTTTAGTTCTGGTGAGTAACTTTAGCAATGGCTACTAATAGCCTGTATTGACTTTGTAGCTTCTCTTGAGTGTTCAGCCAACAACTCGAGCAGGTGGCATACCTGGAATTTCTGTTTAGAGACCTGTGACTTCTGGGAAAGCATTATTCACCTATGCAAACACCTCACTTTGAGCTCTTTGAAAAAATTGCTTAGTTTCTTAAGTTGTATGTTTCCGTTCAGCTTTTTCATTCATCCATACTTTGGTTAAAACTCCTATGATCACCATCTTCCTCCCCAACTCCAGTGCCATACCTATTTGAACCTTCCATATTCCCCCAAATATTTTCACATGATATGTTAATTCTATTCTTCTTTAAAACCTCATTTATCCCCAGATCTATTTTCTCAACACCAGATATCTACAAACACTCACTCCAACTCATAAACAGAAATTTAAGAAAATGAATTTGGGTTCCATATATGAGAGAAAAAATACAGTGCTTGTCTTTTGGGGCTTGTGCTAGTTCACTCAGTATATTTTAGTTCCACCCATTTTCCTGACGATCTCATTTTTCTTTGAGCTAAATAAAATTCCATGAGTACATGAGCACATTTTCATTATTCATTCATAAGCTTATGGGCATCTAGGTTGAGGTTGTTTCTTAGCTAATGTGAATACAGCATCAATGAACATGGATGTGCATCTCTGCCAGCATTTATTGATTTTACTTATTAAAAATTTTATCTACTATATGTTTGTGTATGTTTTGCCTACATATATGTACATGTTTGTCAGCCACATGCATTCCTGGTACCTGAAGAGGCCAGAAGAAGATCTTGGATCCCTTGAGACTGAAGATACAGATAGCTATAAGCTGCCCTGTGGGGACTTGAATAGAACTCGTGTCTTAAGGAAGAGCTGCCCGCACTCTCCTACTTATGTTATTTCTCTTCTATTATAAGAAGCATTCTGACCATTGTAAGATGAATATCTCAAAGAACTTTTAATTTGCACTTTCCTGACAGCTAGTGATATTTGACTTTTAAAAGGTGTTTATTAGTGATTTGTATTCCCTCTTTAGAGAATTCTATTCAGTTCACTGTATTCTACCCATTTTTAAAATTAGGTTGCTCATTTTTTCTTGATGTGTAGTTTGTAAGATCTCAGTTTGCTATAGATATTTCTTGTCTGCAGGCTGACTTTTCATTTAATTGACACTTTCCTTTGCTGTGTGGAAAGATTTTCATTTCAGAGGATCCCATTTACTGATCATTGACCTTATCCCCTGAGTGAACAAGTTATATTCAGAAAGCTACTGGCTAGATCTATCTCTTGTAATGTGCTCCCTACGTTTGTACATTTTGGGTATTATAATACCTCTGATTGACTTATTGTTGATATTTTTTCAGAATGATATATATGGATCTAGTTTCAGTTGTCTGAATATAAACATCCAATTTTCTTAGCACTGTTTGTTGAATATGTTGTCTTTTACTGAATATGCTGTATATGTTTTGGATTCATAAGATATACTTATTTTATTGGACCTCTATACCTACTGATGACAAGTATAAATGATGTTAGAGAGATCAGTACTTACTATTACCCTTCAAATTTCTCTCTGTGTCGCACACACAGACACACACACACACACACATGCCCACACACTCACACATCTGCACACACACATTCATACACACACACTCACATTCACACACACACTCACATTCACACGCACACATTCATACACATACAGACTCATACACGCACTCAAATACACACAATGTAGCCTTTTGTTCTGTGCTGGGAATGGAAAACAGAGCTCCATCAATGCCAAACAAGCATTGTACCACTGAGACAAGACATCCTCAGACAAGATGGCTCTTTTTCACTGGGACTCTAGATAAGAGAACCATGTGAGAATAGCAATGTAGAAGGATCCAGTGAGTCCTAGAAACCTACAAGTAGAACATTATGGTAGGCAGATTTAGGCCAAGGGATCCCGCTCAAACTAAGGCACTAGCCAAGGACAATACAGGCGGTAAAATTTAAACCCCTACCCAGATCTACCCAATGGACAGGACAGTCTCCACACTTGAGTGGAGAGTGGGATATGACTTTCTCATGTACTCTGGTGCCTCACACTTGACTATGTCCCCTGGAGGGGGAGACCTAGTGGCACTCAGAGGAAGGACAGCAGGTCACTGAGAAGAGACTTGATACCCTATGAGCATATACAGGGGGAGGTAATCCCTCTCAGGAACAGTCATAGGGGAGGGGAATAAGGGGAAAATGGGAGGGAGGGGATAATGGGAGGATACAAGGGATGGGATAACCATAGAGATGTAACAAGAATAAATTAATAAAAAAATTTTCTCTATGTACTCAAAGGCAATGTTTACTGTACATCTTTCATAATTCACTCATTTCACTGGATAAAATTGTTACTACTACAAGCCCTTCAAAGTCACGTGTTTCCTCTGTTAATCTGAATTCAATTCAATTATGCTCAATGCAGTTGCAATCAACATTGAGTACCTATTTTTTACTCTTTTTTTTTTTTTTTTTGTACAAACAGTAAGTAAATCATGTGTGTGTTGCCTTGGAGTAGTTCATACTCTATGACCAAGCCAGATTTGTAAATTATTTAAAAGTTAAAAATATCACCAAGATAATTCAAAGAATACTTGAGTAATCTTAAGAGAACTTTTTGCTGTCTTCTAGAAAATACACAGCATGGAGCAAAGAGAAGCCACTCAAGGATGACAGAGCAGCTGAAGTGGAGCCTCAATTGGATGATAAGGGATAACTCATTAATTAACAGAAAGACAGACACTCTAGCATTTGACAGAAATATACTTGCCATGTATTTGCTCAGAGTTTATTTCAGGAGCCTCAACTCCGACTTTAAACACCTACTCAGCAACACAGCTGTCTAGGTTTCTCAGAATCCATGTTCATTAGCGGCCTGTTTAGACACTATATTCTGTCATGTGACCGTGCTACGCTTGGAGCTCCCGTTTCCTGTCCCCCATGGAACTAACTCACATCTTCTTTGTTATGTTTCACATCATCCTGAGAAGAGTGTTAAAATGAACACGGTATTAGAAAGCTAATGACATTTACAGAGAGGTCAAAATCTCCTTTGAGATTCAAGTCTTTAGTAGGCTTACAGCCAGCAGCCTGCTGAATCTAGCTTCACTGAACAGCTCTCATTCTGGATACGACAAGAAAATTCCTATGACCTGAACAATCTCTTACCCTTTCATCAACTCACCTACTTTATCCGGACAACGAGGCTATTCAAAGAAGTCAAATACGAATGGGTGAAGAAAGCAGAAATAACCGTTAGAAAGTGCAGCTTTACATTTTGTTTTATTTTTTCGAGACAGGGTTTCTCTGTAGCCCTGGCTGTCCTGGACTCACTTTGTAGACCAGGTTGGCCTCAAACTCAAAAGCGATCACTTGCCTCTGCCTCCCTGAGTGCTGAGACTACAGCTGTGAGCCACCGCACCTGGTTTACTTTTGATTTTTTAACTTTTAATTTTTTACACAGGGTATCATGTAGTTCCTGCTAGCTTGAACTTATGTGTAGCCAAGGATGGCCCTGAGCAGCATCTTGGTGCTCCTCTGCCTATTATACCTCCTGAGCACTTTGATACAGCCATGCACCTCACACCAACTTATGCAATTTTGGGGACTGGACCCAGGGCTTCATGAAACTAGATAAATACTCATATCAAGTGAACTACTTCCCTCCCTGACCTTGTCTTTATACTAAGTATGCAGCTTCATTATGACATTTTCATATATGTGTGCTCTGTTTTGGTCTTAACTACTCCCCCCATTATACTTGATTATTCCCTTTATCTCTTTATTTCCATTTTCACATCTTTGATAGACCCTCTTATATCGCCATGTCCCTTTTTCTCCCCTGGGGCCACACATGGGAAAAATATGATACTTGTCTTTCACGAACTTCTCACTTAACTTAGCATGATACGTCCATTACCTGAAAATAATAGGGCTTCGTTATTCTCAGCAGCTGAACAAAGCTTCATTGAACATTTGCACCATGTTTTCTGTATCCATTCATCTGTTAGTGGGAAACTGGGCAGATTCCATCTGATGTTGTGAATAGTGCATGAAGAAACATCAATGCTAAGGTATCCCTTAAGGAAGTTCATTTTGAATCTTTTGAGTATTTTCCTTTGAGAATTATGTATGTTTTTTCTGATTGTTTTAGAAACCTCCATATTGATTTCCATTGTCGGTTTTACATTTTAAAGCAATGAAGATGTTCTATAGTTGAATAGGGATGATAATTCAAACTTGTGAATATAGTAAAAATAACTAGATGATTTATATTATCAGGATGAAATTTATGGTATATAAATAAAATCTCAATTAAAGTATGTGATGTCCTCTAGTACTGGCATTTGATGAAGGTTGACAAATCAGTTTTGTTTTGTTTAAATAAAACTTTCAAAGAAACATCATAGGCAGTCACGCACATTTTGGATTTGATCTTCCATTTTTTTCTCACAAGCTGCCGACCACAATTATTGCTCCTTATCCAGTGTCTGATTTTTCTAGAAGGAAGAACTAGATAATTGTTGGCAAATTTGCCAGATGGGTGAATTCACAAATTATGGAAGATATTCTTTTGGGTTTGAGCCTTAAGAAATGAATGATAAGTATATTTATCTCTGTGGGCTACATTCCATTTCAGCCAGCAGTTTAGCTTGAATTCAAGTGATTTGGCTGTGATACAAATAGCATACATTATATGCAAATTTCCCAAGCATATGAACACAATCACATTCACAGTTGGAAGAAAGTGAAACAAAATCTATATTTAACCACACAGTCACTTATGCTAAAAATACCCTCTTTCAAGACACATCTCATTTTTCCAGCAGTTGGAAAATAAATTTTGTAGTATGCCCTCTGTGGCACTAATGATCAATTGTAAAATTATGGCATAAAATTTTAATCTGCTATTTTCCCCCTCTGAGCAATTGATTTTTCAAAGCGGAGAAACTGTGGCTTTCTCCCATTTCCAGTCCTTTGAGCAAGTGATTATTTTAAACACCTGCTTTCTCTAAAAAGAAAGATTCCAAAATATGTATGGTAATGCATGATTGCTAGCTATTTGGTACTTGTGTGTCTTGGGGACAATGCCACTGAGATGGAACCTAGGAAGTGTTGTTCTTGCTCATCACCCATTACTACTGTTCTCCCCGTGAGATACTTCAAAGCTTATCTGATAATAAAACTCAGCTCTGAGAAAGGTAGGAGGTAAGGTGAGTACCAAGCTTTTACATCTTAATAATCCCAACACTCATTGGCTTCATCTTTCTCTGGTAATAGAAGCAATCAAAACAACTTTATGGTCTATAAAGACAATTCCATGCTGCTTTTTTCCAAGAAATGATGTTGTAGTGAAGATTTGGGATAGTCTTCTATTGAAGAGGTGACCAGAGAATACCCTTTATATAATTTCTGGGTGGGAGTACTTGTAGAAGCCTTTGGAAGTATAGCAGATGGTAGGGCGGAGATGGATGACTCAAGAGAAATAAGTATATTAACATATTAAAATTCGATGGTACATGAGAACACTAGTTTGTGTGTGTGTGTGTGTGTGTGTGTGTGTGTGTGTGTTTGAGAAAGTGACTAGTAGGTTTTAAAAAACCTTAAGTGCTATTTTGCCACTGAAGGACAAAGGAGATGATAAAATTGATGTTTCTTACTTCATCTGTCTTTTGCATAAATAAGAAATATCTTCATGAGTCTCAGTTTCATTTGACTATTTTCTTTGAGATTGGAAATATTTTTGTGGTTCTGTATCTTTTCTATGTATTTTTCTACTTTTCTAGCTTTAGAAATGTATGCCCCATGCTATTTTCAGACATAATTCAAATTAATTATTTCTTGTTAATGCTAAAACACAATCCTTATTCTTAGTGATTTCACAAAAAATGCTATCTCCTCCTCCCCCTCCTCCTCCTCCTCCTCCTCCTCCTCATCATCATCATCATAAGCCATGGATTGGGAACCTTATTTTAAAGAGTAATTTAGATATTTCACCACCTTGACTATTTTGGTTCTATTATATAGCTATAAAATAGCTGTCCCAAGTTGGAAAACTTTCACTTCCAGCTTCTTCAAAGGAGGGGAAGGGCTGGCTAAGGTTCTTAATGAGGACTTTCAGCACCATGTTTGAAAGTCGTATCCTTGTGCTAGATCCATGTTCTGTTGGTTACAAAACTATATTCTCAGTGAAAATGAATCTGGAAATGAGGTTCTCCTGTGTTTGCTTAAAAGAGGAAATTGAATTGATCCTCTTTGTGCTCCAACAGTCAATTGTGTTCTTCCACTTAAAAATGAAATATGGTGGCCTACTCCCTACAGGGGACAATTTAATGTTCTGTTCAAAGAAACCATATCTGCAGATGATGTGCAGGCCCCTTTACTCTTCCAGATGTCTGACCTCATGGCCTGATGACACATGAAGATAAGATGCCTGTCCCTAATCTTCCTTCCTGGCTCCCAGCAGCTATTATTCAATAGTAGACCACGGATGACTTATCAAAACATATAACCTCATTTATGAAGGAAAAACAGAAAAGAAATATAAACCACTAGTTACAATACACACTTGGATATCCCTCCCAGGCCTCCTTCAAGAGCATTAATTGCTGATAGTTCATGGATCGATCTCCTCTGAGAAATGTCTTCTAAAAAAGCTACCTGAGCTAAGGCTATGACTTATTCCTTTTTTAAAAAATTTTTTATTAATTTATTCTTGTTACATCTCAATGGTTAACCCATCCCTTGTATCCTCCCATTCTTCCCTCCTTCCCATTTTCCCCTTATTCCCCTCCCCTATGACTGTTCCTGAGGGGGATTACCTCCCCCTGTATATGCTCATAGGGTATCAAGTCTCTTCTTGGTAAAGCTTACATCCAGTGATTTATGTAAGGAGCAAAGTCAGAATCTGTTGCATCAACTGGGACGTTCCTGGAGAGATTTTTTTCCGGCTTCTGTGCTTGAGTGAGATTGGCTGGATCCTTTGTTGTAAATACTTGATGGTTCAAGTTCTTTCTCCACATACCTCTGATGCTTCCCTCCTTTCCTAGAGTAATTCGCAGTGGCATTTTCACATACCCTTTACATTTTTATTTCAGATCTTAGTTCATTATCCGAAGACCCTGAGTTCAGAAACTGGCTACTGTTGTCCTGATATTCCACAGAATCAGTCTGATGAGGTTTCACTAATATGGATATTGGAGAAAGCTTCTTTTCTGGCCCCAATTCTGTTCACCATTTCTGTGCATTCAATGGCCTGTGGTTCCATCGTTGGGTGTTTTTCTATCTCTGAACAATAGTTATTTTAGGGGACATCTGAAATCAGTACCAGAGTATATCATTCTTAAGAGATTTACAATCTCTGTCCTGTTTGTTAAGGACTATAAGCCTAAAGATATTCAAGTCTAAAGTATTTTAAACTTAAAGAAGTTAGTGAACCTGTGCAATTCTTTTAATACTTTTATTGTTTCTTATTGCTAAGTTGCCATTCAATTCCATGTACAATAAAGACATCTTAATTTGTTTCTTAGACTTGGTTCTCAGATACATTTAAAATTAGTTAATTTTAGTTTTCATACCTCTACCTTTTCAATATTAGCTTACCAGATCCTCAGGACTGAGTGGGTTGATTGGAACATATTTATCATTTCTCTCAGTAACTTTTTAAAAAGATTTTTTTTCTTGGAAATCCATTTAATGACTTGCAGAGGCCTAGAATTGTTAAACTTTCCAACTTAAAAAAATATATATATTTCTGGCCTTGTTCTATTCACTCTAATTTTTGCCTACATAATATCTAGTTCGTCCTTGAGTGTTAACATTATCTTCTCCAAGACAGCCATATGTTGTCAAAGTGAAGTATTGGGGTTCTCATTCTAGGCTTTAAAAAATAAGATATTGGTTTTCCAGGCATGCAAATTCTACTTAGAAAACCTACAAATTGGAATGAAACCAAACTTTGTGCTACTGCAGAATCAAGTGACTACCCTATACTGGTCTTGTTAGTTACCCTTTCTTGTCAACTAATGCTTTGTTTCACCTTTTTGTTATAGAAGCATTCAAAGTTTAATTATTAAATTCTATCTGATATTTAATGAGTAGGAAACAATCATGAAATCTCAGTGACCTACAGAACAAGGCAGACAGATACTCCCTCATATCAGAACTTATTGCCAATGCAATTGGTCTTAGATTTTTTTCCTCAAAGCCATAGGTCTGCCAGGGCCCAACCACATAATTACTTCTTCCAGGTCTTCTGTGTCTGTCAACTGAGCAAGAAGAGAACAAGAGAGGAGGAGTTGAGCACCATGAGGAGCTGTGCAGAGCTCAACTTGGAGATGCTGTACTTTACTTTTGCTCACATCTCATTGTCTGGATTTGTCATCAGGTCATAGATGATTCTGGGACATATAAATTTGATTTGTTCTTGGGATAAAGAAGGAGGGTTTAGTAGAATCTAGGTACTCTGCATTTCTAGATTTATGTCTCTCTAATCTACATATTTCTCTCAATAGAAAACATTTCTTAAGGAATACTTAAGATCTGCATGGCTTTTCATGTCTGTTAGATGTTGCAGTCCTCTATCTTTATGATATTTACGGTTATTCTCTTTGGTAAATAGTAGCACTTAGGCCTATGAGTTTAATCACATATATAAAGCTTCCCTATATGTTAAGTACCCTGCTGACATTAGGGATAAGAAGTTAACCCTAAATATATACATGTTGCTGTTATGCTTATGTTCAACTCTAGGAAACAGATGTTAGCTGCACAATAATATTAAGAAATGTGTGTTTGTAAGTGAGATCTGTTATCTATAAGAAGGAAAGACAGGCTAGTTTGCACAAAAATATGCTAAGAATACTATTAAAAATAGCATTGCACTGATGGTTGTGTGGCAATGTAAATACGTTCATATAGGTATGCATTTTGATTGGTCAGTTGAATCGTGTGTAAATCATATCTCAACAAAGTTGTTAAAATGAGAATGCATGCAAGCAAATAATAGCAGATGCTTCATCCACAATGATGGCTTCTATCCCAAGTCCTGCAGAATGAGAAAAGACTGAAGACTTAGCAGAACTGTCTACCATTTTTAGTCAGTTTCTCTAGGCTTTTATTAATAAGTCAAGCAATAAAAACAAAACAATACAAAAACCGTACTATTTGCATCGAAAACCCATGCCAACCCGTTGCATGTTTATTTCTAAATCATACCTATTCTTGGGATGAATTAGGTCCATGACAATGGATCAAAAGGCACATTTCCCCTTGATTACTTTGCAGTAGCAGAAAAAAAAACACATATAGATAAGAAAATGCTGGTTTTTAAAAAATCTATCTGCTCAGTCCCCATGGTTTTCAAAGCCAAGGGAGACAATTAGCATGGACTATCTACTTAGTAGGTTCCTTAATTTGATTTCATTTGTCTTTATTATTCATGGGATAATTCAATATTAAAAGACAATGAGTGCATGTTTCCAAAACCTGCAACTTCCCTGTTACAATGTCTATTTCTAGTCTCAGATATACATTTCGTGTTTTAAGTGGATGCCAAGGCTGACTAGCCAATGCCTGTGACATTGGTTAGTGGGCTTTCACCACTGATCTTTGCCAGTCTTGAGCCTGGAAACAGCTCTTATGACTAGACTGGATCAGCCAGGTTATGAAATTGAATGTGAGATTTGTTGTCATTAGATAAAATAGTCTTCCTTCTTACCCTTCCAGAAGACAAGTGGGAACTGGCAGAAGTTCTGACGTGGTTGGTATGATGAAGGTGGGAGAGTAGGGCAATTTAAAATGGGCACAGAGAGAATAATGGAAGTAGTGTATTTTAGTCAAAAGTTCTGTGATGCTTCCCTGAATTGAGGCCCTGTACTCAGATGTTCAGCAGGGGGTTTCCCAATTCTGCCCCAGCCATCTGGGAAATTCTCCAAAGCTACCCAGTGACTTTCTACCTACTACATGAATGGGGTCAATGGGTGAGGGAGTTGTTTTTCTTTTGTATGAACTTTAGTGCAGACATTAAACAAATGAACCTTCTACATACAAAGACCTTACAGTTGTACTGCAATGGAACATTACAGATAAGATTGTTTTCAGCCTTTGCAACAAAGCTTTTTAAACATATGATTGTCTTTCTTTTATAAATGAGAGAGTTAACTATTAAAAAGTTGAGTAGAATGACATATTTTGCAATGAGAAAAAAACAGAACTAGATCTTTCTAATGGTCTAGCATTTTAGCATTCAGTGTTGACTCATTAAACATATTTCAATAAATGAGAAGTCTTAAAATACACATTTTTATGCCTTGATAAAATTACTGGTCTAATGAAGCATAATCAGGATTCAGTAAATATCTCCTGTGTTTCTCTTTTGTTGGTTGGTTGGTTTTTGAGACAGTTTCTCTGTATAATAATCCTGGCTTTCCTGGAACTCTCTCTGTATACCAGGCTGGCCTCAGACTCACAGAGATATGCCTGCCTCTGCCTCCAGAGTGCTGGGATTGAAGGCCTGCATGACCATGCAAAGCTCCATGTTTCTGTTCTTACATATGACCCTTTGAGTGCTTTATGAGTAGAAGAAAGTAAGCTAGAGTGAGGTAGTAACTATCTCATTCCAACTCTTCAAAACACAAAGGGGCAGAATTGAAAGTAGAAATACTAAAGCTTACCAGTCTTATCAGAATGAAATTTTCATCAAATAAGTTATTTTGAAAAATGACTACTTTTACCAGAGGTGCTGGGTGGCATTGGAGGATAAGCTTTGAAATCAAAGGATTCAATTGGAGCTTCTGCTAACAATTTATACAGTTAGAAATATTTCTATGACATAAGCTGATAAGTCAGTCTTGGAAAACTTTAAGAAATGAGCCAAACCAGAACTTTTGGTGCTTCTAGTGACTCCTACCTGCAGCTTCCATATCTCTTGAGCCCTACTATTCCCCAGCCTCCACCAATATCATTGTGTCCATAATATGGAAATAGAATGGAAAAGCCTTCACATCAGAGAAAAAAGCAAAAGTCATGGCTGAAAGGAATTTGGTTTGGGGGACTTTGGAGTGGCCAATACTAGCTCTGATAACATGCAATCCCAAGAAAAATAAGTGATGCAGGTGAAAAAAATGGGTTCTAGTGAATTATGTGAGTCTCGCTCTTCGGTGTTTGTGACACACAAGATACAGTCATTTAAGTGGTGCAGTCTCTATGAAGCATGAGCAAATTGCCCCACCTGGAAAAACACACTTGCTATTACTTAAATGCTATTACATAAAATGTGTTGAAACCATATTTTCATACAGAATTTCCTGTCTTTTAATTACCTTCTCAGTTTTATTCTTAAAAACACCTAGCAGACCAAACTCTGCCCTTGCTCTGCAGCTCTGCCTTATAGTCAGATTTTTCCTACTTACAAAATGAGGTTAATAATTTGTATTTGGCAGTGTTGTGAAGATTATAATATTTGATGTCGAGGGTTGCTTTGTATAAATTAATTTCATTAAGCATATGTATATTCATTAGTGATTAAATAATGAGTTACATAGAGAATGTTTCACCTCAGAGATGATTAGAACCCTTATGTTGTCCTGTCCAGGATATCACTGAATTCTTTGAATTTAAGATTGAAGTCCATCAAAGAGAGATGAGCTTATAATGTGTTGTGCCTTCCTGGATAAGTGTTCTGTATCTGTAATGACTCTTAGTGATATGGGGCTCTCGTGATTGATTAATGATGTCTACCAGGGTCATAGAAGATTAAGAGTCCACACATAGATTCATACTTGCCATCCTTGGGCTAGATTATTTTTCAGCTCAAATAGTTTACAAGATGAGATTTTATCAAGTCTAACTTGTCTTCAGTACTTCATAATGTATGCCGATGTTAGCATGATGAAGATTATTATGGCAATGAAACATTAACTAATGGAAATTTCCATGTGATAGATGCCTAGGACATCATACAACAGGTTGTGTTCTCTAATGTCATAATTTTTCAGTATGCATGGTAAGTGCTTGCCTGATTCATCTAGGATGAAGTTGAAAAATAAAATATTTCATCTTATATGTGAGATGTTAATGATAACACTGTGTGGGTTTACTAAATGTATTCCCTGACATTTCCATTAATACAAACATGGAGAAAATTAATTTTAAAAATGAGAGGTGAGCAATCCCAGAAGTTTCTACCATTGTTTCTCAAATGTTCCCACCAAAACCCAAGAGAAATATTGCCTACACCAAGGAATCTGAAGCCAGCCATAAAAGGAAATATTAAAGAAATTGTATTTCATATCTTAATAAAAATTAAAGCACCCTATATAATATGACTTTTCTAATTTATAGGATTTTTACATTAAAATATTCTAGTATAACTGATTTAAAAAAGGTCTGGAAGACTTCATGTGGATTTCTGTGATATCTAGATGCCTATAAGGACACGCAGTCCAATAAGAAAGGGTAAGTCTAGTAGATTAGCATTTCTGGCCTGGCAGTGGTGGCCCATGCCTTTAATCCCAGCACTCGGGAGGCAGAGGCAGGCGGATCGCTTTGAGTTTGAGGCCAGCCTTGTCTACAAAATGAGTCCAGGACAGTCAAGGCTACACAGAGAAAGCTTGTCTCAAAAAGACCAAAAAGAAAACAAAACAAAAATAAAAGCAAGCATTTCTGAATGGTCATGAAAGACACTATTAGTATTGCCACTTGAAGAAAACAGAGAGGAAGCATCACAGCTAAAATGATCCCTGAGTGCAGGGTCAGAAACATAATAAAGGCAGAAGAAGGGTGTGTGCAAATATACGGATGCATCCCATTGCACAGTGTTCCCAGGAAACTGCAAATATTTTGTACTGTTGGATATGAGGTTTCCAGACTGACTGAATCCAGAGTGAAGGAGAGCCACTGAACATAAGCAACTGTTAGACACATCACCGTCTTTTTAAATATGTATTCCTCATTATTCTTTTTAATTGCCCCGTGTTTCTTGCTTAACTTCCCACTTACAGTCCAAGGAACAGGTCAAGTGGAAGTGCTTTTTAAAGATTATTATTCATTCATAAACTATACTTCAAAACCAAATCATCTGTGACAAACGCTGTCCTGGCCTTGGCCACGTATCAAAAGTATCCCCTCACTGGTGATCAATGGTTCTCCAGGCCCTGGACCTGAGCCAAGAGGAAAGCAGCCACTGATGAAGGAGCAGGGTAGCAATGCGTTGAGACTAAAATGTCCTCAGTAGAGTGAGGGCTGAAGGGTTCCTTAATAAAAAGCATTCTGTCTGTTCAGGAATCATTCAACGAATATCTCCACATCTGAAAGTGCACAACAATCTATCTTCTGTGTGTAACCTTGTGATCCCTTTGAGGAAATATTTACAATAGAGAGGTAGACTGTGCAAAGGAACACTAGCTCTGTTTTGAGTGCCTGAGGAACAGCAAGCCTTTGAAGATGCCTTCTCCACTCTGCTTCCTCTGGTGACTGCCTGAACAGTGCCTGTCTTATTTACCTTATCCCATTCCCACCAGGAGTCTGAACTTTTAAAACATTTTCAAAGGAACCAACCTGATCCAACAATCCTGTCCTCCCTGTGAATTGGAGGACATTAACATTTGTAATGGACTCCATCGTTGACTCATTCTGTAAATATTCTACATGGCTGCACTTCCAGTTTATCTTGGATTATATTTATATCTCATCCAGTCCTTAGATTGATGTGGCACTGAGGGTTCTTGGAGTAATGAAGTTGACAGGAAGGATGACTGAACAGTAGTTATGTCCCCCAATCCACTATTGTGGAGACCTTCTGTGGACTATCCCCTTTGCCTATGCTGCTCTCTATAAATTATCTAATTAATCTCACTTACTTTATGCTTACTCTTCAACAACCTAGTAAGAAAAATATAGTATTTCTCATTTTAGAGCTATAGGACTTGAAGCTTAGAAGAATTCATTGATTTCCCCAAATCAGAAGCACCATCAGTAATGGAGCTGGTTTAGAACCAAGGGTATTGGGTTTTCAAGCATTCTCTCTCAATGTCCTCTTATATCTAGGTCCTTTGATCTTGTAGTTCATGTTGCCTGGAATGATTCTTCATCCCTGGTGCTTGGTTTTGTTGATGTTGTTAGTTTATTTTGTATCAGCACTTCCTTTCATATCTGAGCTTGAACCAGATATAGTGGCATATGCCTTTCATCCTAGTACTAGAGAGTCAGTCAGATCTCTATGAGCTCAAGGCCAGCCTAGTTTACATAGTGAGTTCTAAGACAGCAAGAGCTACATACTGAGACCCTGTCTCAAACAAAGAAACAAACAAAAACGTTTTTTAAAACTCTGAGACTGTAGGCAACTCTCTATTTTATCTCTAGTTCTAAGCTAAGTGGTTGGTGTGTAGAGTCCATAGTATTCAGACTCTCTTGAGGTTCTATACTTCTTTACAGACTGTTTATTCTAAAGTCTGACAGGATGTTGGCAGTGGCCTTTATATACCCATATCACACAGAATACCTATCACAGAGCTTTTATTTAATAACCTTCTTAATATAGCTCATCAACTATTTTTGCATTTCTGTGATGTATAGTTTTACAATGCTTTCATGTAAACTGGCTAATTTAGGTATATGTAAAAACAAGTAGGGTCAGTAAATTACTACACCAAGTGAGACATATTATTAGTATTAACACTGTGGATTAGCTACAAAGTCTGATTAACACTAATGTGTTTTCACATACATGTGTACTGTACATATGTAATGTTATTAAATATGTTAAATATTAAACCCTGGTAGTGAGTGATCTCGAGGTCAACAATACCATCTTTTAACAGAAGTGTACTCTAGCATTTGGGTCATGAAAGAAGAAGAGTCGGTCCTGCACCTCTCCTGGAAAGCAGTGCAGAGCTGACCCTCATTGCCAGGGTTGCAGGTCAGCCAGCCCTGAGGGTGTGAGAGCAGGAGAGCTAACTCATATACCTCTCAGGCCCAGATACAGGGCTTTGAATTGGCCCACCCTAATACTTACTCCATAGATGAATTGCTGGAGTACATGAAGGTGCAGGACCAACAGATACAAAAGTAGAGGATTTCTGTGACACAGGGCAACAGCAGGATATCTGAGAGGAGTCCCAGTGAGGAGTCCTCAGTATTGATAGAGCAGTGGAACCCAGAGGCCTCATATGAGACCAACGAGTCATTGCAATGAACATTTGTAAGAAAAGAAATGTGGACACACACACTGTGACACAATACAGCATCCACATAAGATTTCTTTCTTAAAATTAATTTATTCATATTACATCCCAATTGTTAGCACTTCCCGTTTCCCATTCCTCCCTCCCTCCCACTTCCCCCCCTTCTCCCCTCCCCTATGTCTGTGATTGAGGGAGACCTCCTCCCCCTGTATATGCTCTCAGAATATGGAGTCTCTTCTTGGTAACTTGCTATCCTTCCTCTGAGTGCCGCCAGGCCTCCCCATTTTTCTCCATTGGGAGAGGGGTTGCAAGGATGGAAAGTGAGTATGAGAGAGGGAGAGATGAGTGATTTGGAGTGCATGATGTGAAATTCACAAAGAAACATTACAAAGTTAAAAAATTAATATAGAAATAGTCCCTAATTTTCTAGTTTCTGGGAAAGGTTGAACAGGATTGATAATAATTCTTCAATGAAACTGGGAGTGGATTTTTTCTTTTTGTTAAATAAATTTGTTCTTTCCAAATTTCACATTCGTGTATAATCATTTAATTTATGTTCTCCATAATCCCTCTCTCATCTCCCTTACGTCTCTCTAAGCCATCCTACCAATCCTGTTGCAGATTTATGACTTTTGATATATGTGCATGCATGTGTGTGTGTGCGTGTACGTGTGCGTGTGCGTGTGTGTGTGTGTATGTGATTTATTGCAACAAGGACCATCTGTGTGAATACTGTTTTGGGACTATCCATTAGAACTTTAAAGAATCACATTTGGGTACATAATTAAAGACAACACTTTCCTCTGTTCCTAATTTGTCTTTATCAAGTGCTTCACCATTGAGGATTAACACCCCTTGGGTCCCTCCTATGACCATGCATGACTGTTGTTGGGCTGGGCTCATTTGGTGACTTCGGGTAGAATTCTGAAGCTGTCATGAACTCATGACTGTAATGGCTGTTTCTTTTCCAAAAGATGGTATTTTGCAGCCCTTCTCCCAACTCCTACATCATACATTTTTTCCATTACTTCTTCCACAATATTCTCTGGGTCTTTAAGGGGATGTACACTCACCCATCAGTCATCTTCAGGATCCCGTGCTGCTATCAGTGTCTGCGTTTACTGGTATTCACAAGAAATAGATGAGTTTCTAACTATGGTGGATGCTAGTATTCCCTTACAAGTATGAACATGAATGTTTGAAAGACATCTTGACATTATGACAATTTGGATAATCAGATTCAGTTTTGAATTAGTGCCTTAAAACCTTACCTCACATTGATTTGGTTTTTAAAAATAGATTTATATACCAGATACAGATTGCATTTTATGAAATGGGACTCAAATTCATTCAGTAGTTGGTTACTCCAATATCATTATTGCCACCATTAAGAAAGTATGCACATTTTATCCAGTGGAGTGGTTCTTTAGTTCACAGAACTGATATCTGTATATGACATTTGATGCCTTTTTCTCCACCAGAAACCTTTCTAGTACCTATGGAACCATGGAAGCTACTCCAAGGAAGAGCTTCTAGATTAGCTTCAGATTGATTTCTATATATCATGCAAGCAATATGTAGATGGCATCTTCAACAACTGGGTCTTTTTATCTGGTCAAAGCATAGGTAAATGAAATTGCTGGGAAAGAAGACTGGGAGTGGAAAATATTTAAGGAGGCTGAAATATAATGAGACTGGGGCAGGGGCAGAACAGGAACCTAAAATAAAGGAGTTTGAGAAAGCCATATGGAAACTTTCCATCTGTAACCATCTAAAAGGATCAATCAAAATGAAAAATCTATAGCATAATTAGAAGTGGAAAACACTTAAATTTATATATTTCCCCATAATTCATGTCAGGTACATTACCTGCACTGAGTCCTTCCTCACGTCCTAGTATTTGGCTTTTGGTATCCTCTATCTACATGTAACACATTCACAGTCTTAACAAGTTCCCTAATGTGGAGCCCCACTATTTGTTATGATATTTGATGCCACAAGGAACTGTTAGTAATAAGACATCCAGAGTTCCCAATATACCTTGCCCCACATCTTTATAGCTATCTTCTGTATAGGTGCTTCACATTCCCCCCAACTTTATTATATTCTCCATTTATTCTCAATTTTTCCCAAATTCACAGACAGCTTTTTATCTTGGTTTTGATTTTTATATCTGTCCTCTATTTTCTCTTTGGAATTCACAGCTTGGTTTCAAGTAAGAGTACAGGTAATAGCATTCGTATACTCAAATTTGTCAATACACATCTTTGTATAATTGTAATTAAGACTCAAATGGTATATACTCACTTATATCTGCATACTAGCCCAATGGGCATGTCCTACAAAAGCCTTCCCTTACCAGGAAACTGGGACAGAGGGAGGACATCCTATTGGGACTCTAGATGAGAGAACCATATGAGAATAGCAATTTAGAAGGATCCAGTGGGTCCTAGAAACCTACAAGTAGAACATTATGATAGGCAGATTTGGGCCAAGGGGTCCCGCTCAAACTAAGGCACTAGCCAAGGTCAATACAGGCGGTAAAATTTAAACCCCTACCCAGATCTAGCCAATGGACAGGACAGTCTCCACACTTGAGTGGAGAGTGGGATATGACTTTGTCATGTACTCTGGTGCCTCACATTTGACTATGTCCCCTGGAGGGGGAGACCTGGTGGCACTCAGAGGAAGGACAGCAGGTCACTGAGAAGAGACTTGATACCCTATGAGCATATACAGGGGGAGGTAATCCCTCTCAGGAACTGTCATAGGGGAGGGGAATAAGGGGAAAATGGGAGGGAGGGGAGAATGGGAGGATACAAGGGATGGGATAACCATAGAGATGTAACAAGAATAAATTAATAAAAATAAAATAAAATATGAAAAAATAAAAAATAAAAAAATAAAGTTATGTAATTTCTGCTTCTTGACACTTGGATAGAAAGAATAAACATATATGCCATTTTCAGACAGCATACATGTCACTACAAAGTTTGTAAAATTTTCAGGCAGGTTTGATTAGTTAAAAGCTTTTGGAGAAAAAACTTTAGAAGATAGAGTTTCAATCAAAATAGGATTTTATATTTCACCTTCTATCTAGATATATATGACACAAGCCCGACATCATGATAGAGACAGTCCTCTTCCAGTTATTCCTTCCAATCAATTGCTTGGACACATTGATTTTACTTATCTCTTAAGTCTCCTAACATCTCACTTTTCCTAGAAACTACAGTGTAGCCAAGTCAACATCTTTCTCCTAAGGTTCTGTCAAAGCCATGCCAGCAGCTTCCCTCACATTCTCCACTTGGTACTCAGAGCCATCTTCTTAAATCACTGAGGACGTAATCTGGGAGAAATTATTTACAAATCCTCATGAGAAGACTAAAATCCTTCCCATGGTCTAACAGAGTCCTGTGTAGACTGAACTGTGCTGAATTTTCAATTTCGTGCTTTCCAAGCTGTGCTGATCTTTTCATTGCTGCACTGCTGCAAGGCCCTCAGCCAATATCACCTTTACTCACTGTTGCCTATAATTACTGAGTCCTTGGCAACTCTAGCCCTCAAGGTCATGACTTGGTACAGCCAGGTTCTGGTCCAGGGGAAATCCTAAGACATTTTCAGGGACTATATAATTCCTATTTCTATCTATCACAAGATGTGTGACTGCTCCTGGATCACTTATGAACTCTTAAAGAGCTGTCAGTTTGCTCATCATGAGGGAATTTAATAAAATAATGTATATAAGGTATTCATTATTGCAGAAAGTATAGGTTCCATATATATTACTTCACCGTCTTCCTCATTTTATTTTGTGACAAACTATCAGTGACAATTTGGTAAAGACATGAAAATTTGAAGAAAATCTCGCTTACAATAAGATACATCACATTAATAAATTCTCCCCCCCCCTCCCTCTCTCTCTTGCTCTCCATATAATAAGAGCTATCATTCTGCATGTCTGTCCATATAAAGGGGGGGGGTCTCACTGCATAGCACTTGCTGGCATGAAACTCACTATGTAGACCAGGCTGGCCTTGAATTCACAGTTATCTGCCTGTTTCTTAGAAATAGTCTAAATAGAAATACACTTTGAAAGTTTAATCCTGTACTTTAAAGTCAATTTCAGAAGAAGGATGTCAACAGGTATGGGGGAGTGAGGTTAAAGTAGATAATGAAGAGGAAATATGATCAAAATATATTGTATATAATTTAGAAGTTATAAAACATTTTCATCAAACCTATGACTTTTCATATAAATTACAGAAAGAATTAATACTTAAATTTTCAAGAACATTTAAAATTTGTTTCTTCTATACAATTTTCTACTGAAATATTCTAGTTTGTGTTAACTGTTAACTTGATATAGCCTAGAGTGATCTGAGAGAAAGGCCTTCGTTTATGCAATTTCTAACTAGATTGGCCTGTCACTATGTTTGTAGGTGATTAACCTGCTTATTAATTGTAACAGTCACCGTGGACAGCACCCAGGTAGTCTTGGGACATAGAAGAAATCTTGCTAAACATTAGCCTGTAAATGAGGGAGCCAGAAAGCAAGACACCAAGCAGCTTTCTACCAGGTTCCTGCCTTGAATACCCATCCAGAGTTCCTTCAAAGATGGAATATGACGTGGAGAAAACAAAGAGGAAATGTTGATAATGACACCAGTGTTGGTGTTTATTGACTTTTTTATATCTATGTTTAAAATCCTATGGAAATTTTCTGTACAGGCAATATAAGATGAAATGTAATGGAATACAATTTATATTATTGAGAAATAAAGCCTAAAAATAGATTCCTCGAGGGCTGGGTTCTACTATTACAGTGACTTTTGCTTGCCAAACTTATCCTGAGCCAGACCCAAGGAAAAGTCTACAAAGAACTTTGGCCAGCAGCCATGGTGCCCAGGCAACTCACCAAACCCCTCTCTCAAGGGAGGTTTCATACTCATGATTCTTGGCCATAAAAGAATTGTTTGTCAAAAAGACTTTCAATTCCCTAAGTCACATTATATATCACATTCTCAAGTACAAATCTTGACCTCCTTTTTCTTGTCCTTTCCTTGTCTCTCACGGATGTTACATCACTCTGGGTTTCTTCCATCACTCTCTTGACCATAGTTGTTTGAATGTGGACTAGAATCAACTTCTCTGGGCTTGGTGTGGTTGCTTCTAATACTTTCAGTGATCTTTGTGTAATTGCTCTTCAACTCAACTTCCAATCTTGACCCAGAAATTTATTCCATTCCTCTTTCACAGGACCTACGATGTGTCAGAGCAGCCTCTCAGCTCTTCTCAGAGAAGAAGCTTTATACAAACTGCAAAGCTCTTCACAAACTGTAAAATGGCAAGTGTCTACCACTCACATTGATTAGATCAAAGAATAACTTGTTTATGGGTATATAGTTTGGCTATGAGGAGGTTTGCTTTCCAATTTCCAAGTTAAAATATACAATTTCAATACATCCAACGTTACTATGTACTCTTTTATCTAAATTTGAATGTAAGGTATTCGGTACAACTCAATATTATGGGAAGGGTGGAATTTCCCCCTAAAGATTAAGGGCTTGTTCTGTTCCAGCTTGTTAAATTTTCTAGCACTGGCCACTGAATATACAAATAGATTAGCTACCATTTTGTGTGTCCTTGAAACCAGTTAAGTGAAGGCCTCTGTAACAAAAGAACTAGATGTAACCTGGAACACAAATTCAAATTGTGCTCGTCTCTTGATCATTTTATTACTATTATTATTTGGGAGGTTTATCTTCTCAATTAACATTTTAAATGTTCAAAGTCCCAATTATGTGAAAGTGGTGTGGGTGCACAGGTGGACAGGAAGTTGACAGAGATGAAAGATGCTGGTGTCTTCTGGAGGCAGCACCTGTGGCTCTGGCCTCCTCACCAATAAGAAACTAGACACTCCAGGGCACTGGCAGGTCCTTAAGATTTTTTTCTCCTCACTAGTTCTTTTCTCTCCTCTAAAGAGCTTAATTACCAAAAGTTAAAAACAAAGGTTATAGGCAACAGTACTGGTAAGGTGGATTTTCCTTCCTCTTCTTCCTCTTCCTTTCTCTTTCTCAATTTCTCCCCCTTTCTCAAAGACATGAAGACACGATTAAACAGAAACACAGAGACTGGGGAAAACCCATCTCTAAAGTTATAGTGGTAGAAAGCCATGGGCTAAATTAAGCTACATTGAAAAAAAATAGGGAGTGACAGAAAATATTACACACGTTGCAAAAATTACTCACCAAGTTAACTGCTGTTATATTCAATTAAATAACATAATTATGTCCCATGATAGTTTACAGGGGAGCATGTCTAAGCAGGAATTCATATAACTATGGTGCTGCTCTATAGTTAACTGGTACATCCTCCCAGAGCTAAACCTTGTCTGAATGCCTAGAGCACTCAATTGTCTCAGGTTTCTTCACCTAGACTTAACCAAAGTGATTTCTCAAATATGTGTAAAGAAACAAAAGGAAATATTCTGTTGATAATGTCTGTTAGCATCCCTTACTAAATACTTACATATGACAAACATTGCTAGAGACACTTTGTATGTGTACTCACTCTCGTCTGCCCCTCCTGTTTTTCCTCCACCTCCTCCTCCTCCTCCTCCACCACCTCCTCCTCTTTCTCCTTCTTCAGGAGCCTGCATGCCACCTCTGGCACTGTGTAAGCTAACCAGTAGCAAGAGAGTTTCCTGGTCCGTCAAGGCTTCTTGCTCTATGAACTGCATCGAAGTATGTGGTGTCTTCAGCAAAAACTGTTACAATCTACTTAATGGTGGGTAATCAAGAACAATGACATTAGCTTGCCTTGTTTGGGTGACTCTGAGATTTTTGGATGCCTGGTAATGAGATTCTTCTTTAATAACCCATGTCTTCTAGGGGCAGCCTTGCCCACTGAGGCAAGAAAATCTTACCCTAGTTAAGCAAATTGGATTCTGATTAAGTGAAGCAATTTGTCTTATCAATGTGAAAGAGACATTTCTAAAATTATACCTTAGCTTATTTGTTCCACATGCACACATCTACACCGTTGTCAATGGCTGTATTTGTAGGAGAAGACAGGCTCAATATACAGGTCCACATCATGAGACAATATCACACAATCGAAGCGCAGCTTCAGGTTTACTGAAGTGTATTGTGTATCATGGAAAAACATGGATGAATTACAGAAGATCTCAATCCTGAATGGGTCTATATTAGTACCTTAAATATGGACTTGAAAATGTGTTATTTCCTTCTGATGAAGAGCATTCAATGAGATACACCTATGTCCTTGGATTTTCCCTGCCCTTCCTCTTGTGCTGTTTATTAATGAGTTTTTAATGGGTTTTAATGGGTTTTTAATGAGTAAGTTAGTATAAGAAGCATTGAAGCTCGAGAGCTCAGTGCCTATAGATGTGAACTCATACTAGACTCAGGGATCCAAGAACAGACTGATCATTTCCTTCTAGCAAAGAGTCTTTTAGGACTCAATATGTGCAATCTTGGCAATGTATTTCAAAGTTGGTGTTTAAAAAATATTTCTATCTATTATCTTATCATAGTTATTCTGATGCCTTTTAGCTATTTTACAAATCCATAATACTGCTAGTCATAGGGACTTTTGTCTTAGCTATCACAACATGAGTTGTTGGCACTGCCTCCATCCTCTACACCTCTGTGGGCATGGGAAGCTAGTCATAGGCTTTTTTTTTTTTTTTTTTTTTTTTTTGCTTTATGCCCTTTATGATTACCAGATTCTTCCATTCATTTCAAGTCCCCAAGTATGACACAGACTGTCTCTCCAGACAAATTTAAGCATGATTTCTGGAGCCATTCTAAGGTTTGATAATTTTCTGGTTAATTCCTAGCCTGGTTAGTTTCTATTGTCAACTTGATAGTTGGAACAACAAACCACAGTTGAAGAATTGCCTCAATCAGATTTGTCTGTGGTTTCATCTGTGGAAGATTGTCTTGGTTAATACTTGGTATGGGAGGGCACAGTCCACTGTGGGTGGCACCATCCTTAGGCAGGTAGGAAACCCAGAGATTAAACGAGTAGGTGGCATTTCTCTATGATTTCAGTTCCTGCCCTGATGTCCCTCAATTTTGGACTGTATCCTAGAAATATAAATAAAATAAATCTTTCAACCTCTAATTTGTTTTTGGTCAGACTGTCTTATCATAGTTGGAGAAAAACAAACTAGAACAAGCTTCCATCATTTTCTTTGAAAGGTAAGGGCATCATTGTACATAAGGACAGTTTCAGCTAGTTTCCTGACCCTATGGTAATCATCAGTCTTTGATCAATTGAACAAAAAGGGCCATGTGTGCTTCCCATGTACTAAGAAAACAAAATATTGCAAGAGAGATTATTATTGCAGCTTTCTTTAAAAAAATAAGAATTTCCTTGGAAGTGTTCTGTGGAGCATATTTATGTCATCTCTCATCTGTAATCTGAGCTCCAACATGATGACAGTTTGCTGAGGTCACTTAAATTCTAAAAGCCTGTGCATAGCCATTTTTAAAGTAAGAGGCACTTGAGGAGACCTCTGTAAGTTCTGTTTTAGATGTAACATTCAGTGATTCTAGTCTTTAGAATTAATGATCATTTCTTTTGATTTATTTAGTTTTTATTTCCTTCAGAAAGTTCCACTTGCCCTGCTCCACTCCTCAGCCAGCAAAGACTAGATATAAATGTGTAGGCTTATAATATCTCAATGTTCAAAGGCACTGTGAGGTCACAGAGCTCAACCTTTATGATTATACCTAATACCTTCTACAACACCTCCACCAAGTGGCCAAGCAGTCTGCATTCTGCAGGTGGGAACATGTCCGTTGGCACTCACCACACCCATTCTACACCAACCAGCATTTTCTCTAAACCTCCCTATGACTTTGAAGTTCTTTCTCAAGGTGTTCTCAAAGCTGCTATCTCTCTTGCTCCACATGGACAACTACATTCTATTATTTATGGCTTAAGCAATATAATTTCCTTTTAAGAAATAAAACAAGACATCTCTTCCGGCACTTGAAGATGATAAACCCAAAACCCCTAGCTCTAGAACAAGCAACCCAGCTCTTTGGATCTTTGGAGCATCTTTGTTCTCAGTGTGCCCCTGGTTCTGATCACTGTCTTCTTAATTTTACATAGACTATCAACTCCATTTTACTGGCTCTCGGGTTATGTTAAGTGCCCAAGTAATTTGTGATGACAGAATTTAAAAGCTGGCTTTCAGGGAAAAGAAAAGAATTTGACAGGAAACTGGTCCAGAAATCTGACAAAAAAAAATATAGAACCTAAACAACGGTAGGAGTGGAATAGTAATTTCTGATGGGTATTTTGAGTCTCGGCTTCAGTGCATTATCTTCAGTAATAGACTAAGTTTTGTCCATGTGTTGTGAAAGCTACTTTTAGGAGATGATATCTGAGGAATTCAAATAGATTTTTCAGGTTCGAAGGTCTAGCAATATCTCAACTGAAAGAAAGATTTCAGAAATATTGTATAAAAAGTAAAAAAACTCTCTACAAATGAATGGAAAGAATATGAAATCTGGATCCCTAATTACTTTTCAAGAGAAATTGCTTTGAAATGTCTATAGACAGCAGATTCCAAGACTGAGACCCTTAGACAGAAATACCACACAATAGAGGGTGTTTCCCTCTCTCTTTCTGTAGGAATGGAGATGAGTCCTCCATGTTGGTGTATGGTCCTTTTGTTCTAGGATAGTTCCATCTTTCCAACAAGGAACCCTACAAAGTGTTTGTTTTTAGGCTAAGTAATGGTGCATGTTAGGTCTAGGAATGTTTTATAAATGAGAAGTCTGCAGCAGCTTTGGTTTCCAGATAAGTTGACTTTTGCACATATCTTTTGCTTTGGCTAAGTCTCAACTGCTTCTCTTCTTGGAATATATTCTTAGAATAGTTATTATTTGAAACATCTATCCCACACCACACACCACAAAGCCACACACTCCAGGAATAACCACTGCTGGATATGACAAGTTTATGATTTTTGAGAGCATCAGGCTGTGAGGGGGAAGCATTTTGCTCAATACACTTTGCAATGTGGTCAGACATTTTCGTTACTGTTCCTGAAGCAGTTCTAGGAAGCAAAGGCAGAGTGATGAGCCCTGCCAGGCTATTCTCAGAACAAGGTTATGATGACCCATAGAGATCAGAGTAAGGGGAAGGCTGGACTGGGGAAACATTTTTTGATAACATAAAGCGGTCCTTTCTCATTTCTAAGCATCTCTTTGGGCCCTGCTATAATCCCGAATGCACTGACACAGGAATTCTCCTCCAGATTTAAATCCTCAAATGATCACTGACAGATGACATAAGTTTGTTATCGGAGCAGATGGAACACAAGAGAACATGTCACATAGATTGGAAATCATTGGCTCTCTTTACTTCGAGACCCATTCATATACTCCAGGACCTAAGGAACCAACCATTAAATGGAACCTTTAAGGAACCCCCTTTAGAGAAAGGATAACCGAACACATATGAACATATGATATGAAAGCAGAAGGAAGGAGTATAGGAGTTAACCCTTTAAGGGAGGATGAGGAAGGAGATAAAGGAAGAGGGTAGGTTTGGAGTGGGTTTACAAAACACTAAACATATATGACAAGCCTCTATGGAAACCCACTTTTGTTAAGCCAATTAAAGAAACATGGTTTTTAAAGTAGAAGTTTGTATTTTCATGGAAATATACTTGCATGGGCATAATAATTCTCCCAGAAGACACAGCTTATTAAATTAAAAGCTCAGTACCCTGTCTTGGATACTTCACCAGGATTTAGGGACATCGCAGAGTTCCATCCGAACAACACCAACCACTGCCATTGCTCTATTTTGCACACCACAACTAGATGGGGAGACGCCATTGCTGAAGAAATTATATATTTTGGTTGTAGAACATAGAAAAACAAACCTGGAACTAACCTCAAAACTTTCTACTAACTCTCTACCGTCTGTAGTGGTATGAAAGCCACTACGGGAGAAAAGACATCAACAGTACCCCTGCAGCCAACCCTGTATGCTACAAAAAAGACCTACCAGCCAAGATGTGCCAGCTGGTATATCAGTGGCATGAAGACCATAGGACTGACAAATGGTATTTGGATTGGCTTTGAGACTACCACAGTAATGAATTCAGGCCTGGTACTGTAATCCTGGTCAAAATCCCATGACTCAAGAGGTCACAAAAGAGGGAGTCAATTACTTTTGTTTTGCTAAATGGCATGTTCTAAAATTGCCATCTAAATATTTATGCTTACACCCGTAGACTATTGTTGCCCTCACCCTTGGCCAGAGAGACTTTTCTCTGTAGAGAGCAGTAGTCAAGGTAAGGATTAGTAACCAGTCAACATGCTGATAGTACATTTCTACTGAATGCTTAACTGTAAGAGGGGCATCTATACTGCCATTCCCAAGGCTTAGGTGATATCATGGGAGAGGAGCAGAGAGAATACAGAACTGGAGGATGGGACAGAGTATTGTGAAATGCTGTCTTTAAGACATGGCGTGGACACTGTAGTCATGAACTCACAGCAAAAGATTAACCCATCAAAAAATCAGTCCACATTCCAACAGGGAGCACCTACTGAACCTAGTGGGCTATTAACAAAAAGGAGCATATGTGACATGGGGAGAGGGGTATATTGAGGATGGGTGCATGAGGGAATTGGGAGGGAGTAGATGAGGATTTCTGAGGAAAGTAGGTCAGAACAGTTGAGATGCATATGACCAAGATGCATCATTTATATGCATGAATCTGTCAAAGAATAAATTAATGATACTAAATTTTTAAAAAGAACCCCTTTTCAAGGTATGTATCTTCCACAGCATGTCCCCATCACTAAACCAATGCTCTCCTTCACTTTGCCAAAAAGATCCATGAGATAGTGATCACCACATAGGGAAACATGAAGATGAGAGCACACACACACACACACACACACACACACACACACACACACACACATACACACACACACACACACGGTTGCATAAAGCCGGATACCAAGATCTTTCTATTCCCTCAGTGCATGCACATGTGTCTGTGCATACACAGAGGATCTAGAAATTCAATTCTTGTCGGTTCCTGGTCTTGACATCCTCCTATGGATAGAGGTCTGCCACAAAAATATCTCTAAAATTAGATATAGACTAGGCATTCTTAGTATTAATATACATTTTACTAATGCATCAAATCAACTCTCTTTCTAAAACTGGGGTTGGAGAAAGAAAGGGGAAAACCCCTGAGGGGGAGGTGTGGCCACTAAGTGGCAAGGACAGTTTTCACCAAGAAAGGCATGAGAGAAAAGTGCAGGCAATTCTTCTTATGGGAACAGGGTAATACTCTGTGGTGAGTCACCTGTCTGGGGTTCTCCCAGGTCATAAACATTCAGAAAGAGTTACAAGCCCTTGAGTAAAAGACCATGTTATGGGTGTGGACTTGGAGTCCATCAAAGTCTTACTGCTGCTACTTGCTCATTTGAGGAAAGATTCTAAACATCAAAACTTCATATTGATCATAATGTTATTTCCTCTTGGAACACATTACTTCTTTGTCCTTTGAAAGCGTGTGCTTGTGGTGTGCATGTGGTGTGTGTGTGTGTGTGTGTGTGTGTGTGTGTGTGTGTGTGTGTGCGTGCTTGCACATTTGGAAAGGTTTTATTTACACTGGTGACTATTTAAATGTTCTCAACTCTACACTGATGAAAGAGGAACAGAAAAGTGATACTGAGAGCAGATGGGATAGGGTTGTCAAACCCTCATTCAAGTAATTCTTCCTTCTAGATGCCAGTAAAGACAATTCACTTGGACCAGAAGACACACAGGTTAATAAAGCCTATTCTAGAGGCATCTACCTTCTGGATAGAGTGATCCAGGACTTTGAGTATATTATAAAAGTAGTGTCACATATTCTTAGGTATAAGGAAGGCACAGCACTAAGCACTGAATACTTGACCTATAGCAAAAGGAAACCATTCAGTAGACTGCCAGAAGCCACAAGTGGCAATCCCCTGCCTGGTTTCCTTTAGGCCTTTACCTGGGTCCAGCTGGCCCAGCTGTTGAGGTGGGGACACATAGACTTTCTTCTTCCTTCATGTAAATTCACATCCTCTCTTGATGTAGAAAATAAGTCTCTCAATCAATACATTTTTTGTTTTGTTTTGTTTTGAAAGCAAACTCCATTAAGGAAATGGATCAAGAAATATTTCTAAAGAAATAAAAAGTGACAATTTACTAAGAGTCTAAAATCTCCAAATACATGACTTTCCTTGGCTTCTTCAAAAATGCTTAAAGGAGACTATGTTGTTAGAGATGACAATGAGAGCCACCGCAGTGTGGATTAGGAAGCTGGAAGAATAATGGGCTTCTTCAGAGCTTGTCATGTCTAAGAATTGTGCATGCATTTCTGTGAGACAGTTATGTTGTTCAGGCATTACAGATAAAGAAACTGGGAGACTTGTTTGCTTAAGATCACATATATTTCCCAAAGGAGGACCCATGTTCAAACCTAAGCATGCCTGACAGCAAGGTCCAAGTTCCTACCTGCTTTCTGTCTGCATGTGTTGTTTTATGGTCCCCCTCTTTTGGCAAAAACAGGATCAAGGCAGTTGGAGAGTCTGAGATCTACTCCAAAAGGAGATGCCCCCACCTCCTGGAGAGGGGAAGAAAGGCAAGAATGAGGGCTAGAGAAAAAAACTCCTCTCTGAAGGGCAAAGATGGAAAAGACACTACTCTGTGAAGTGGCTTCTGCTAAGGATTACAGATCATTTTGTCCCAAAGACTCCAGTTACTTGTTGAGGGTTCGTGGCCTACTCTCCCTGAAGGATGTTTCCTGACTCGTACATCTTTTCTATAATTGAGTGTCAACTAAAATTATCAGTCAGTCACTTCCAGTAATAGACAATATTGAAAACTGCATAGCCTCTTTTCCTACTCTCTAACTTCACATGTCCAGGTGAGTTTTAGTGAAGATCCAATATGAAAGAAAGGAACTCTTTACCCAGCTAAAGAAAAATGACTGGATGGCTTCTCCACATCCCTCTCTTTGTCTGGCACCACACAACATCTTTGTGCAAACTGCTCGTGATCTCCATTTCATTACATCTACTATGAAGATTTGCTTGATCAGATTCCCGCCAAAAACAAGGGTTATCTAGAACTTAAAAATGATTAAAACAGAGAGTTTGGGGATCTTGTAGAGGCTTTTCTTTAAGTGCTAAATATAGATGTTGCTTTTATGTGCACATCTACAGAGAAATACAACTTCCTGCTTTCTCTGAAAAATGGTGTTAGAGCTTGCAAGCTGAGGCCAGTCACTAAAAATACCTGCATACAGATCACCCTGTATGGCCTGTTGGAAGGCTGTGACTATGTGGAGTGAAATGAAATACTTTTCTTTTTTTACTATATGCCTTGGTTAGCCTTCACCTCAATTTTCTAGTCCCATAACCTTCTTTACTATGTCTGTGAATTACTATTTTACTAAAGTACTTAAAATAGAGTTAGCTTCTAACTTTTACCACAAATCTCACTCAATGATTTTCCAATACCTAGTACCCATGTCATCATTGTTTTTTAATAAACAAGCGAGGCCAGAAGACAACTGGTCTTGAATACCCATGAAGGAGTACCCCTGCCAGCAGTGTACTAGAGTCTTATGATCTTGGTCAATTTATTGTTGCTTTTCCATCTGCACACATGTCTTAGGAAGATGGTAAATGATGCAAATATTGATAGTGAGTCATTTGTTAGTAAGGAATCAGAGTTAATTGAACATCAACAAAATTTATTTTCTGCCTTATGCTTTGAGTGCCAAGCAAATATTTATTCCTACAAATACAAATGTCACTTTTTCATGCATTTTCTCATAATGTGTTATTTTCATGGGCTAGAAGTAAGTTCTTAAAATAACTGAATTGCTTTTAAGTAAATTTTAAAAAGATCAGTGCTTAGTAATGCTAACTTTGAGTAATTAGGTAAAATGTGGTGTCAGATTTCATCATTGCAAAGTCACTTTTTCTCCAATTGCATTTATTAAGTTATTTGTGAGAGAAAACACTGAAATTGGAAAGAACTTTTATACCGGGTGACTTATAATGAGATGTGCTGACAGGACTCAGTGATATTTATGTCCAAAATGTGTAAATGAAATCTAACCACTAGAAAATATGAGAAAAAAAGTCAACTGAGTATCTCTATACAGAATCAGTGGCTAACATTCTTTAGATGTGTCAGTGTTGGTCTGGGTAGATAACTCAGTGGGTAAAAGACTTGCTGCATAAGCATAAGGATTTGTGTTTACATTACTAGTACCCATATCTAAAACAGGGGCAGTGGTGTCATCTGTTACCCCAGCACTGGGAAGCAAAGACAGACAGATGCCAAGGGTTCTCTAGCCAAGTAGTCTAGCTGAAATAGTGCGCTCCAGGCCCAGTGAGACTCTGATTAAATAAAAAGTTAAAGAGAAATGGAATAGGACACCAACAACCAACCTCTGTCCTCTCTACCACATACACA
>OU015748.1:83588467-83609508 GCA_907169655.1 Acomys percivali | reverse complement strand
AAGAAGAAGAAGAAGAAGAAGAAGAAGAAGAAGAAGAAGAAGAAGAAAGAGGCATAGATACCTGATGAGAATTGTGAAGTGAAACTATTGGCAGAGTCCTCCTTTGTGTCAGACATCAACATGAGAGCATTGGAGCACTGTAGAAAGTTTTTAAGATTTTATCAAAGAGAGTGCTCTGAACAGATGATACGACTCAGGGTTATTTGAGGATAAGCGAGCAGAGCCCAGTGCTTCCAATGCAGTCACACAAGAGCCTCACACCATACTTTAAATGTACAAAGAAATGAAACAAAAGGTTTTAATATATTTTACAACTCTTCTACATAGAAAGAAACACCTTGCTGGCCCCATGACACATCTGTTATTGACATTTGAGATTCCTACAAAATTCCTTTTAAAAGATTTTTTTTGGAGTAAACTGCCAACATTTCACATTTTCCTCCACTCCCTTTACTCTTCAAGGAGGATACCACTAAGTGTCATAAATCTTTTTCTGGTTTCTGATGAGCATATATATAGATCTTTGTTCTACTCTTCAGTCCCTGCTGCTTTGTTGGGGATGGAACCTCCTACCCAACTACCCATTATTTGCTTGGACTACATCCAATGTGAAATACCAGTAAACAACATTAGTTTTAGTTATTATGTCTGGGAAGAAGTTATCAGCCACACAATCTCACTCAAATTATTGCCTACCTTCATGTTTTTCTGTGAAAATGGAGGCTATTTTGAGCTAAGTCTTATTCAGTGTTTGACAAGTATTAACCACTAAATCAATTTCATGTTATTGTCATCATTAATATTAAGCATCAAGCAAAATAACCAGAAATGTAAAGGCATGTGGAGTGTGACTACTTATTAGCTCTATTAATTTTGGTACCGGGTCTAGATATCCCATTACCACAGGTAGTGAGTTACACAGTAGGCTATCTGTATGGATTGGGGGAGTCATTTCAAATTAGGCACATAAAAAGACTATCAACCAAGTAATATTCTCAAACTTTCCCAGCCTCAGGGTTGAAAACCAGTAACCCAATGATTATTGATAAGCAATCCAGCTAATACATTTTCAAGAAATGTATGTATGGTACAGGGCACTTTCATCTTTACTCTGTCTGGATTTAAATCATTTCCTTGAGGTCTCACACTAATTTCATAGCACTGCATGGTGAGAAAGATCATTTCAATACTGACTGTTATAATAGAACTTCTAGGGGCTTCTAACTGTTGGACCATTCTACTTTCTAAATTAATCATATCTAATGAGATGTCTCTGCATTGGTGGTTTCATTGGCCAGTCAGAGTAGAGTCCCTTGGTGGGAGCTCGGCACCTCCTTTGCACACTTAGTCATTCTGCTCACAAGGATATCACATATTTGGTTTTGCAAGACCTTGGCCTTTACTCTGATTAGACCTCCAGTCAAAAAGTTCTTCCATTTCCTGTGGGTATTTTTTGAACTTAGCAAACACTTCACTACACTAACTTCTATGTTTAAGTTTTTTGTCACAAGTTCAGAACATTTGTAGTGTATGTTCATATTGTCTACTGTGATACTCTAGTGGGACTTAGGAGGCCATAATTTGGGTCAAACTGTGCTGTAGACAAGTTCTTTCTGTGATATCTGGAACACGCTATTCCACTCTAGCTGCTTCTTTCTTTTTCTCTTTCCCTACCATGCTTTAAGAGATTTCTGGGTATACGTATCAATTTGCTCACCTCCCACTCTACTTGGATTTTCTCTGCATGTGAATTCTTAGCAGCCAAAAGAACTTCAGTGACACTTAGTCCATCAATTTCATGTAATCTGTGTACTTAGCAACATCACCCAGCATTTGAACACTCTTAACCTCTGCCTCCTTGAAACAACTCTTTGAATTGCCTAATGCAATAATTTCCTTTTTCTTACTGGAACTTTGGACACAGCCTGCACCAGTCATCCTACTGGACACCTAGACCTTTAGAATTCGAGTTTCCTCAGGGATCTCATGCCCTCTTGGTTGAGGGCTTCTACTTTGTTCATATTTTATATGTTAGGGGATTTTTAACACCTCAGAGACTATGAATTTGGGGTTGATTTTTCCAAAATTAAATGTTTTTCTATATGCTTTAGATTCCTATCTGGATATCCAATCACTAGGTGACATAGATATCTAGAGGTTTTGTTGGTAAATCCAAGCCAACATACCCAAATGTCTCCCCCTCCCAGTTACCAGCTTTATCTCCAGTGATTTTCTTGGCACTAAACAGTAGGTGGCATCTCCAACTACCCATCGGTCACTTGGACATTCCCTTCATCCGCAAGTGCATTTCCAACTAATAGTGAAATATCAACATGGAAGTCTCTATTTTCTAAATCTGATTATGTATTTTGAGCTTTGTAGTCATAACTTTGTTTCATGATACCGTGCAATCTCCATAAGTATATTCTAGCAAGTTTTCACCTACCTGCTCTTGTTCTTCTTCCTATTTTCTTAGCAAAAGTCATCTTTTAACTGCAGTTCTGACCTACCTGTGAGTCTCCTATACTGTATGTCTTCTTTCTCTCAGGATATATACCCACTTTGCTCTGGGTTTGGGGTAGTTTTATGATTCTCTTTCTTTATAATATGTCCAACCTATCTCATGCCAACTTTCCTCTCCCTTGTGTTCTTTTATTCACCCAGGATTTTGTTCTCCTATATACTGCTGGACAATGACTCTAATCACCCATGTCCCTCTTAGGTTAATGCCCTCTTATCCATCATCTCTTGACATAACTTATGTTTCTTCAATAGGACTTCTAACAAGCCAGATGGGATACTTCATTTATACATTTTTTTCAATGTATATTTATAGTAGTTATAAGGGTCCAGCACTTGTATAATATCCTATGGTTTATTTTCTATCTCCATTAGCACAATATAAAGATTTTTAATTGAATAAGTGTCATGTATATAAAACTTCTATTTAAATGCTTTACATTTATAATATGAAAACACATTTTCCTAGTTACTTCACAACTCTATATCTGATTGCTAGATAATTCATATTAAATAACTTTATTATAATGGTTAAAACTCTCACATGTCAGTAGTGATGCGCGTTCAGAGAATGTCAGACAAATGAGTACATGGATGAACATGGATATACAGAAACATGGTCAGGGCACTCTGGAATCCTCCACCATGGACTGTGGTTTAAAAATATATATACACACTCAGCATCAAGACTAGAATAAAGCAGGAGCTATTTTAAGAGTTATTGTCAGTATGTTCCTATGTGAGGAGGGCACACAGGCAGGTAAGCTTAGGAAAGAGGTGTGGTGGACATCTTAGGCTCACTTGCCTGTTCAACAGGTTCTCAGTTCTGAGAGCAAGCCACAGAATAGCAATGGGTATTCAGCAGTGTCATCAGTGTCACAGACCACATACAACTTCAGTTCCTTTTACAATTAACTTGCTCATCTACCATAATTTCCTTAGCAGGGACAGTGGTGAAGAGACATGCATGAGTGCTATAGTAGACAAACCCTAACATCTGGTGCTCTCCCTCACACCCCCACAGAAGAGAAGGCCCAGTGCCTTTCTAGGAAACAGGATTTGCTAAATTATACTTCTGCTGTGTATTACTAGGTGGTGGCACAGTCACATGTCACTTGAAGCAAGCAAGTCCTAAACAACCACCTACCTTCCTACTGCCTTCTTGGTAAAAACATAAAGTGGTAAGTATTTTCTCTTCTTTGAATCAAGTATCTTGGATTCTTCCTCTTTATTTTAGTCTCCTTTGAAAATTCTTTGGTTTTATAGATGAGTGCTTGTACAAACATACTTAGCACACTCCACTTTCCCGCTGAGCCAGTAGGTTGTATTTTAGTTTCATTGTGAAGAAAAACTAGAGTCAATACAGGACAGGTTTGCCAAATGAGGCTTTTAAATGAGGTGAGTGTTTTCCTATTTTTCCAAACCTTTAAATACCTTTCAATCTGTAAGCTGGTGCACACATTACCTGAGGACTCAGGATCTCCCCTGTTCACTGAGGGTGAATGGCTTTTCTTCTGCTGCTATGATGTGTTTCCCACACCTTCACAGGAACACCATGTGTAATCTATGGCACATCATCCGTACATAAGTCAAGTTCTCATTCTCATTATCTCAGACTGTGACTGACTTGTAGAAAGAGCTATTGCCTCTAGCTCCATCCATTTGCATGCAAATTTCAAGATTTCCTTGTTTTTAATAGCTGAGTAGTATTCCTTTGTGTAAATGAACCATAGTTTCTTTATCCATTCTTTAGTGGAGGGAATCTAAGTTGTTTCCAGATTCTGGCTATTATGAACAAGGCTGCTATGAACATAGTTGAGCAAATGTCCTTGTTGTATGGTGGAGCATCTTTCGAGTATATTCCCAGGAGTGGTATAGCTGGGTCTTGAGGTAAACTTGTGTGTGTATATACATATATATATATATATATATAATAGTGTATATATATTAATAAGTTAATAGAGATGAGATGATGTATATGGATTTTTATTCAGAATTTTAGACTCAACAAGATAGGAAAGATGTTTACTTCAAGTTTGCCAAATACCAATAGCCAAATCACTATGAACAGTTATATAATTCCTGAATGCTTCGTGGTTTTCCTACTGTATGTAGTTTATTTTATTTATGTGTAATATATGGATATATATGTTTTAAAAGAAATATATTAAAAAGAGTTATTGTAAATCATGTTCTTAGGATGAGATCACTATGACAAGCCTTAATCCAACACAACTAGTGTCCATATAAAAAGAGGAAATGCAAGTGTAGAGATGAACACATTTGAAAGCTCAAAGGAAGATGAAGGCAGAGATCAGAAGACAGCTTCTACAGACAAAAGTACACACACACACACACACACACACACACACACACCATGCTCACGGCAACAATTTCAGGGACTGTTTCTGCACAGTCCTCAGGAAACTGAGCCTACATCTCAGACACTGAACACACCTAACTGGAGAAAAAGCACATCTATTTTAAAACCATTTGCATAGCAGCACTGATAGACTAATACAGGCCAAATGTATGGCAAAGGAAATGCTTATGAGATTGATATGGTGAAATGATTTCCTTGGCTTCAAGGGAGTTTAGTTTAGCAAGGAAAACACATAGCATAAGCCCCCAGTGACTTAGGACTTCTTCTCACTGGATGAATTCATGCAGCCTTTCATTGCCTCTCTTGGGCCTGTGAATTCCCATAGAATGTTGACTCAATCTCTTTTCATTCACTACCTTGTGATACGTGTTGTTTCTTCAAGGTAAGGCTATTTATTGGTCACTTTCATCTCTTACAATACATTTGGAATAGGAATGGCCTGAGTGATGAGGGAAGGAAACAGGGCAAAATGGAAGAATGGAAAGAGAAGGCACTCTTTTTGGTGTCGTATGTAAAGGGCCGGTCTTACATTCTTCGCAGGAAGCTGTCACTTGCATGTGTGTAAAAGATGGCCTATTTTCCCACTGCTCCCTAGGTGATAAAAGTTGCTCTGAATTTTTATATGATTTTATTTATTTTTTTTGGAAACTTTGGAAACTCCATTTGCCTGTATTCTCACTAGAGTCCCCCAAAGCAACACACTGAAGTCCTTTGGATAATTAAGAATTGACAGCAAATGACTCCAGAGACTTCCTTTCTTGAGATTACTTCAGAGCCAGAGCTTCAGTCTCTTCAGAGTCAGTTCACACTGAAGGAAATCTGGAAACACTGACATTGATTCACATGTGGGAACATCAGCAAGGTGCCCTTGCTGTTGTAGACAAAGAAACTTTAACCTCACAATTGAGAGATGGAAAATGTAGGGCTAGTGTCTGGTCATATCTGACAATCACCACCCCAAGGAAACTTTCCTCAGCAACATTTCTGATTCGATCTCTTGTTTTGATGTTAAGCCTTGTATTTTGAAGGGAGTTGAGGATCTTGACTGTCTTGTATAACAACTGAAGTCTTCCTCTGCCCAAATAAGGTCTATTCAACAAGAACAGGAGCCAGCTGGCACATAGCTTTGGGTGCCAATAGATCTAATCATGCCAGGCAAAGAGGCTTTACTGGGCAGCTGTTGTCTTGCCCAGCTGTCCAACAGATGGAGCAATGATCACTGGAGCTCTCTAGCTGTCACCAAATATTTCTGCCTCCCTTTTGTGCTATTTGAATATCAGAGCAATGAAATTGACAAGTGATAATATGCTTAATATATAGGCTGCCCTATACAACCAGTAAGAGTTCCCATTGTAGAGTACAAAATTCTATACTTTTGGCATATTGTGTTTGATCTACACTGTCTCTCATTAGTCTGTTATATAAGTGGAAGCTAGACACTTGGAGGTAGGACTTAGCACACAGACACACACAGATAACTAGTTTCCCATGGACTTTTTCCACTTCTCTCCTACATTATGCATGCTTCTGTGTGTTCATAGACGACCACCAAAGTAGTAATAACGGAAAATATGTTTAAAGACTAGCTTCACGGCAGTTGGGGCTGAGACTATATGCTGCCTCATAAGGACAGTGGAGCAGAGCCTGTGGAGTTGACTCAGTTAGAAAAGTGTCTTGCTCCCAAGCATGAGGAGCTGCATTCAGATCTCTAGTACACATATCAAAGACAAGCATGGTGGCATGAATGCAAGCAGAGACCCAGAGCTCACTAACCAGTCTGCTTAATCCAGATTCAGTGAGAGACCCTGCTTCTAAAGATTAGTGTGGAGGCGTAGTCAAGCATGTAGTCTCTGCAAGGCTGACCACACAAACTGGATTTAGTGGCTGCTAGGAAAGAAAGACAGACATGAAGCACAAAGTTTGGAAGAAGAGTGAAGATATAGATGCTGAGGAGTTAGGAGGAAAGAGGACAGGGTGAATTTGATCAAAATATACTGCATGCATGTACGAAATTCTCAAAGACTATCATTTAAAGAGATCTAAGGTGGAGAGTAACTGGGGAAGTTACCCAGGGTCAGCCTCTGGCATATGCCCTCTTGCAGAACCTGCTCTGCACACACTCAAATGTACACAACCTTTCTTTAAAAATTAAAAAAGACATTAGAGTCAGTGTTGACTCATAGATCACGGAGCGATGTGACACTCAGAGCAGTTGCATATTCTGACTGTGGTACTTATCACCATCAATCCTCTCGTTAAGCTGAAAGCTCCCTGGAGCTGACCACAACTCTTTCTGTTCTGCATTGCCAGGTTTAAACTCTCATTTCAATCCTATAGATGTGATGATGTTGATGGATGCCATACTGCGAAGTCTAACTGGAAGTTTCAATATCCTAACAAAAATAAATGGAGTATAGAAAAATCTTACACATTGCTGATCCTTACTGGGACATGATAATTTAGAAGATATTTAAAATGTACCCTTTTGTTGGCTAAAGGTCCTTGTATCTGATGCTTATGTTCTATATATTGCTAGAAGGAAACAAACGTATAGTTAAAATGGACATTATCAGAGAAGTCTATATGCAGTCACAGAATGACTCTGTATGAAGACTGAATTCTGAGAAATTCAAAGAGAGACTAAGATCTTTATTGATTCATCATTGGCTGGTGAGACAAACCAGTATGAGACATTTAGTGTTCTTCATCAAAGGACAACAGATCAAATTTAGGACACAGTTTTCCAAGATGGTCTCAGTAGTCCCTTATATCTTGGCTCACATCTCAACAATGTGACTATCTCATTTATTTGAATGTAGGCTTGAGCATATGATGCAAGTGTGTATGTGTATATATTAATGCCGGTATATATGTGCCATAAGTGTGTGTAGAAATCAGAGGACAGGCTCAGATGCAGGCCCTCATTGTTTCACATTGCTTGAGACAGGGCCTCTGTTACTTTTTCACTGTGAACTCCAGGCTAACTGGCTTAAGAGCTTCTAGGATTCTCTCATCTCTGCTTCCTATCATCTGGAAGGACCACCACGATTATAACTGTTCATGCTATATGCCTGGTGTTTCTGTGAGTTATGCACATAATAGCACAAGTCTACACACTTATGTTGGAAGTGCTTTTGCCCATGCTGCATGTAACTGTTTTCTATATCAGGTTATGACTATCTTCACTGCCTTGTAATTAAGGCAGGTTCTAAGATTTCTCTTAGCAGCTGGCTGCATCAGCATTGACGTCTTACAATTTGCAAAACCCAGTTTGGGGAGATTGTAGGCCTCTTTTTGTTGTACCTCCCCACTCCCCACCCCCTTGTAATGATTCATTTCCATGAAGAAATGTAGTTTCATGGAAAAATAGAAGTAACATGGAGTGGAGACATAAGATTATCAAGGTGAAGCTCATTGACAGTAGCACCGTGTGCCTGAAGTATGAACAATAAAAGCAAGCTTGGACCATTGAGCCCATGGCAGCTACTAGGCTCCACAAAAAGTGACTTCAAGCAAGACAAGCAAAAACATCTCCCAGCTGGGAATACCCTAATTTCCAATCATAAGCACTTAACTAATTGCTAAATGCCAATGTTTTGAAGAGGTTTATACGAACAAGTGGTTGACTAATATATCAAGTGATAATGTTATTTACAATAAGATCTGTGACATAAGTCAGAACATATTTATTGAAACCATAATCAGGAGACACTAATCATTGACAGTTGAAATAAGCCTTAATATTTGGATTCTTGCAAAGGAATTAATCTATCACTTTATAATTGAAAAAGTAGATAGATGGTGAGATAATAAGAAACACTGATACATTTGTTCAGCCATTCTTTCATAGTCTCTTTAACAATCAGGCAATCCTCGAAGACTTGCTTTTTCTTTCTTTGACTTATTCTAAAGTTAATGTAGTAACTATATATAAAATTGAACCAGTTGGGCCTGGAATGCCAAGAAGAATTCACTGATGTAGAAAGAATCAGTGGTCACTTTCTCGAGCTGCTTCTTGCCTGACTAGTGGGTGTCAACAAGCCCTGGATAAACTGTAGCCACACTCTTTACTACCAAATTTACTACTAAATTTAGACTGAGTGTGAGATATGAGACTTCCTATGTTAATAAATGTGATACATGATCAGAAATGTAAATACATTGGGACAGAAAAATATGTTCAAATGAAGAGAAATGATACGGATTATAAATGGAGAAGTAGCTAGGTCCTATTCGAAAGCACAGAATCTGTAGCCTGGTTTATCTGTCTTCATACTCTTCTTCCCTATTGCCTACATGTGAGCATTCTGAGGATGACAGTGAGACAGAGAAAAAGAGAAAGATGAGTGGGGCAGAGAAGATGCTTTAAGCTTGACTCTGACTTTTCTCTGCTTTGGAGTACATCTTGACAAATACAGAATACACAAAATTAGACTATCAGAGAGAAAGAGAAGGAAACATTAAGGGTTCTGTTCTGCCGAACCCTTAGAGAAGAGTCATGAAAATGGCGAAATAAAGCTGGCACAACAGTGTGCTCTCCACCAAGAAAGATCTATCACCTGTAAGACATGCAGTAGTAATTAAACACAACTCAATACTGAATAATACAAATACATGCTTTCTTTTTAATTTATACCTGAATGGTTAGGACTATACATATTTCTCTTACTAGGTAATGAAACACCTTGAAATGTAACAGCTCAAAACAACAACTCATTATTGTGCTAATGGTTCTAGGGGAAGTTGAGATGATTCTTCCTTCCTAAAGTGATCCCTACTTAGCTTTTTCAGGCATCCTCAGTAGCAGATGCTCAGTGTGGTAGTTTGATGGTCTGGGATGGCTGCATTGATATACTTGGGCATCACTCATATCTTTAATAACTTGGGGGTGGAGTTGTTCCCCCTGGGTTTGGTCTCACAGTAGGGATTCCTACATATTAGACCATGCATATGGTCCAGAAAAGGTGCCAAGCAACTAAAGGGATGTTGCAAAGTATTACACCCATATACTCTTTCCCAAACTTCTTTCTGTTTCCTGTTGGAATATTTCTCATTTTGACTTTCAAAGGTCTATACAACATGAGTTCTTGAACCTTACATGTACCTAAGCTGCATTGTTGGTGTACTTCCTTCCACATAGTTGTTGCTCTTTCTTCTGGGATTTTTCTCATTTCATGTCCAAATATTCTTTTCTCTGATATTTTCTTCCTAAAAATCTGTCACCTTTATATATGAAAATACAAACAGTTTACATAGTCTCCTGACTTGTTATGCAGTGCTTTTTTTGATTTTCCAACTCTGACGCCATAATCATGGCATTGGACTCATCATGTAGTTTCATGTAGATGCCATAAGAAGAGTACTTGGAGTGTAAACACTGTATGTTAAATTTGTTTTTGATTCTTTGGCAGTTTCATATTTGCTTAAAATGCATTTTAGTCATTTGTACCCCCAGTACTGTCCCCCACCCTATCTCCTCCTCTCATTTGAACCCTTCTCTTTCCAAACAAGTCCCTCTCTTACTTCCTGTCCCATTTGTATGTGTAACTGCACTTGCCTGAGTGTACATGGATAGGAGGTTATTTGTAGAAATACAGGCAATTTATTAATGGCTAGACAACTAAAGAAAGTGACATCCATCCCTCCACAGATGATGTTAACTGTCAATAATCCTCAAGGGATAAGTGGGGCTCCATGAGTCCTTCCCTTTTCCATCATGAAATGTTGAGAGGACCAATCTCATAGAGGGCATGAACAATCATAGTTGCAGTGATTTCAAAAGTGCAATGGCCATGCCATGTTCAGGTGACTTTTATTTTTTTAATATATTTTATTAATTTATTTATATTACATCTCAATTGTTATCCCATCCCTTGTATCTTCCCACTCCTCCCTCCCTTCCATTTTCCCCTTACTCCCCTCCCCAATGACTGTGACTGAAGGGGACTTCCTCCCCTGTATATGCTCATAGGGTATCAAGTCTCTTCTTGGTAACCTGCTATCCTTCCTCTGAGTGCCACCAGGCCTCCCCATCCAAGGGACTTGGTTAAATGTGGGGCACCAGAGTTCATGTGAAAGTCAGACCCCACTCTCCATTCAATTGTGGAGAATGTCCTGTCCATTGGCTAGATCTGAGCAGGGGTTCGAAGTTTACTGCACGTATTATCCTTTGTTGGTGCCCAGATGACTTTCAAAAACAAAGGTCCCTATCCCTTAGCAGTTTCATTCTCTTCCCATTTGTCCCTGTAATGTTACCCAAGCCTGGTAAAGGGTGATACAGATGGCTACTTTACAGCCAGCCACTCCAGGGCCTTTTGTTCCTGTCACTTAAACTATAAACATTCATGACCAAAAAGACTGTTTCCTTACAGTTTATAGTATCTCTAGTTAACTTGTAACAAACTTCAGAGCATAAGGGGGAAATACACAGTGATTCCTGGCCTGAACTGAACTGAAGACTCAAAACATTTAAGAAAGTATTTCATTCATATTATTTTGCTTGTTTCATTAGTTCTTTGAGAATGTCATGAAATATATTTTGATCATATTTGAAGGATCTTCAACTTCTCTCATATCCATGCCCCAACTCTGTGTCTTTTAAGTTTGTTTAAATTATCAAGTATAAATAATGATGCCTACATACTCACCAGAGGCCATGCTTACAGTAAGCAGGTTTCCCTCCCGTAGCAGTTATGAGTTGCCAATGGATCCTTACCTAGGTACTGGACTTCATGCCCACCCCCACATCTCCACATTGAGATTTTATTTAGCTGGAGTGTTCATGTTGTCTTAAGTGTTGTGGATTGATCTGTGTGACCACCCTGTTTTGTCTTAAAGTCTCTGTTTCCTTGTAGTCAGCCATCACTTCTCGCTCTTCTACTTTTATGATCTTCTACAGTGATTCCCTGAGCCTTAGGATTAGAGGGTGCGACACAGATTCTCCATTAGGGCCAAGTACTTTGTAGTCTCTTCTCAGTACTTTGGCCAACAGTGAGTCTCGGTTACATTATTATGCCTCTCTTCAGTGAGGTCTTTCTCTGTGAATTTTCAGCAATGGCAAAAAAAAAAAAAGTATGATTGAAGGTAATATTTTCCATCCCTCCCTTAGAAACCAGTTTTCAAGCTCTCTGTGAAAGGAGGTAGGAGGGGAAGCAAAATTTTTGACAGGAACTGCAAAGGTGCTGTCCCAAGTCCCTGAAACTGCAACACTGACTCATTCCTGCTACAAATCTTGGCCTATTAAACCTGCCCCGTGTCTACTTCCCTTGAAGCCTCCACTTCATAGGCAGGTGCTTGGTCTCATGTCCTTTCCCCATTTGAAAACTATGAAAAGCTGTCATGCTATTTGAAAGAGATGGTAGTTAGGAGAGTACAATGGCTCACCTACCCCATTCTTGGCCTTAAGCTGAAATTGCCGGGAGTAATAAGCAAAGAGCCATATTTGTCTTATGTCTGTATGTCCACAAGCAACAATATTTCCTAAAATGCCACAATTTTAAAGGGGCTATGTTTGATAATGCAAATTTCTAGGATCAACCCTGCTTATTATATATTTACATTTATACTCACTGACTTTGGTGTATATTATTCTATTCATGCTTTCATCAAATAGCGCTGTTCATATAATTCTGCCCTAGCAGTTGAGCCTTGGATTACACTTGGCTCCTTTTTTGCTCTTATAAGCAATGTTGCAACCAAAGACCAAAGTTGTACGTTTTTATTTCCCCTAAAATATAAACTTCAAGATAAGTTGTCAAATTTCCAAGTCAGTCAGTGCGGTGGTGCACATCTGTGATCCTAGCTTCAAGGGAGACTGAAGCAGGGGGACTGCATGAGATCAGCCTGGGAAACCTAGGAAGCCTTGCCACATGAAAAACCTTGCCAAGTTCTTGGTTATCTTGAATTGAATAGGGATTCCCACATTTTATCAGCCCCTTATCATTTTACTAACACTTTCTGCCTGCTGCCACCCAGATGGCCATCCTAAAACACAAAGGTGGTCATAGCTCTAAAAACTTAAAGCCTGTTATTTACCTCTTGTAGTCCATAGGACATAGTATATGCTCTTTAGCCTGATATAAAAATCTCCTGAGACTGTGGCCAGCCTACGTCAGCTTCTCACACACCGTGTCCTGCAATGAATGGTCCTAGCTCATTGCTCACGTTGTGGCGGCACAATCAAGTACAGTGCCCCTCTCTTTCACACAACAATTTCCCCTGCCACTAAGCCTCTTCCTTTGCCCCTTAGTATCATTTTCTTCAAAATATACTGTATAGACACTTCCTTTAATTATAGTAATAATAGGTAACAACACTGAATATGTGTCGTTTGCTTGAAATTACTCTTTGTCAATTTGTCTTCCTGCCAAATACTCAGATTCTTATTCTTTCTAAAAATATCTTTCCCGGGCAGATTTAACACCCTTTCCTGTGCTTCCCCATTATTTTGTCTCAACCTACTTGTTACTGGGGCAAAAGAACAATGGTAAGGCTGAAGATACTGCTCATTTATTGTCTAACTACATTTATATGCATTTCTCATATTACCACAATTTGTTATTTAAACCCATTTGACTTATAACTTTTTAGTAGTAATAATTATTTTTTCTAGGAAAACTTTAAGTTCTGGTCATGGAATTATCTTTCATTTTTATTGCATTACTTCTGGACTAAATATGTATGTCTTCATTAATTTATGAATTCCCTTATAAAGGGACTGCCTGCACTATTTATATTTTTACTCTAGGTAGAGTAGGATAATGGCTGAATATTTGTTAAATAGGTAAATTAGTCCATTTACTAATAAATTGCCTTTCTTTTCCTGCAGAATTAGAACCTCCGGCTGCTTCAATTGCCACTAACATTGACAAACTGGGCATGGTAGTGCATACCTTTAATACCACTACTTGGGGGGAGGAAGCAGGTGGATCTCTGTGAATCTGAGGCCAGCCTGGTCTACACAGTGAGTTTCAGGACAGCTAGGGATACATAGTGAGACCCTGTCTCAACAAAACAAAAGCAAGCAAACAAACAAACAACCCCCATTCACAATGATGACTACACATGTAAGTGAAAAGCCATCTTTGGATGTAAACTTACTCCTTAATAACCAAGTCCTGAAGCCACAGAAGCCTTGCACACTCATTCCATCAGTTTCACTGAAAGACCACATCCTTCCTTTCCCAGGGGCCAATAGTCCCAGCTTGATCTTATGCGGGTTTATTGAATCTAGTGTCCAGAATCCATGGAGGACAAAGAGAGTAGGTAGAAGAACTCAGGCTGCAAGGCCTCCACATCAGATGAATCTCTTCAATTTTCTTTTTAAATCTTGTGTGTGTCTGTGTGTGCGTGTGCATGTGCATGTGCGTGTGTGTATGTTCATGTGTGCATTTGCGTAGGGATCTGCTCATGTGTTGGGGGCAGAGTTTGATGTCAGCATAACTTTCTCAATCCTTCTTCACATTTCTTTTTTGAGATAGGATCTTTCATTAAACCAGGAGCTTGCCATCTTGGCTAGACCAAATGGCTAGTAAACTCCAAGAATTCCCCTGTCTCCAAAGCACAGAGCTGGGATTACTGAGAAGTGTCACCACCTGGCATGGTTCTATGCACAGAAAGCACTTTACTCATGGAGGTCTCTCTCCATTTTCATTATTACATGAATTTCAAAGGAAATTTTTTATCTTGGAGATCTGGCCAGGTGCCTCATACAAAGAATCATGAACAAGGTTTTGTAGACTAGAATTGCTTTATCTCATGAAGACAGAGCTATATCTTTGCCTTGGGTAAGGAAAAGAAAGATGTTTAGTCAGACATAGGCAAGGAGGTTAGACACACACAGGGCTGGAAAATTCCTGAGAAATGCCAGGCATTTGAATATGCAGATTATTCTCCAGGTCCAATTCTGCAGTCCTTGATAGGAAGTCAGGAAGCAAGGAAAAATGTGAACATCTCACAAGGTATATTAGGAGAAGAATCTAGAGTAGAGCCCTTGGTCTATAACTTCTTACATTTGATTTTTTTTCCTAGCATATGTCTTGAATTATGTTATATGTCTACTTGGACATAAAAATATGGACCATCTGTTTTGTGTGCAATGTAGCTTTGCTTTGGGAGCTAAAGTTTTTGAATGGAGATCCTTGGTTGTAACTTTCAAAACCTGGTTCTGAAAGAGTGCTTGGAAAATAAGTATTTAATCAAGTTTCTTGAAACTTCACATCTCACCTCATGAGTATATTCAAACTATTAGTTGTCAGCTAAAATTGTAAGACTAACGATTTTGCAGGTTGGTAAATTAACCATCTAGTGAGTCATTGACCCCAGTACATTTAGGAAGAATTACATATTCTGTTAAAATACCTAGCGGGAAGGGGTGGCTCAGCATTTAAGTGCTCTTCTTGCTGTTCCAGAGGACTAGATTTCAGTCCCCGGCACACAGGTAAGGTTGTGTCCAGCTGCCTGTAACTTCACCTGTTTGATGTTCTCTTCCGGTTTCACTGAGAAGCTACACACTCAGGCATATATTCAGGAAGAAACATATATAGACACAAGAATAAAAAAAGATTGGAAAAATCTAGTGTCCTACCACTTTCCATCAATATAAAAAAATATCAAATGACATTTCAAAAAAGAAAATTCATGAGCCCTATGTCTTTTTTTTTTTTTTTTTTTTTTTTTTTGCCCCACACACAGACACACATACTATAAAATAACTACCAGATTGGGACACTCTAAATGTGACATACTTAGCTGACACATAGTTTTTCTAGACAGCATCTTTTAAGTCATCTCTAGTCTCACTAGGCAGCTATGAATGTGAATCACCTACTTCTTAGCAAAGATGAACAAATGCTGGGATGAGACACCACACCGTGGGCATTAATCAGTACTAGAATCAGAGTTTAGGAACCGAGGAAATGACAAATCTACCACCTTTTATAGGAACCTTCACAACAAAAGTGGATTGTCTGACTCTGTCCATCTTCCACGGGCATCATTTTGTAGTAGTCCTGAGAAGTGGTGGACATGCCACATGACAGCTACTGATATACCCAGGTTCTAGCATTCAGACCATGGTGTTTTGACAGTTCTAATTTTCCTGGTCAAATAACTCTTACATTTTGTGTTTATAGAATGAAAAGAAAAGCTACTCTCCCCAATTGCTTTATAAAACTGGACGTGCTCCTCCTTAGAAATAAAAGTTGATAATAAAAGATTCTTGTTGTCTTCAATCAACTGAGACCTGCACAATTAGCAATCTGGTCCCTACAGTTATGGAATATTCTCTCTCTCTCTCTCTCTCTCTCTCTCTCTCTCTCTCTCTCTCTCTCTCTCTCTCTCTCTCTCTCTCTCTCTCTCTCTCATCTCCTTTATCTGTACCAAGAAAAAAAATGACATTAATTCAGAGTTAAAAGTTAAATGAGTTAAGTTGGAGAAAGATTTAGAGTAGTTTCTGACATACAGTTAACACTAAATAAATGTCTTGTTTTAAAATTATTGTTAGGCTTACCTATATTGTTACTAGTGCTAGGTAGGTCAGAGGATGTGATTTTGAATTTGAATGTAGTCATGGCCCTAACACAAGGGATGTATTATCATTTCACAGAAAGTTTTCTAAAAACCTATTTAGGCTGCAGACATTCATAATTCTCTTCATTTATTTTATTTGGATGTTTCAGAAATATGCATTGGTAAATTCTTTTAAAATAATACTGAAAAATATTAATCTAGAAGATGGACTATAGCTTAACAGCAAGTTGTCCACTGTGCATGAAAGATGGTTTTGAGTAATTTTTCTCAGAATTAACAGAAATAAAAGTCTGAAACCCTGAAACTTTGCATTTATCATTATGAGAAAACAATTCCTGCTGTTAAGCTGTGTGACATTTGATGACACACGGTAAAAAAAATGTACAGGAGCCCCGAGCTCTTCTGAGTGACTCATAATATACTTTACAGAAGAAAACAAAAGCAGTATTCCATAAACCAAGGCAGGTCAGAGAAAAGGAGGGAGGGATAACTGGTGATGATGTGAGAATCAGTAAAGGCTGTTTCAAGGGGCTGCCGACCAGGCTGGGGGCCTGTCTCCAGCTTCTGCTGGTCACTGTACTGTTGTAATGTAGATTCTTTGGGTAAAACATGGAGATTTTTGTGTAGCTCAGGCTACCTTTAGCTTACACTGATTCTTCCGTCTATATATATGTACCATCCCACCCAGCTAACTCCTATTTAAACTAGGAATTGATACACATGGTTCTCATCAGACCCTGCAAAAATTTGCTTTTAAGAAGTAATACAGCCAAAATAAAAGAGAAGCTTGAGGTTTATGTAAATCACCCAGGTATGAAAATACACAGTAAAAACTGCTTAGCATGTCATAATGTTTAATTCTAACTTTATTGTTTTTAGGAATAGAGTGTTATAAATAAAACTGAAGTTCCACCATCATTTATTCTGTCTCTGTAATCTTTCCATTCAGTCCAGGCATAGATAGCTATAACTCTGAAGCCCATGTCTCTCTTTCTGCAATGAATTAGGGTTCCTTCATAGCATCTGTGAAAACAGGGAGACCATGGCTCCTTCTAGATCATGTATACACACAGTTTGAGCAGAACAAACTGAAAATTCAGTTTTACATTAATATAAATGTTAAACTAAACCATATAATATTGCCACCAATTGGATGACTTGGTAATAATTGCAGCCACATTATTAAACATAATTTATTAATTATACTCATCTTAATTGCCATTGTGTATTCCTCACCATTAAATCACATCCTTCTTGTATCAGACATTTCATTTGCTTCTATTTTTATTGTCATAAACTATGCAACAGTTATTTTGCATACCTGTGTGTCAAGCACTGCTAGAAGTTTGGAAATGTATCCGGTGTGAAAGCTTGCCAGCTCTCCTACCACCAGTTTTGTGAATTATGGTAGAAGATAGGAAATGCCTGACTCAAAGACAAAGGATTTTATTACTCATGGCAGGTTAAGAGCCTGGGAAACAGCACATTTGCCCTGATTGCTCTTCGCTTGGCATAGCTTCCATGGAAGCACATTGTTGAAGCTCTGTGTTAAAAGACACTGCATGCTTTGGTGTGCACTTGACCTGAGGATTCTTGCCTCTGCAAAGCCTTTACAAGTGCATACTCCAATGGGGGACATTACTTTCTTGGTTGTGAATGGCAATCAACCCCGGATGCTGGTGACTTCCTTTTTCCAAGTCTGTTAACCTTAAAAACACCCCTGATGCTTTCAGTTAGCATTTTTCATTTCTCAGTTAACCATTCTCATTCTCTCCTGATGCCCAGCTGGCTGATCTCTGGGGATGCCATCATTAAGTCATAGCTAGGCAGAGACTGAGGTACAAATTAACTTTTCACATTGAAGGTTTATTTTCCAATATTGATAGCACCCTACAAATTACCAATTTATAGTACTGTCCTCGAAATGAAATCTGCCTACTTTGTTTTTTACTATTTATTCTTATTCCTTTTTCCTCTTTTTATCCCCAAATTTTATTCTCATTTTCATCCCAAATTTTGTCTTTCTCAGCAGTTGACAGTTGTTGATAGCCCTGCATCTAGGAGTAAAATTTCTTGCACCTACATTAGGATGTCAACTGGTGTTGGGATTCTTCAAAGCTTGTTTAAACAGCCATGTTGAGACTTCATGACTGCAACTCCCCTGTCATAGTGAGAATGGATAATAAAATAAATATTGAAATACAGTAGTGAATCTTGTTTCATTTATCAAATGGCTATCATTATTTACTTTCTTTTCATGTGTATTGATCACCCAAGTTTTCTTACTTGTCAGTTTCCTTTCTATGGGTATACAGATGTATGTGAGCATATATGCATAGGCTTGTAGAGGTCCCAGAACAATCATGGGTGTCATTCCACAGGCTCAACCCATCTTGAGTTTTAGGATATGATCTCACAATTCTCTGAAGTTCATTGCTTAGCTATGGTGACCAGGTAGCAAGTCCCAATGATCTGCCTAGTTCTGCCTGCCCTGTGATGGAATCACAAGTAATCATTCTTTTCCCCTGAGTTCCTGGATCAAACTCATGTATCCGTGCTCAATGGCAAACACATCCCTGATTACACTATCTTCCCAGATCTGTTTTATTTATATATATATAATATATTAAATATTAAATAAAATATTAATATTTAATATATTTAAAATATGATTAGCTAGTTCCTCTCTCTCCTATCCATATTCCTTTCTGTGACAGTGTCTTACTACATAATCCAGGCTTCTCTGGAACATTTGCTTCTCCTTACATAGCCTTCTGAGAGCCAGTATTACATGTGCATAGCACTATGCTTGCCTATCCAAATTCATGAATACACTCTATATTTTCTTCCATAGGTAGTAAATATTTGCATGTATAGCTGTAATAGAGATTCTTTTTATCTGAGGCTATTATATAGAATATAAATCTAGCTATTTTCTCCAAGACAGGTGACAGCATGTTTCCATACAGTTTCTTGGCAGACCTGTATTTGTCTGTCTCTCATATACTAAGACCTGCTATTCAGGAGATAGACTGGCCAAATCCTGTCTGATCCTTTGTCATTCTTCACAACTACTTTGGTGGTTCCTGAACTTTCATACTTCTGTGGACGTGGTAGGTTAAACATGCTTTAACAATGCAAGTCTTTCCATAATTCTATTCATATTTAAATAGCTTCCAAAGTTAATCTGTGTGACAACTGAATCAGAGATCTACCATGATTATTCATGGTCAATTGTTACTTGCATTTCTGAGAACTTTCATACATGTATGTTAAGACTCCTCTGGTAATTATCAATTCTATTATGATTTTTATAGAAGCTTTGCTTCCATGTTTTACTAAGGATACCTTTTGTTATCTGTGGTATTTTGTTCCATCATAACTACCAATTTTTATAGCATATTCTATTGCTAAGCATCACTAATACTATAAATGTAGTTCCCCCAATGTCAGATGCTGTATATTTTTCTGTGCTATGCTGGTATTTGAAAATTGGTCTTTAAAGAAGTAACTGAAGTTTAATGATGTCTTAGAATTAGTGCCATAATCCAGTATTAGTGATATCCTTTGAAGGGAAGAGACATCAGGTAGGGAATTGGATTATGGAGGAAAAAGAACATGTGAGGGGTCATCACAAATATACCAACCTGCAAGGCAAGGAGAACAGCCTGAGACAGAGTCAGTCATGCTCCTGATTGATTGTGGAATGCCGGTCTCCAAAGTACATGACAGAAGCTTATTTCTATAGGCATCACCCACCAATTTAAACTATTGTTATGATATCCCTAGAAAGTAATGTAAGGCTTGAAATCTCTGTTATTATTGGGCACCTATATAACTCTCAGCTGCAAGCCTCTCTCTTAATTATCTGTGTTTTGAAGACATTAAAAATATACCAAATGTGTGGTGATTGAGGTTATTAACAACTCCCTAATTACTGATCAAGGCCTAAACACAGAATGAGGACTAATAGACTTCTAACATAGGTTACTACTGTTAGGCAAACTCATTTGTCAAGCTCTGTACTACAGACTGCAGCAATCTTTCTCACACGGGGCGCCGTCAGGAGCATAGTGAACACAGGGCCTGCTTTCTATCCTGTGTTCGTGGATGTCACTTAGGAAGGGGCACAAAAAGAATCATGCCATTTCCTAAGCTCAAAACATATTTTCCTATGTTTTCTTTCTGTTCCAAAGATTCAGGATAATACTCTTAATTTTTTTTATTGAAAATGGGTTTTCATGCAATATATTTTGCATATCGTTCCCCTGAAACTCCTACCAGATTCCCCATCTCCCCTCCTACCCAAATCCAAAAACTCTTTATTGCTCTATCTCATTACAAAAAGACATCAAAATATTTTTAAAAGAATAACATAAAACAAAGGAAAACCAAACAAACCTGAATAAGACAAAACAAACAAATGAATAGGGGAAAAAAAGGTCAAACAAAAAGCGTGCGCACATGCGCACTTGCACACAGAGGGCTATGCCATAAATCACAGCACCTGAAACCATAATATAGAAGCAAAACACCTGTAAGGTCTGAAAAAAAGTGTGCGTCTGTGTGTGTGTGTGTGTGTGTGTGTGTGTGTGTGTGTGTGTGTGTG